>JANRMT010062813.1:92512192-92539832 GCA_026402145.1 Polypterus bichir lapradei
TAATCCTCAAAAATACAACTTGCCTAATAATTGTGCACACAGTGTATATATATATATATATAATTACAAAATGTTTATTTATTGGTTCAGAATGACATATAGAATGCTTTGTGTATACAGTATATACTCAGCAAAAAAAGAAACGTCCCTTTTTCAGGACTGTGTATTTCAACAATAATGTTTTAAAAATCCAAATAACTTTACAGATCTTCATTGTAAATTGTTTAAACAATGTTTTCCATGCATGTTCAATTAACCATAATCAATTAATTAACATGCACCTGTGGAATGGTCGTTAAGACCTTAACAGCTTACAGAAAGTAGGCATTTAAGGTCACAGTTCTAAAAACGCAGGACACTAAAGAGACTTGTCTACCGACTGTGAAAAACACCCAAAGAAAGATGCCCAGGGTCCCTGCTCATCTGCATGAACGTGCATTAGGCATGCTGCAGGGAGGCATGAGGACTGCTGATGTGGCTAGGGCAATAAATTGCCATGTCCACACTGTGAGACGCCTAAGACAGCGCTACAGGGAGACAGGAAGGACAGCTGATCATCCTCGCAGTGGAAGACCACGTGTAACAACACCTGCACAGGATCGGTACATCCGAATATCACACCTGCGTGACAGGTACAGGATGGCCACAACAACTGCCCAAGTCACACCAGGAACACACAATCCCTCCATCAGTGCTCAGACTGTCTGCAATAGGCTGAGAGAGGCTGGACTGAGGGCTTGCAGGCCTGTTGTAAGGCAGGTCCTTACCAGACATCACCAGCAACAACGCCGCCTATGGGCACAAACCCACCTTCGCTGGACCAGACAGGAGTGGCAAAAAGTGCGTGAGTTTCTGCATGACAGCAATGTCAGTGTTCTGCCATGGCCAGCGAAGAGCCCAGATCTCAATCCCATTGAGCACGTCTGGGACCTGTTGGATCGCAGGGTGAGGGCTAGGGCCATTCCCCCCAGAAATGTCCAGGAACTTGCAGGTGCCTTGGTGGAAGAGTGGGGTAACATCTCACAGCAAGAACTGACAAATCTGGTCCAGTCCATGAGGAGGAGATGCACTGCAGTACTTCAAGCAGCTGGTGGCCACACCAGATACTGACTGGTACTTTTGATTTTGAGCCTCCCTTCATTCAGGGACACACTGTGAAACATTTTTAGTTTATGTCTTATGGTGTTGACTCTTTTAGTGTTCATACAAATATTTACACATTAAGTCTACTGAAAGTAAAAACAGTTGAAAGTCAGGGGACGTTTCTTTTTTTGCTGAGTATATATATTTTTTTTTCCTAAAAAATGAAAAATACAACTGCTGCTGCAATATTTCTTTAGAGAGATTGCTTAGGTGCAAGACACTAAATGTTTCCAAAAAGGTGGACACCTTGTGCCAAATAGTACAATTTTGCTATGCTATGGATTATGTTATCAAAACCTGGTACAATGACAAGTGACAGATTAGGGTACAAAAGAAAATTGATTCCCAGGTTTTGCATCAAAAAATATACTTGTTATGTACTGTAAAATACATTTTTTTGAGAGAAATCCCTAAAGCAGTAATTTTATGTTTTATTTAGTTGTTTATATGTTTAAAAACCTTTGTTTACACTAATATTTTCCTTAAATAGTATTGTGCTTTTTTTATTATTGAGTATGTAATTTAGGTGCACTAATACCAAAAACCTCAAAATGCATTAGAGGTTAAAATTTTCTTTCCACGTGCCCCTAAACTGGACTAAGTGGGTATGAAAATAATGTTATGTAACATTTAAACTTTAAATTGAAAGAAGGATAAAAATAACCATTAACAAAAGATTTTTCTGCAATAATCAGATGGTCAAAGTGAATGCTTTGCTATTGCCTTATCACCAACCTGAAAGACCGTTGGCTCCATTTCTCCTGGTCCAACTTCGAGACAACGCCAGCCTTGCCGGCCCATAGAATGTTGTCACAGGCAAAGTACAAAGCCCGGTTAAGATGACTGACAGTGATGCAAAAGCGCAGGATACTGTCAGATAGATGTATAGCTCGCTTTGCTGCCTCTAAAGCATCAGTGGAATTCCCCAAGCGAAACACTGTCCAAAAATAAATTAATAAGCATAAATCATTAGAAAAATGAGATCTTTAATCTTTTATTTTGTGAACCACATAGGGGTAAATAATTTGCTTTAATTATTCAATCAGATTGCAGCTTTACTGCAGGTTTTTTTGCCATTTCATTAAAAAAGGCTGAACTCAAAAGTCTCACATAAAACTTGGAATACATGTTTGTAATGACAAAAGTTTGGTATTTTTTATGGTTTTTCTAACAGCTGCAACCAATACCATTATTATGATTTGTACTGTACAACCACACACAACCCGTTTAACATAATACAGATGAACTGAATTGGATGTATGAATCCAGGCTATATTTTAAAAAAGCATTGTTAAATGTATAACTGTTTTTAGTTTTAAATCAGCAAAGACGTTATATTAGCAAGTATCTTCCTACTATGTAGGAATTACTAACAATTAATATTGCAATGATATAGATAATGATGAGGCATTGTTTTGCATGTGCTGGAGTTTAAATGCTCCTTTTCATCTATTAGCAATGCCACAAAAAGACCCAGAACAAAAAAAACATTAAGTGTGGTGGTTATTTATATTGACATATACTTAGATAAAATCCATTACTTACATTATTTATTACTAGTAAAAGCAAGCTTACTATGGATATCACGAGGCTACCATTTACTGTATGCACTACATGCTATCACAGAGACCACAAATTTACTAATGATGGTAGTTTGTACAATAAGAGGTATGTACAGTACAAAGCATATTAACTCTTTTTCTCTTTCAACATTTCTTCTGCTTAAAATGTTTGAATAAATTAGGCCAGTTTGCATTTATCTATGTCCTACATCAAAAAGAGAATTTTACAGTTGTCTGTCATCCTTTTTTAATTGATTTCCTTTCTTGACACTACTTCATAAATTGGTGTATTTCAGACTGTTAATGACTACCATGCTCTATTATCTGTTAGTGATTTAACCATAACCACAAAATGTCATGGTCTTGCGGAGGTACAAAGAATCAAACCACTCTCTTTTGTCTGTTACACACAATAAGAAACTACCCATACCACTCTAGCATGGCTTACATATGTACAAAGAATAACTGCACAAAAACTTCAGCAAAGCTGAGACTGACAGTTTATAAAAACAGCACAGCTGGAAAAGCTTCACTGCTGCACTCACTCTGAATAGAAAGAAAGCTGTGACTTACATTTGCGCCCCAGACTCATATGTGCCTCCAGTTGCTTAATTTTGGAAACTAGGTCCGGATTTGCACCATTCTTCTGAAGAGTATAGCCAAGCAATGTGCATGTATACTGAGCAGCCCTAAAACAAAAAGTGGGATTCGGCATAATATTGATGATGAAAAACTACAACAGGTATAATAATAACTACCTATTTCTAAATAACCTAAATGCTAATGCCTGAATATTTCATCAAATAGCATGACAAGTTCCTATTACAGAGATGTGATTTACCAAAAGGAAAAAAAAATGCATAGAGCATGTGCATAGCCCTGTCAAATATTTTATTTTTTTATTAAATAATTTAAAAAAAAAATCACAGATCAAATTCGTACACTGCATAAACAAACATGTTAGCAGGAATAATCAATGATAAGATTTCTTAGTGATTTTTATCAACAGAACACTCATACTTTGTTTAGCAAATGGCATAAAATGAAGGGACAGGCATCTAGTAAGACTTCAAAAAAAAGCTAAAACATCAAATTATTGTGATGTGTAAACTACCAAGATATAAACAGAATACTCTTCATTATTGATATGGCCTTCAAAACTACCTCTAAAACATTAAATAACTAACTGGTTAGCAATTCTGCACAAGGACCAACTTGCTTCAAAATTTTACTTGGCCTGTTTTCTTCTGATATTTTTGCTCTTTAAATGGAAGATTCCATAAGATCTTAGTAAACTGTGTATCAAACATTGGTAAATTTCACACTCAAATCTTTATGACTGCTAGACAATTCAATCATTTGTTAAATGTTTCATGTGACTTACTGAAGATGGTGCCTCCCATATTTCCATTTCTAATTGCCATTAAACAAACTGTTTTGGGATTGGCCATCTGCCAGCCATAGCACAATAGCTCCACAGTTATAAGTATACGGTAATGATTTTATTAGTAAACTGACCACATTTAACAACGTGACTGTGTTTTGCATGCAAAGTATCACAACCACAATATGGCTCTTCCAGACCCAAGATTTTGCACACAAGAGTATCATCAGCAAACACTAGTGTTTAACTTAGTTTAGTTGCTTCAATTGCCATATACCCTTCATCATCAGACAAAAAAAACAACAATACAACAATACAGCTTAATACCTAGTGCAACATTCATTACCCAACAACATACCAGTATATGAGTCGTGTAGTACATTGGTTTATTGGCGTATTAGTTTCAACAGATATCTCTTGGTACTTGGTGTCCTGTTCAATTTTGAGCTGGTAAACCTTCTCTTGTTCACACTGAATTTTCTGTCATTGTCACAACAGGTTTACTAAAGTTATGCAAGTATCACAAACAATCCAAAAATATGAATGTCAGCAGAAATTACATCACTAAGATTCCCAAATCAGAAATAGTGATGAAATACATCCTGACTTCAGTTTTCTATGTTTTAGAATTCTATCTTCCAAATATTGTAAGTTACCATATAAGAACTATGGCATCAGTAGCATTTTGTAATCATGATTTTCTCCACCTTCATTCAGAGAAGAATTAAGATACACAACAGGATTGAAGAGTGGACACTACATAAACAAATATATTACCAGGAATAATTAATAAGATTAGTGATTTTACCAACAACACACTCATACTTTGACTGTTGAGCAAATGGCCTAAAATGACAGGATATGCATCTAGTAAGACTTCAAAAAAGAGCTAAAAGGTCAAATCACTGTGAGGTGAAAACTGGCAAGATATAAACAGAATACTACTCATTTCTGATATAGCCTTCATAACTTCTGTAAAACATTCAATAACTGACTCATTAGCAATGTTGTACAAGAGCTAACTAATCTTTCTTTTAAAATTTTACTTGGTCCACTTTCTTCTGAAACTTTAAACGGGAGTTGTTTTGCTTGTATTTAGCAAAAAAATCTGCCAAAGGGGTAAACAAAATTTGGTTGACAACATTCTTAATGTATGCTAAATAATTGTAAATACAAATTTTTGGATAAGTCAACAATTCTTACAATAAGGAAAACTAGACTTGGTGTTATGATTTAGATACTTTTCATTTGGTTTACATTTCATATTTTGCAGTGAGTTGGTAAATTTCACACTCAATTCTTTATGACTGCTAGACAATCCAATCATTTTATTATGTGTTACATGTGACCGACTAAAAACAGTGCCTTACATATTACCACAGCTGACATTAAATAAACTGTATTGGGATTGGCCATCTGCCAGCCATAGTACAAAGGCTCCACAGTTTTAAGTATACGGTAATGATTTTATTAGTAAACTGACCACATTTGACACTGTGACTGTGTTTTGCATGCAAGGTATCATAACGGAAACTCCAAACTCAAGATTTTGAACACAAGATTATGATCAGCAAACACTATTGTTTATTTAACTTATTTTAGTTGCTTCAATTGCCATACACCTTTTATCATCAGACAAAAAAAACAAGAATACAGCAATACAGCTTAATACATAGTGCAACATTCATTACCCAACAACTGAACAGTATGAGTTGTGTAGTACTTTCATTTATTGGTGTATTACTTTGAACAGATGCCTCTTGATACTTGGTGTCCTGTTCACTTTTGAGCTGGTATACCTTCTCTTTTCAGACTGAATTTTCTGTCATTGTCACGACAGGTTTCCTAAAGTTATGCTTGTATCACTAACAATCCAAAACCATAAATGGTATCAGAAATTATATCACTAAGATTCCCAAATCATAAATGATGAAAAAATACATTATGACTTATGGTGAAGAAATACATTATGACTTCAGTTTTCTATGCTTTACAAGTCTATTTTCCAAATGTTGTAAGTTAGAACAGAAGGGCTATGACATCAGTAGCATTCTCTAACCATGATTTTCTCCACCTCCCTTCAGAGAAGAATTAAGATACACAGCAGGAATGAAGAGTGGTGGAACTGTATTGTTTCCTACTTTACTGACTCCCAATGGCTAAAGAATTTTAGAATGAGATAAAAAACCTTGAAAATTTGTGCATTCGTCTTTTACCACACAACTCTGTCTTTTAATTGTGCCATATTGTGTGCACAAATAACATTAAGTTGTATCCTTGAGTAAAAACCAAAATTGATTGTTTAAACATAAATATGGAATAAGAATTATTCAGAATTTGGTACCATAAAAGTGGTCGGTATCTGATCTCCAGAAATTGGTGACCCAGTGGTTTTTGAGTGTTTAAAATTAAATCTGTGTCAGACATCCCAAAAATTTCAGAATCAGGTCACAACAGAATGGTAATTTAAAACAGATATAGAGTAAGTTCCACCAGTTTTCTTGGCCATGTATGAGTCCTCCATGCAGCGGAAGTGTTTAGTGGTCACTGTTTACTGGAACACGTTCTGACTTCTAGTGACTTTGAATAAATAGGCACTGAAATGGACTACTTTTACAGTTTAAAATTAACAAAGAATATATCAGGAGGCTGACAATTCTCATAGTTCCTTACCATGTGTTACTAAGATTTTTTTTCAGCCCTAGATTGTTCTAAACATCAAACTCAAAAAGAATGAACATGAGTAAAGACACTCAAATGATGTAGTGGTTGCAGGTCTACAGGACTGTTTTAAGTTTCTTCAATTAATCACTTATTCCTTACTAAAAATATTTTGGACTTTTAGGTTTAAACTGAAAAAAAAGACATTCTAGGTTATCTGCTGTCTTTAAAAAATACTGATACACTCACAGTCGCTCAAAGGGTTTGCCTGCTTTCATGCAAACCATTTTGATTCCCTGCTCAGTTTCCATGTCACCTCTCTTGTAATTATTTTTCTTGAAACTCTGAACTACAGTAACAGGTCATATCAATCCTGTTGCTGAATCAATTCTACCGAGATTTACTTTCAAATGTTCTTTCTAATTATCAGTCCATACCACTCTCAGTACTATATAGATACTACTAGCCCCTTTTCCTACTTCTTGCCAGTTGTGTATGCCCTTACCAGCATAAAGGTGTGATAGAACAATCTTTTAGAAGCTCACAAACACTGTTATTATCATCTGTGCCCCCAATGACAAACTTACTGATTAAATCTATTGTCACACATGTGCGATTAGGAGGCAGTCAAAGAGCCTAAAGGTGAGTGAAACATCGCAAGATAGAGGGTTGTCACGTGGTACTTACCTGAATCTCTTTTGCTCAACAGAAAACTTGAAGAAAAATAATTCCTCCACATCCGGATTCCAAAATGGCCGCGACGACGTCACTTCCGGCCCACCATGATGACGTCACATCCGGCTCCATCAATTCACCTCACTTCCGTCCCATCATGATGACATTGTTTCCGGTTCCTGTTTACAACGTCACTTCTTGCCAACCATTTCCTGTCCCATAATCCTTTCATGTATAAAGTCACCATTTTGATTCAAGTAAACTGTTCATTGTTTGGTCTTTGAAAAACTCTGAATCACTTTTTTCTTTAATTGTCTGGAAGACAATATATGGGGACGGTCCCCAAAACTTTGTTTTGTATTGTGCCGTATTCTTTTAGAAAGGAATAATCATCACACTATGTAAAACCTTACAAACACAACAGCATCACACTACAGAGAAAAAATAAAACACTGTAAATGAAAGTGATGAAACACTAATATATCCTAGAACAGGGATGAGCAAAGTCGGTCCTGGAGGGCTGCAGTGGCTACAGGTTTTTGTTCCAACCCAGTTGCTTAATTAGAAAACAATCCATGCCAATAATTTAATAAGCATGGCTTGTTAGTGCTTTAACTCTGTCATGTAAGGTCATTTTCATATCCTAGATTTTTTTTTCCTTTCTAAGGATATCATCCAAATGATCTGAAGTCTGAAACAGATGAGTATTTCTCAGTCCTTCACTTTTTTTCTTCACTTTCCTTCCTAGTATTTAATTAAACCAAATAGTGTACAATAAATACAAAAAGGTATAATGGAAACAAGCTAAATGGAGAAATGCTGGTTTCTTTTGTATCTTATTGCTAATAAGGAGCAATTAAAAAATGAGAATACAGCTATTTAAGACTAAAATATGCAATAAGTGTTCAAAACCTTAATCAGAGAGATAACTGAATAAGTGCTTCTTATTAAGCAAATGGGTTGGTACAAAAACCTACAGCCACTGCGGCCCTCCAGGAACGACTCTGCCCATCCCTGTCTTAGAAACAGATAATTCAGGGTAATTCAGCAAGAAATTCAGTCACAGTGATATATGTCCTTGCAGACCACCAGGACAGAGTTTGCTTAACATAGCAATAAAGCATTTTATTCAAACTTGCATTTATAGAACTGTTTTGTCATGGTAGTCCTAAGATGACCTTATTTTCCCTTTAAGACTCTTTATTTCATAGGCCATAACTGTATATTACTGTAGTTAAACACCTCCCCTCTTCCTTTTACATCTGTAACCCCCAGCAATCAGGAGAGAATGTTACACATTTGTTCATGCATTACAGATAAAATTCCCAAAAATAGTAGTATGCAGTGAGTGTTGGTAAAATAATACAACCTTATAGTAAGCTACCAGGTGGCTCTCTATCTTATTATGTTGACTGGTCTCTGTCCTGTGTGGTCCAGCTTGGTCCTTGACCCAGCATGATGTCTACATGAACGAAACAGACAGACCGAGAGATGGCCTCTCCTCAAGACAGAAATGGCAGAGGGACAGTAAGCTTCTGTGTCAGCCTTAATTTAAAGTGGTTTCTTGACACACCTCACAAATCAGTGGGTGTGCAGTTCCCAATGAAATAGCACAGATAAGGCTCAGACAAGCTGTTTTGTTTCTGCATATATGCATCCTCTCCAATTTCAGACAAACAAAAAATAATACACAAGTAATTAGGCCATACACTGCCTTCACAAAAATTCCTTCTATTTGAGGCTTTAGTGTCCTATAATGTAAAGTATTACTGTCTCAGATACTGGGGCTCATGCAAATTAAATCCATACTTCCGATATCACAAATAAAATGATGAAGGGCCAGCCATGCACTCAGCAAGTTGCTTGTAAACTACATCAAAAACCGTGTGTGTTATAACTAAGCATTCTTGTACAATGAGTTGCATCGCACATCCTAAATCTGCACTTAATAGACTTTCCTAAAGAGTCAGGGTAAGGTTAAGTAAATATTTGTAGAATCATAAATCACAGCTTTTCTCATTAGTACAACACGCCTTCCTGAAAACAATGCCTCCACTTGTACTTTTTTACACTTTCATTCAAAATATATGCAGCTTTCTGAAAAATAAGTATTTTTCCTTTAAATACCCAGTTCATTCCATAATTGACAACAACAATCAAGTGGCAAAATATTAATCCCCATTACACTCCAAAAAGGGAGGGGGGCTGACAGGGAGATATTCAGCTAAAGTCATCAGGAAGTGCTCCTCTTGCATTGTTCAGAAATAGTCACTGCGCAACTGACTAAAAGAATTCTATCAGCTCACGCTGCAAGGAAATTGCCTCTGAGCCAGACATTGCAGGTTCATCACAGTGCAAATCTGGAACTGAAATGCAATGCGTCAGCCGTACAGAGACTTTAACACTGGGAATAGAGCGCTTTCTAGTGATGTTAGCCTCTTTCTTCTCTATAACCGTTTCTGCACAAAGTCACACCAAAACTCCAGTTGCGAACCCACTCTCCTTGAGTTTCAGTCAGCTGCACAGGGACCATTTCGGAAAACTAATGGTGATGTCAGTTGAGCTCTCTCTCTGTCAGCCTCCATCTTTTCTGAGCAATGTCACCACTACAAGAACTCAATGTGTGCAACTAAAGGATGGAAGGAAGCAGAAAACGTAGCTACTGGCAAAGAACCAGAATTTTAACGATTAAGACAGAATTCAAAATAGGGAATAAACAAAAAAGATTTATATATACAATCCACCCACACCAATTTATGACCATTTAAGGATTTGCACATCATTGAAGTGTATAATTTTTTAAACCATTATGTCAGTAAACACAATTTCATCAAAGACATTTAATAAAGCAAACATCTAATAGTAATTGAACAACTGAGCACAGAACAAGATGCAGAGGACAGAAAGATATGGAAGAAGATGATCTGCTGTGGCAACCCCTAATGGGAGCAGCCAAAAGAAGAAGAATGCTTGTGGCGCCATATAGGCCTACACTGATATAGCAAATAAGAAAAATAAGACTACAGATTCTTGAAGTGCAAAGTGTGGTTTAACAGTAGTAATGTCTACTTACTCTACATAGAATTTAATAAAAAAATTTGTCAAGATTCCAATAGATAATCATTGTCTTAAAAAAGAGCTATAAATGGCCAATGCTCTTCTTCATAAAAATGCTATCACCAGCTGGAAAAGAATTCATCATGGTATCCTCCACTCACCAAGTGTATACAAGTAAACCCAATTTAACAATTCTACATACAGTATGCTGTTATTTTAAATTCAGAGCCCATGACAGGCACTGGCTACTGAAAACCCCGTAACAGAGAATTTTTGATTTGCCATTACTAAGTCTTGTCGATTTCTTTTTTTTTTCCTTCTTCCCAGTGTCTATGCTTGCACTTTTCTTTGGAGTCATTGCACCACTGTATATGAGAGATGTATTTTCAGATGTCTTTCATCTGATTGAAATTGTTATTTATTTACTTGTGAACAATGTAGACTGAAAACTGCCCTCTATAAAAGTATTTTTTTCTTACGTTGCATGAAGTTTCTCTGTTTATGTTGTAGCATTATATTTTGTGTTTGTGTATTTCACTTTTTTCTTACTAAAATTACTGCATAATACAATGGGCCTCATGAGGCTGGTAACAGCAGAAAGGTGTAACTAGTGATATTAGGCTTACCAACTAATATCTAAAGGTACTCTCTCATGGAAAATATATTACAGCAAACGCTGAGGTAAAAGACTGAGACACACACAAAATAGCAAGTAAACTCAACAATGGTACATTTATTTTACAAACACAAAAATCTTTTCATACTGCTGAAAGTTTAACGTCACTAGTCACACTTTTTTTCTGTTACCAGTCACAGGAGACACCTCAAAAAAATAACTAAATAAATAAATAATTGGCACTACATACTGCTAAGTCTTACCCTGTTCCCTATGGTGTAGCACGGCTAGGGTCTCTGATCGCTTTTCCCTAATGCCACACTCTCTCCCTGTGATCTGTCAAAAAAGCATCCTCATCTTCTGCATGGGGCTTCTATTTCTTCTCTCTTGTGAAAGTCTCTGCGTTTTTGAATCTTCCCGGTCTTGTGGAATCTAATGTGAACCTTCACAAAACCTGTCATATGCTGCACTCTGTGTACCTGTGTGACAGATCACCATCATTTAGGCATGGCAGCCCTGCTCTTCATTAGAGTAATCAGTTGGCTGTTATATTTTCATGATATTTTCAATATCCCAACTTAATATCTAAAAATACTCATGTTAAATATACTGTGATTATTTCTGTGAAACGATGCAAGGGTTCTGCAGCTTTATTTATTTATTTTATTATTAGGTTTTGTAGCTGCATTTGTTGATCATTTCTTAAGCACATGTTACAAAAACATTATAGTAAGTAGTCAAACCTAAAAAGGCAAGCTTTATACTGCATCATCATGTGATGAAAATGTTATAGTATATATATTCAATTGTGTTATCGTCTCCCAAAAATAATATAGTATATTTAACTGAAAAGTGCTTTTAGATATTAATAGGTTAAGCACACAAAAAATGTAACTAGTTTTAAGGAAATTTCCACTACAGTAACAAATGCAGATATAGTTATCTTTCTTTTGTTACTGAAGTCATATACTCATTAATTCATGATATTAGACTTTTTTTAACAAAATCCAACAACATTTAATTTATTTATGCTCAGCATTGACATACACCTTTAAATACACACATCGCTCTATGTCAAGACTCTCAACTTCACACCTCCAGACACAGATCCCTGAATGACATCACAGGGTTCTGTGGCTGGAGAAGTAACACACTCTGGGTTTACTGATTCATCAACCAAGAGTTAATATTTTAACTATTCTGACATTAATCTGGTACAGCTAACACACTTCTTCCAAACGCCTGCATACATAAGGGTAAATCAAAAAGTAAAGGCAATCGGAAAATTATGCAGTAACCATAATAGACAGAAGCTGACACAATACAAAATATTCACATGGCTTATGTGTAGTTCAAATGGTAGCTCACTACGGTGCATTGTTCAACAATGATGCATGAGCGTCGATGTTTATTCAATCTAGGCTTCAACTAGATTAACAGCATAGTGCTGCGCTGTATTTGTTCTAACTACCCATAAGCCATTGTGAACATCTTATATTGCGTCAGCTTTTTCCATTGTGGTCACTGCGCAATTTTAAATTGTCTTTACTTTTTGTTTACACTTCTAATTAAACCTTCTGATTAAAAGGTTTAGGTCTCTGACCTATTCAGAGAAGCAGTAATAAAACCAAGCACATCTTATTTTTCAACATAATTACCATAAACACAACTAAAATTATCATAGCATTTATAAAGCTCATATATATCCCACTAAAATAAAATGTCTGGTTTGTTGTTTAGCCACTCTATTGTAGCTAAACTTGATATCATCATTTCTAGCACTGTTCATCCCATAGAGGCAGTTAAACAGGGTCATGTATCTTTTTGATGTTACAGTTGCACAAAGAAGGCTGTGCAACCTATGTGGTGGGAAAAAACATCACTGTCAAGAAAAATAAGGCAGACATTCAAAAATATTCCTTGCTGTTTTACTCTAACTGTCTGCCATAAATCCTAAGCCAAATCATAGTAAACCTGACTGGTTAAGTGGGCTTTTTGGGGCATGTTATTTACAAGGACTATACCATCAACATCACAACAAATTGTGTACCTGAGCTTTCTGGCAGTGAATTGAAACTTTAATTACTTTACATTAGAGAATCACCATGTTTTTATTGTTTTGACTGTTGTCTATGCTACAGAGTCAAAGTGATTTATCTGGGTTTGCGCCCCATAAATGAAGGCTTCCTTAAACTTCTCCCAGTCCAAAGTATTTGAACACTGGATACGGTGATGCTTTATTTCAGGAATCAACATTCTAGGTACCCAACGTGCACTGTCTTTGTTTAATTGTTCAAAAATACCTAATTAAACTGACCCATGACTACTTTATATACTGTCTGCTATTTCATGCGCCACACATCTTTGAATTTCCAATACAATTTGCTAGGCAGATGTCAATGTGGAATTTAGGTCATCTTTCAGAGATGTCTTGCCTTAAAGGAATTTTGTAAACCATCTTCCAAATGTGGCATAAAAATGGCACCAATCTTGGTACAAGATGATTGGGCAAAGAAAGAATCTCCTAAGGCATACTGGTCTGTAGCATTACAAAATTAATAACAGAAGAATACTTAACTTTGCAGTTTTAGGCATTCATGTTGACTTGCTTTTGAACGAAGCAGGAAGACAAACCAACTGGCCACCACATCAGTCATGATACATGCTTTTAATTTAACAATATTCTAACCCTAACACCCAAAATCCACAAGCTCAAGGGCATTTAATCAAGTTTTTATTTACAGGCCAATTTCTTATTAAAACTGAAATTAGTCTTTTTGTTTTCCCAAATTCTGCTATATGGGTTTAATTGTATTATAAGCTTACATGGGTCTGGTTTACTTCGCCCTTAAGGTTTTCTCAAAGCCATCTTATAATTTTACTTCTGTATTTAAGAGTTTAGGGACCCCTTATGAGGGCTGGCATACAAGGCGGGTAAAATATACAGATGGTGTAGTATATCCTGTGAATGTAAATACAACATACAAATATGAAAGAGATGCAGAGCTTATGTTTTAGCTGCAACATAAAAACCTCTACTACAGTCCTGGGAATTACAGTGCACTAGCAGCAGAAAATATGCCGCATCCACACTAGTTTAAAAAAAAAAAACTTGTAGCTTTACATTTGGCCAGATGGTGTAATGTATTTTTTTTCCATTTATCTACTTTATGCTTTGAGAGTCTCTTGCAATGTATATCGTGAATAATCCTGGAACTTGTGGAATGCAGAGTTCAGTATACCTGTAGGACAGGTCACTGTCAGTCATGTATTCAGCCCCATTCATCTTCTGCCTACTAGCACAATATTAATAACATAAAATATTTCCACTGCAGTAACAATACATGCTGCACGTTCATTAGCACATGCAAATAAGAATACCACTGTATTCTGTACATGTTAACTATAATGACTCTATAAAACTATAACAAAGTTACTGCAGTGCAAAACCATCCAAATTTAAACACCTTTTTTGATTTTTTAAGAAACTAGGGGTCTCCGTCCCCGCTTGCTTCGCTCACCCACCCCCAGGTTTGGTTAACCAGATATACAATTTAAAGAGAATGCTGTTTTCAAGGAAATTGTTACATATGCATTATTTTCACTTTTACTTTAAAACTTTAGTAAAAACAATATTTGGAATTAACTTTTTTGCAAGATCGCATTGAATTTTGATTCCATGTTTGGACTTATATTGCAACAATGCAACGTATAACTGCCTGTGAGTGAATATCGTTTCTTTCTCTCTAATATATTAAATTACTTTTTCAAATGTTTGTCCATGCTCTTTCTTCTTCGATTAGTTGTTGACGTGTCATCTAGAACATATAAAATTATTGTCCTGATAAAATTTATAAGAGCTGAGAGCGCAGGAAGTGTGTTCTGCCAAAAGCATTCACACGACTAACAGCTGAGAGCACAGGAACTGTGTCTGACAAAAGCATTCACACGACTGAGGTTCGATGACCGTGGTCTTAATGGTTGTAAGTGGGGCGTGACTTGAAAGAATCTAATGGCAAACGTCACCGTCTCGCGGGACTTGCTTCCAAGTGTTGTAAGTATGGCATGACTTGAAAGAATCTCATGTTAAATGTGTCTGTCTCACAGGACTTCATACCGCACCAACGTTTTTGGAATTTTTTAATTCTTGCTGGCAACACAAATTAGATGATCTACAAGTCTCCAACTTAAAAGTTTAAATCTGAACAATATATTTCATCTCTTTTCACTGTTCTGTTATTTCACTGAGTAATAATTTCCATTTGTTTGCGCTAATGCAATCTTTACTATCCTTTTTTTGAGACTTTTGAATTTTCGTACTTCCATTATATCTAACCTGCTCTGCATATGTACCGTACCGTTTTTGAATTCTTTACGACGTTCTACTTTGTCATCTACTCTTTAGTCTTTTATTTTCCGCCACGGACGTGTTTAAATCTCTTGGCACAAAGACTCACCTCGCGGGATGTGTAAGTGTCTCTCTGAGAAAATCACATCTCGTCTCCTTCCAAGATTTTTTTTATGATAGAGATATAACAAATGTTTTTTCAACAATGGCTGCCCTTTTATTTCTTTCTTGAATGAGTTATTGACCCATTAGCTTTGGGTCCTGATTGGATCTATGAAGAAGTTATTTTCCTTTTACGAGAACATCAACACTGCATAAAACTGAGACCACTCCACTGTGACAATATCCCCTGCAGATGAAAACACTCATTCACTTGGGACAGACAGATCTGTCCAGAAAAAAAAGGCATTGGTAATTTGGCTGTTTTGTCTCTCCATCAATGCTAAAGGACTGCTGTAGCAAGATTCACTTTTGTATAATTCCCCCTTGCTGTAACCTACCTCTATTTCTGAATCAGTATCAGTGAAGGTGTGTCAATGTCTCAAGCTCTCCTTCCCGCATTCGCTGCTCGAGAAAGTTGCAGTAACCATAGCTTGCTGCTACCAGCAGCACTTGAGTATATCATGACAAATTGTCCAATATGATGGAAAATTTGTGCTTTGATAGTTCCAATAGTTTGATCTGAAAACAAGCCAGTGGATGCAGTGGTGCAGCTATGAAACAATGTTCTGTTTTGCTGTACTTATCCAAGAACGTATTTACACCATTATGCAGACAGCAAATAATAGTTTTTACCAAAGCGCATTGTTATACCTCAGTTCTAGTTTTTCGTAATGATAGTGTTTTGTATCATGAAATTTGATACAATGAAATTTCGCCTCATGTCTACAGCTAAATAGAGAGAGATATCTGTTATAATAGTGGTGGGCATTTTCTAGTTTTATGTATCTTCATTTATTACTATTTACCATGGTGCCAGAGAGTGGCAGCGTGTTGCAAATTGGTTGGACATGAGTAAGAAATTCAGTGCTCTCTGTACGTATATGAAAAAGTAGTGCTACTTTGCTTTACATTTGTAAATGTGTATAATTACTGGGATAGCAACAATGTCCATTCGAGTTGTGAAAAGATGCTTGTAAGAGTAGTGATGTAAATGAACGTTTTCATTTAATCAAGTGCAGTTTTAAATATTGGGAAATGCAGCATTGTTAATATTCTGATGTTTCAATGAGAGATCTTGTGTGCATGGGAAAGAGCTATTACGTGTTTCTGGATATGGCAGAGGAGGGGTTAGCATTCTGGAGATAATGGAGCAATATAGACTTTCACCATGTCTTAACATCTACTAACTGAGTTATATTGTTAATGTTGTTCCAAATAAAGTTGTTGGACTGTAAAAAGAAGACGTGTCAAATCTGTGCTACAATTTGAACAGCTAGCATCCTACATAAGAAAGAAGGGGACACACTCTAACATTGCCAAAGAGCCAGCACATGTGTATTGTAGTAATTTCACAGAATGTTCAGATGATAGCATGGTGCTTTATCCGAAGATCAAGGTTCAATTCCTGACCTAGTCACTGTCTACCCATAGACTGCATCATCTTCCGAAGTATGCATGGATTTTCCTTGGGCACTCTAGTTACCTCCCACAAACAAAAGTTGTTCATGTTAGGTTTACAGGTCTATTATGGCCCAGCTGAGCAAGTCCAGCAACAGACTGGCATTGCATCTAGGATTATCACCTTTTTTGCCTTTGTTACATGTGTTGACAGTTACTCAGATGCTAACACAATGGACAATATCTCACAGCTGCAGGGCACCAAGTTTGAATCCCTGGCCCAGACACAGCTCTGCTCTAAAGAGTAGATGGTATGGCTATACAAGTAATCCACCTGAAGCTAATCATGTTTGGGCCTGGTCAGTATTTGGATGGGAGACCAACTAGTAAAATCTTGGGTTTCTGCTGGAAGAGGTTTTGTAGAGGCCATTAAGGGGGCACTTACTCTGTAGTCTGTGCCAGGATCTGGTGCGGTGAGGCTGCAAAAACTGGCATCATCCTTCAAATGAAACACAAAATCAAGATCCCTGGACATTTTATGAAAAGAGTATGCCACTTCTCAATTTCATCAATGCCCCACACGCCTCAGTCATTCTGGGCCCCTGTTCATCCCCGGTTTCTAATTAGTTAACAATCTCTTTCATCCATTCTCGACCTAAGTGCTAATGTGTGGTGAGCAGTGTGCTCAAGGACGTTGCATCATCCAGGTGGATGCTACACATTGGTGATGGTTGAGGTGGGTCCCCACGGTCTATGTAACACTTTGAGTAGGTTAGAAAAGTGCTATAAAATAGTAATGTAAAGACACACAATGGCTGAACAAACTTATCAAGGAAGCCTACGCCATCACAGGGAAAACCCTGGACACATTGGAAGCTATTGTGAAAAAGAGGATGTGGCAAAGTTAAATGCCCTCATGAAAAATCCCCTCCCATTCTCTCTAGGAGGTGCTTTTTTTTATTTTTCATTCCTACTCAGTATGCTAAGAGGCAACTCTGGGTATCTTTTCTACTCGCTGCCATCAATTCAATGCATCCTCCCAACATACCAGACTAAATGCTTTTACTCTTTAAGTTCACCTTGCAATTTCTGCACAATATATATTCATCTGTCCATTGATTGCTTGTATTATTTGTCATAGGAATCTGTATGTTTGTTTTGTATACTTCTGCAGCCATTTGCATCTAAATTTCCTCAGGGGATTAACAAAGTTCACTAGTCTAATGATTTCTTATTAAATTAAGTTTACACATTCTCTTCAGGTCTGTGTATGTTTTCCTTTCATGTTTATGTTAGGCTAATTCATAATTTTAAACCCTCCACAGAATGAGTGCATGTTGGGGTGTGGAGCTACGTCTGGCTAGCATTCTCTCCTGGGTTGGTTCCCGTCTGGTGTCCACTGCTATCAAATTAGGAACCAGTTCTCTACACCCCTGAAAATGATTGGCTGGATTTACCTCCGATTGTTTAGGTATGACGCCAATTTTGTCTGAGCTGCAACAAAAACATATGAGCTGATGTTTGCTGTAACTAATGTGGATGCCTTCTCTCTTGCAACCTGCTACTTTACGCCACCTTACACTAGTTTTGCAAGACTTGAGCATTTCATACAGTTAAATTATATATTGTAGCCTGTCAGTTAAAATGTGTATTCTTAATAGTGTCTCTGTGTTCTAATTATTACAGTTGAACCGGGGTTCTCAATATTGCCACAGGATTACGAGCCGTTAGCTGCCAGACGTCAATACACGTATTTGTTTGCACACTCATGCTTCATTTTTTTAAACCACGAAGTCGTAACGTGAAGCTATTTACATTTTTTAAACAACCAACATATGACAATCTCGGTTTTTCTGGACAAAGAGTCCAGTTAAATATGTTGCTGGAATATTAAAATAATAAAAATCTGCAACTACCACCCCTCATCTGAAGGTATCTGGGAGAAGAGCACAGGATCGTGCCGTGTCTACAATATATTATAAATATAAACATGTATTAAGCTAAGCTGACAATAAGTCTGTGTATTCACACGGGCCCAATTAAACTACTTTCCTTAAATCAAATCAAACCAGCACTGGGCCTATCATTTGACGCTGCACGAGGAGATTTTTTTTCAAAGTTTTTAATTGAAACCTAAAAACACGTATATGCACACAGCCCAGTATGAACTTTTATATTGTTCCATTTAAAAAAAATCACATTATCTCAGCCAACATCCCGAACTGCACACGCACAACCTTCACCTGAATATCCGCTCCTTAGCCTGACTCTGGGCGCTGAAGCGAACCCATGCATCCATGGCTTCGGATATTACAAGGCGACTTTACACTTTCGACACTGTGGCCTTTGAAGCCTCGGTTCCGAGTGCCTGCAGTAGCTGAAAAACAAACCCTAGCTTCAGCACGCTTGTTGTAGATGTTCGTCACTGTTCTTTTTACGAATCCACACGTGGGTGGTAAGAAACGGAGGCCTGCGGAGGACAAACAAAGCGAAGGCTGACGCGTCTGAGCTAACCACGTATGACGCGTTTTAACTGCATTATTGGGTGCCGTAAAAGCTATTCTTACCTTTTTATTGTTGCTCTAGTATACCTGCAAATTTGAACTGTGCTTAGATATTTTAAAAGAGACGTGCGCGGAAATAAAATTAGATCCTTTATTCTTACTTTATAGTTCGGTGAGGTGTATTGTTCAGAGTCCATACTCTTTACCATCTCAGTGAAATAACGCTTAAGCAGGACCCATACTGTTTTACTTCAGTACCCAAAGAATAATCATGATGCTATTGTAAATGTAGGCCTGTTTTGTACACTGTGTTGAAAGTTTTACTTAACAGGTATAGAGGGTTATATCCTGACCACTTTGGAGCATTTAAAAGAAATGGTGGGTTTTAAAAAGTTGGTGTTAACCAGTGTTGCCACTTTAACTTTTAGAAAAAGCATCGACCATGTAACCAAATAAACACAGAAAAAATACAGACGTTTAATAAAGTATACAAGGAGTTTTTTAATTAAATACAACAGCAGCACATGTTTGCCAAATAAATCTAAGGGTCAAAAAAGTATGTCATATTACTGATAAGCAGAAAATGTCAAATTCAAGCTTGGAAGCAGAGCATTAAACAGGAATCTTCCTCACTCAGATCAAAACTTTAACTCTTCCTGTTTGTACTTTTACAGTTTCTCACAAAAATTAATTCTTAATATAAGCTTACAAGCACATGAAATAAGAGAATTAACAACAGGGCATCATGTACTTTGTGGGGTACAGCCCGGACACAGACAGGCAGACATGTTGTTTCGCCACACACGTGTTTATTTACAAAGTCACTATTTACAAAAGTGCACAACCCAGTGCCGCAGCACCAATCACCCCTTACAGTCCTGGCCGCACTACAATGCCTTGCACAGTCCTCAGACCGCCTCCACTCCTCTCCTCCGAGCTCCGTCCACTTCCACCCGACTCTTGCTCTCCACTGGAGGGAGGCGGCCCCTTTTATGTACGCCCGGATGGGCTCCAGGTGCTTCCTGAGGAGCTTCCGCCGACACACCCCCGTGTGGCGGAAGCACCAACTGTGTAGCCGGAAGTGTTCCGGGTGTTCCTGGTCCTCTTCCCCCCAGCACTTTCTGGTGTGGCGGAAGTACTGGGGTCCAGGGTTCCCAAGGCATTGGGGTGCCTCCTGGCGGTGACCACGGGCCCCTACAGGGTAGGGCTTCCATGCCCTCGACCCGTGGCCCCCAAAGCAACCAGGAAGGCGGCCCCCATGTGATCCCAGATGGGCGCACGCCCACTTCCGGTCCGCCAAGGCGTCCCGGCCGGGTTGTGGCCCCTGGCATCCTCGACAACTTCTAGACACTTTTCTTATTCAAAAACTAAGTGGCTGAACTGCTATTCGTACCAGTCTCAGCCCTGGATAAAGGTGTACATTAGAGTTTAATTGACAGCAGTGGCCCATTTCGGACCACAATGTGCCATATCAATGCTCAAGTCCAAAAAGCTATAATCCAACAAATGACAACTGTGATGGACAAAATAACACACCTATGAGCAGGCAGTAGCTTTGTATTTGTAAACTGGCTTTAGTCCAATCATAAGAGGTTACATATTCCCTCAAACACTAGCTTTACACCTCACACGAAGAACTCTGCTCTCATTCTCCAAAAACAACCTGTTGTATTCTCTGAAAGGGCTCTTCTCTGAAACCTAAAAGCTGACGTATTATTCCTTCTCTTGGGAGTTGAAAGCTCACACTCTCTCAGCACCTAAACTCTGAATTTGAAGAGAACATAACAGAAAGCTTAAAAAGAGTCTAACTGTGAAAACCCTAGAATACAGTGTAGTACAGCACAAGAAAAATCCTCCACTTGAACCCAGAGCAACAACAACAACAATTCCACAAAACATAATCCTTAAGGACTTGGTATTGTAAAACTGTTTATCTGTGTCAAGATAAACTAGAACTCTAAATAGCAAATTAACAGCCAGCCACTTCTGTGTCATATGTTTGTCCCATCTGTTTGCGTTCTTTGTTATATGTAAATAAATAGTCATCATTATTCTATAATCCTTGTGTTTATCAATAATTTGTATTATTCTATTTATTAAAATGAGTCTGCTTCTATTACCTTGACATACAGTAAGTCTAACAACGGAGACAACCTTCTACAACAGAGAAAGGTAAACAAAGTAGGAGCCTTACCAAACTGTTTAATTAATTACCAGCATTGCTGAAGGCACAACTGACAATTAATTAGCCAAGTCTTGCTGACCATCAGAACAGATTGTCGTTCTCACACCAGAATGACAAACTCTACACTTCTTTCAGGTAAGCCTGGTTGTTGATGTTAAATATCAGGGCTACCACAGCTGTATCATCAGCAAACTTGACAATGATATTACAATTGCGTGTATGTATGCAGTCATATGTATTGAGGAAGTACAGCAGAGGACTCAGAACACAGCCCTGTGGAGAGTCTACACTGAGAGTGAGGAATGAAGAAGTGTAGCTAAGCAGCAAAATGAATTGTTCAGATGCAGGTTGCTGAGTTTGGTGATGAGTGGTTTATTGTATTAAATGTTGAACTATACCTATAAACAGCATTCGCACATAATTCACTCTCCTGTTGTCATGGTGGACCAGTACTTTTTTGTAAGAACAAGGTGATAAAATGAAAGGGTGAGCATTCTCAGATTTTGCAATTCTGAATGAAAATTCAATAAACAATCTTGGACACTCACACTTGTCCAATTTAGAAGGCCCAATTAGTGTATCACAAATAATTTTGGGATGTGAAACGAAAACCAGAGCCTCCATTGAAAAGTCCAAAGCGATCTGAGGAAACTCCATGAAGATGGCCATCAGCTTGAAAAATATAGGTAAAGGTTCAGATAACCTATGACCCAGTAGTTAACAAGATTCAGAAAATTAATGGATGAGTCTTGAACCTTAGATTCCTCTGAACAGGAAGATGGATGTGAGTTACATTTTAAGTGATCAGAATAGATCATACAGAGGATAATATCACAGTTATATTTGTATTGAAGATAATATCAAAGATAGTATCAAAGTTTTATTTATGAAACCATCATTCCTGAACTAATGACAAATCATGAAATCATAAATAATCTTTTATCATTGGTGATCTAACTATGTATGCTTCAATGTCATTTACATAAAAACATGTCCCAAATGCCCCATATTTGTTTAGCACCTACAAGAATGCCTTCTTTGTTTGATTACAATAAAAGAAATATAGTTTTTAAATGCATATTAAATCAGCCCATAAAATCTGCTATGAACTTAAGAGTTGCCATATGGAAAAGTCTCAAAAAAAATCCTGAAAATGCCCACTAGAGGAGAGAATACCATCAAACCCAGACAAGTCAGAAAATAGGGCAACAATGAATCTTTATAAATAAACAGACTTATTTTAGTAAAAGCCCAAAAGCACAAACACACCGAGGGCAATGCCTTCAAAAATAGGCAAACACAGTCCCAATATGAATTCCCAGAGATGAAGTGAAAAAAACAGAGCAAAAGGGTCAAAAATCCAATAAATCATAACTGCCACAAAACAGCAAAAAATACTAGAGACACTCACCACACCATGGCCCCACCTCTTGGGACACCACCCACAAAACACAAGAAACATAACAGAATATACATTGGCATGAAGAAGCTACATAATCAACATTACTAACATAAAATATTAACACAATGAACATAAAAACAGCATATGAACCCCTGCCAGGGAGGAACCATAGCTTAAATATAACAAATATTTATTAATGACAAGCAGAATGGGAAGCACATTTTTTGTAGCCTCAACAGAGTGATGTTAAATGAAATTTACATGGATGTTATTGTTATAGTTTATGTTTTAAAATATTTTCATGTTAGTCCAAGATAAATGATGTACATTGGATCAAATTGACCCCTGGGTGGACATGAATGGTCTTTCACACAAGCTTTAAAACAAATTGAAGGCTCAATTTGTAAATGTAGCTGTTTACAAAGATGCATTATTTTATCAATTATAATGTGTGCCTGCTGTATCAGATGATTTTGTTCATCTTCTATATATTAAATTTTGCTTTCTTGAACCAACTGTCTACTTACAGTTACATATAGTGGTATCTCTAATTGTTCTTCTCCTCAGTTATCTGAATGATGCAGTTATAACTCATAGGTATTTCTTGTCCTTGCTTTGTGATATGAGGCTTAGCTGAATGTATTACAATGTACTGTACTTGCATTAAGTACACCAGAGATATTGTCATTATTGCTACTTTTGCCATTACTCCTCCCCTATTTAGTGACTTTATCCATAATTGCCATCAGTATTGATTCTTTGTGCATTGAACTGGTCAAGTGGGACATGACAGTGTGGTGTAGCAGTTAAGGACTTTAAACCCTGAGGTTGTGAATTCAAATCCCACTTCTGACACTGTGTAACCATGAGCAAGTCACTTCACCTGTCTGTGCTTCACATTCATACAGTGATTTACTTTTTACTTTGCTTTAACTAATCCAAATGTTAGCCTGAAAAACCAAAGAAATGTGCAGCATTGAAAATATAAGGAGAAGAATCTCTGCTGCTTTAAAAAATAAAAATGTCATAACTGATGACATACAGTATACATTCACCTACACCTTTGTTTATTTGAGAGCTTTGCAGTTTGGAGGTGCTCATCTCACAGGATGTTCTGTACACTGCAGAAATACAATTATCATTGTTTGCAGTCCATTGTAAGGCACCCAGTCCCGCAGTTTTTTAGCATATTTAGACAACTTAAGAAAAATTAGAATATTATTGTAAACTATGCAAGCAAAATTTAGAACCATAGACATTAAATAGAACATATTGGCAAACTCATTAGCAGTAATGAGCTTTAAATAGTGCATGGTTTAGAAAATAAGTGAGTGTACTGTATACCATTTGGACAGTCATATGATTCCACAGTTCTTCCACCTGAGTAAAATCTGAAGTGAACTGAAGCGTTTGCCTTGTGTGTGTGTCCTGGGAGTGTATAGGAATGTTTTAAGGAAACACTGTAGTGTTAGCACACCTTACAGACGGTGCCATATTCTGCATATTGTTGAGCACAATGACCCCTGCAAATAGTCTATGAGCATTTGTTGCTGCTGTTGGAAAATTGGATTATATTTTAAATCACTATCTACATAAACCAAGACAGGCTACAATAGGAAGGTTCAAAGCCATCTTGACATTTAGAATATTGAGGTTAAATAATTGTTTGAAGTCAAAGTCAAATTCAAATGCAATTGGGCCCAAGGAGAGCACCATGCACTTGCTGTTCTGGGCCACATTTCTTCATCTCTTTTGACTGTCTTAATTTAATTTAAGGCTTTGATGTGTTTTTCTTCCATACTTTTATTTTGCAAAAATTATAATTTTCTGTGGTAAATGTAATTCTATTTTAAGTTCACATAGCACTTTATACATCTTTCAAGAAGAAGAATAATGAACATTTGCTTCAGATGTCATATTTAACTTTATATTCTATACCACATTTCAGTATTTTATATAATGTAGCGAAGAGTTTTTTTGTTTTTTTTTAAATAATATTCTGTCATTATAAAAAGCAAAGCCAAAACCCTTGGTGTCTTAATTTGTGCTTGTATAAAAGATTTTAATGTTTTGTGTGATATTAAACTGCAAGGTCACAGATGAAAAGTAAGGTAATATGTTCAGTAAAACATATAATCTTAACATTACTTACGAGCATTAAATTACCATATTCTAGCCCAGAAGCCTCTGTTCTTGGAAACAATATAAATTCTAACAAGTTCACAACAGAACGTGAAACTGTGGCAGATATGTCCACTCTCGCTATTGCTTTTTGGAATTGATTGGCAAGAGTCAGAGAAAAAAGGGAATTATAAGGGAAGGAACTGAATATACAGTTGTGCTTGAAAGTTTGTGAACCTTTTAGAATGTTCTATATTTCTGCATAAATATGACCTAAAACATCATCAGATTTTCACTCAAGTCCTAAAAATAGATAAAGAGAAACCAGTTAAACAAATGAGACAAAACTTTATACTTGGTCATGTATTTTTTAGGGAAAATGATCGAATATTACATATTTGTGAGTGGCAAAAGTATGGGAACCTTTGCTTTCAGTATCTCGTGTAACCCCCCTTTGCAGCAATAACTGCAACTAAATGTTTCCAGTAACTTTTGATCATTCCTGCACACCGGCTTGGAGGAATTTTAGCCTATTCCTCCGTACAGAACAGCTTCAACTCTGGGACGTTGGTGGGTTTCCTCATATTAACTGCTCGCTTCAGGACCTTCCACGACATTTTGATTGGATTAAGGTCAGGACTTTGACTTGGCCATTCCAAAACATTAACTTTATTCTTCTTTAACCATTTCTTGGTAGAACGACTTGTGTGCTTAGGGTCATTGTCTTGCTGCATGACCCACCTTCTCTTGAGATTCAGTTCATGGACAGATGTCCTGATATTTTTCTTCAGAATTCTCTGATATAATTCAGAATTCATTGTTCCATCAATGAAGGCAAGCCATCCTGGCCCAGATGCAGCAAAACAGGCCCAAACCATGATACTACCACCACCATGTTTCACAGATGGGATAAGGTTCTTATGCTGCAATGCAGTGTTTTCCTTACTCCAAACATAACGCTTTTCATTTAAACCAAAAAGTTCTATTTTGGTCTCATCTGTCCACAAAACATTCTTCCAATAGCCTTCTGGTTTGTCCACGTGATCTTTAGCAAACTGCAGACGAGTAGCAATGTTTTTTTTGGAGAGCAGTGACTTTCTCCTTGCAACCCTGCCATGCACACCATTGTTGTTCAGTGTTCTCCTGATGGTGGACTCATGAACATGAACATTAGCCAATGTGAGAGAGGCCATCAGTTGCTTAGAAGTTACCCTGGAATCCTTTGTGACGTCGCCGACTATTACACGCCTTGCTCTTGGAGTGATCTTTGTTGGTCGACCACACCTGGGGAGGGTAACAATGGTCTTGAATTTCCTCCATTTGTACACAATCTGTCTGACTGTGGATTGGTGGAGTCCAAACTCTTTAGAGATGGTTTTGTAACCTTTTCCTTTGGTCCTCAGAAATCTCCTTTGTTCATGCCATGATACACTTCCACAAACATGTGTTGTGAAGAGCAGACTTTAAATAACACAGGGTTCCCACTCACACCTGATTGTCATCCCATTGATTGAAAACACCTGACTCGAATTTCACCTTCAAACTAACTGCTAATCCTAGAGGTTCACATACTTTTGCCACTCACAAATATGTAATATTCGATCATTTTCCTTAATAAATAAATTAATAAGTATAATATTTTTGTCTCATTTGTTTAACTGGTTTCTCTTTATCTACTTTTAGGACTTGAATGAAAATCTGATGATGTTTTAGATCATATTTATGCAGAAATATAGAAAATTCTAAAAGGTTCACAAACTTTCAAGCACAACTGTAAAGTATCACTGCATGCTGCTTATATGGGATTCCTCATCATGGATCTGAACTCATGTCAGTCGTGATAAAATTACTTGATGAATTTTACAGGATCTTTGATGTTAAAATTTATTTGAATAAGAACACATTTTACATAAGCACAATGCTTTCCAGTCCAGCTAAATAGGTCTATTTTTATTGTCTCAGAGTCACAAGGAAATGTAAAGGTCTGTTCAAATTTAATTTGAGCAGCAGTCGGAATCATCAAAGAAGATGTGAATATTGTCATAGTGAATATCCTTCCAAAGCATCAATTTCTCTTCAAAATTATCCTTATATATTAAAACATTCTTTTTAAAAAGTTAGATTCTGTTGTACTGTAATTCATTTGGAGCACATAAAGGCCTCATATTAAAAGAACTAGCAGAATACCCGCGCTTCGCAGCGGAGAAGTAGTGTGTTAAAGAAGGTATGAAAAAGAAAAGGAAAAATTTTAAAAATAACGTAACATGATTGTTAATGTAATTGTTGTATATATATATATATATCTCAAAATACATATCTATATACATATCTACATATACACATATATATATATATATGCATACCTATCTACATCATATATACACACATATACATACATACATACACAGACACACACATATAT
>JANRMT010062813.1:92540232-92582180 GCA_026402145.1 Polypterus bichir lapradei
GGAGAAAACTACCTTCCAGTTATGACCATTACGCGTAGAATTTCGAAATGAAACCTGCCCAACTTTTGTAAGGAAGCTGTAAGGAATGAGCCTGCCAAATTTCAGCCTTCTACCTACACGGGAAGTTGGAGAATTAGTGATGAGTCAGTCAGTGAGTGAGTGAGTGAGTCAGTGAGTCAGTGAGTCAGTGAGGGCTTTGCCTTTTATTAGTATAGATTACCATGCAATGATCTGCTAGATTTCAAATATTCATATGTTAAGACTATGGAGAAAACCAGAGGTAACAGCAACTGCACCTGGATGGCTAGACTTAAAATGGAAATCATCCTTAAACTCCTCCCTATTTGCTATTCTTTTCCACTAGACAATATCAGTTTAATGTGAAATTCTAGCACTTTCTTTTATGTTGTGAAGGCATTACAACACTTCTTATCTTGTTGCTTGTATTATTATTCTTGTATAGTTTATAAAGCACAAGAAAGATGGCTGAACTAAAAACAAAAATAAGCATTTTTACTAAATGATTAGAGGAACAAACAAGACGGTTGGTACACCTTTAAATGGGCAGCAGATTTTGCAGAAACAAAGACATGGAAGGCTTGAGAGGCTGGCAGTATGGAGAGAACAAAACTGGCACTTCTTTTTTGTGAGTTCATAACTCAAACAGGAAACAAGTGAAATAAGTGAGATTAGCATAAAAATTGAACAGTTTATTTATTAAGAGTCATGTTCAACTAATACTGTAAGTTGTTGAAACTCTTGTAATATTCACTGTGGAAATATGCAACACTATAGAAAAGTCAGGGGTCAGATATTTTTTACAGCAATTTGTGTTGACTGTAAATATGTGTTCTAAAACTTCTAGTTCTCATAAATTATTTATTTTTTATGATTAGACTTCATTAAAGTCATATAAAATAAGTGGCACAGTAGTGCAGACTTAGCACTGCTACCCTACAGCTCTTGCTGTAGAATAAGGTCCCAAACTAATAATATCCAAAGCCAGGAAATCACACAGAGTCTAAAAGCCTCCTTAATCCAGTTTTAGACTTTTATTAAAAGATAATCACAGCTGTGTGTAGTCCGTGGGGTGATCTGCTATTGCTGGGCTCGAAGACATATTATACACAGCTTAACACAGATAGTGCTTTTGCTAATAGACAATACTTAATGGCACTTTGCCACCTTTGTCTTCTAACCTTTATGGAATTTTTAGATAATATATAATAAACTTTTACTATTTATTATAAGTATCTATCTATCTATCTATCTATCTATCTATCTATCTATCTATCTATCTATCTATCTATACTGTATAAAAAGATTAGTTCAATCATGTAGTATTTTCATGCAACGCTCATTTTTCTTCAAAACCGTACGTCACATAGTATACATCCATATATATTTTTTTTCATCTTTATTAGGAGAATACAACAATGATACTCTCATGTCAATACAACTAATTACAACGTGAATACATAAAAAAAATACAAGTCACACAAGTGGTGCAATTGTAGTGTGTAACAAAAAATTCCACTGTGCACTGATAGTGAGCAAATCAAGCCATCAAAGGAGGGTTGGGCCACCATAGGTGACCAGAGGGCACACACCTTGCATGTATATATATAAGCTATAATATAATGAATTATTAAACAAAAGGAAAAGAATCAAGTGTAACTCAAGTGTTACCTAAATGCAACTTAAAGTAGAAAGCACAAGAGGCCTGTGATTCATCTAACGCAATTATCCAAAGTTAGAATGGGGTAAATAAGAATTGAATGCCCCTCCAAAAAGCAGGGTGCTGGTAAAGTCCATACACCTAATGGTAAAGTCCATACACCTCTTTCATGAAACAGTACTAAGATAAATAGGACACTCCATAAAGCACCCCTCTTAATGAAGCGGTGTTCAGAATAATGGGAGAATCAACATAAGTCAACAATTGCTGGTGACATTAGTTGATTGGGGGAGATAATAAAGTTCTGCACTTTAAGAGTCAGATGATGAGATATATTAGATGAGGTACTGGTAATTAGAAAATGTAAAAAAGCAGATGACTTGCTTAATTAATTGCTCAATCCACGGATTGAGAAATTTGTGCATAACTCTGTGTAAATAAAGAAATATTCTGTATTCCCACCTGAGCTCCCTGATTGTTTCTTTGATGATGTAGGAAAGTTTTTTCCCACGACACCTTCAGTCAAGCCCACTCCTCATTAGGTTATGTCCATCTATGCCCATTATTCATTATGCTAATGGTTAACACTTTTTGGCATTTTGATTGCAGATTACAGTTACATCACAAAACAAAAACAAATGGCAATTAACTAATTTCATTGCTGAATAACATTGTATCCATATGTGTATTTTATAGTGGTGCTGACTCTCAGAAAAAAAAATTAACAAAACAATAAGGGTCCCTAAAACAGTCTGATCAATGAGACATTGCTGAATAAGTCAGACAGTCAGACTTCAAAAATGGCAAAACTGCCTGAATAAGGCACACAGATTACTTATTAACATAGTAAGTACAGGTATCTATCCTACACATTGCTATCAGAGGAACACATTTTTAAACATTACAACTGTTTTATCATATTTATACATAGCAAAGTTTAGCATTAGATTCTTAATTGTATCATAAAACTAATTACAAATGATAGGCTTGTAAGTGCTACCAAAATAATTGGAAATGGTTTCTGCAAAATATCAGTTTCTCTTCAAGATATACTTAGAAGAGGTTGCTGTGTGCACTATATAAACAAAAGAAAATGTAAGCCCACTCTTGACATGCCTAATAAACATAATAAAATAATAATGGAAAAAACTCAATATCAACATAACCAGAAGCCACAAAATAAACTAAACATAATTAAATAAAAGCCAACTAGTTCCTTGGTGAACACCTCTTCAAATTTCTTTTCTCCACACCATTGTCTTAACTGGTGCATTAAGTTCAGCACAGTTTCACTGTGAAGGAGCTTGTGATTGATATCTGATATCTAAAAAAGCAAGATACTCATATCGGAATACAGTGGTTGAAAATTCTGGCTTAAACATTAGCCTGTGCTCTTGGGATTTTTAGATTGCAGTTGTGTTGTCCAATTTGTTGCATATTTGGGATTCTCAAAACTCTTGGGAAGATAATATTGTAGAACTACAGACAGACAGGTGAGGCTGCTTGGTAGTTTCTGTAGCCAGGGTTATAGTTATTGTTGCAGTCTGGCCATCCTATGTTTCAGTAACACACTTTGTAACATTATTGGGCAGTCTGTATGAAAGAAACAAAGTACTCCCATCAAAAGTCTGAGGTGTTCTAAGCTGAATGTCATGTTTTCAGAGAAGAACACACCAAACACACTGAGACTCCATTGAAGTAATATAATCAAGATGGTACTGGTAGAATAACCACTGAAGTCAAGAAAAGATGTGGAAATAGTCTGCTCTCAATTCAAGTTAAAGCACCAGAAAGCCCCATCTTCAATTCCTGGACATACCAAATTTTATTGGATTAACATGCCAAAACCAAAGAAGGAGGTGTGGATTGATGCCAGTTGACAAAAGCCAGTAATGTTTCAAGTCTGTCACAAAATCGGGAAACCTAAATGTCCAGATGATTTTTCTGTTGTCTATTTTTGTCAAGATATAGAAGTAATAGGTTCAAATTCTACATAAACTTGCAATTTAATCATTTTACCTCCTCCATCTGTGGATTTTTAACACTTTTCAAATTGTGAGATGAAGAAGAGGTAAAGTCTATGCCAATAACTACAAGTGCAATGGAGTTATGCTAACTGCATGGAACAAGAAGCCAATGCAATGCACACAAAGACAGGCTTCATCTTAGATCAGTTTAGAGATGTCAGTCAGCTTAATGAAGTTAGTGACTATAAAATAAATCTTTGGTCATGTGTCTGTTATCTCATAAGCACACAAAAAGTGATTGCTTTTAAAAACTATTAGGCGATGGATCACTGTAGTAAATTTCCAAATTATTGTTTTGAAAAATCTCTGTCATGATCTAAATTATAAATAAATAAGGAGAGTTAATCTTCCCAACATATAAAAAACAATAAACAATGTAAATGATTACATAAATAACAATGTTAAAATGATAAAAACAAGTAAATTCATATAATTATTTGTAATTAGGGCTCTACCATAACAGTGGGACTTTGGCTTCACAGGGTGCATGACCACACATAGCCAGTATTGTCTTCAATTAGTTGACTAAGTCACTGTATAAATGGCATCAATGAGATTATTCAACTTTAAGAGTATATAATGGTTTTTCTCCGGTCATCTGATCAGCAGCCTTTTAATGCACCCATCAAATGACTTTTTTCTGTGATAATTGTTTTGTTAAACTTAACATAAAAAATGTATGAAGCCACTGTTTTTATGTGAATGAATGGTGACAGAGGTCTCAATGGTTGTTTGGATCTTAAGTAGTGGAGGCTACAATGTTAGAAGAGACTCAATTTATGACTTTTGAGATTTCAGTAAATAGATAGAGTGAATGTACATGTACTGTATATTAATCCGAAGGAAAAACTTGAGAGTTACACCAACCTGCACACAAAACTAGACAGGACACACTCAAGGTAAAACAGTGAACCAAAAATACATATACCCATAATTTACTTCATGTTATTATATTCAAATAAAAGAAAAACATCATTTAGGGATAAATATTTTGTAAATTCTGATATCAGTGGGTGGCACAGTAGTAGCACTGCTGAATCTCAGTAAGGAGACCAGAGTTCATGTCCTGGGTCCTCTCTGCATAAAGTTTGCATGATCTCCTCACGTCTGCCTGGGTTTCCTCCGGGTGCTCCAGTTCCCTCCCATAGTCCAAAGATACGCAGATAAAGTGGATTGGTGATACTAAATTGGCCCTAGTGTGTGGTTAGTGTGTGTGTGTGCATATGTGATTGCCCTGCAATGGACTGGCACCTTGTACAGGGCTTGTTCTCACCTTATGCCCTATATTGGCTAGATTAAGCTCCAGCACCTCTGCCCTCCCTCGCCACAGGACCCTGTTCAGGACTAAGCAGGTTAGAAAATGACTGACTGACTGATATTATTGTGGAAAAAAAGTTTTCCTCTGTCTTCAAAGAAGGCAGTACAGAGTCCAAATGAGAATGCAGATCATTTCTTTATTTGCACAGAAAGAATGGAAGAAAAAAGTGAGGAACTGAAAAATATCAATATGCTCAAGTCATTTTGGTGATATTCACAGAAAAGTAAAGTCTGCACTATACTATAAGGATGACCTGATGTGGCAGAAAGAAAGCACTAACACTCCTTCAAATTAAATTAGCAAGGACTGAGTTGGAAAATAAAAATCTTGTAGCCACTGTCACCCTCAAGGACTTAATCTGAGCATGCTTGTTTGTCTAGTCTAGTCCTTAAAACTTAAACAGCCTCCTTGATTAACTAGTTAATTCTTGAAGGAAAGGTAGTGCTTACTTTTACCTGGAATACCTTTGTCTTTCCCTCTGTACCAAGCCATCCATCTCTGCTTTAAAAGTCAAATTTGCCAGAGTATTGAACATTACAGCTACAACTGAGAACTAAGCCTGTAGATGAGAATCTTATTTAAAAAACCAAAGGTCAGTTGACCATTCTGCTGCCTTATCCCAGCATTTATCAACAACTAAGCAACACCAGGCCTCTTCTAGTACTGTACATAAAATGTTTACCTTGCTGGACCTTCTGCAGGTTTTTTTTACAATCAAGATATCAATAAAAGGCTCTTACTTAATATGAAACGTTGCCTTTTTAATGGAATTCCATTATCTGAAAAAAGTCAATATCTGACTTTTCTGTTTTGCACTGTTTATGGCATATCTAACATCAACACTTTAACCTGCTGAGGAAAGTATCCAGTAGATGATGGGCATTGATAACTAGTATTCTGTAATTTTTTTCTCTAACTATCCATCCATTTGTTTTATAAACTTAATTTATTTAATATATAACTGTGCACAGACTAGCTTTTCTATGTAGTTACCAACCTAAGACAGAATTCAGATTGTCCACAGAACACACTCCGACTGTGCAAAAGTAGACTCACCACTTAGCCCACACAATGTCTTCATATGTTGACCCAATGCTATGCCTTATGAGTCTTGTTTGACCATTCTGACGTCCCCTTTTAGGTGCCCTGGACATCAATATTTTCACTCCAAATTTAGTTTATATTGATTGGCCATCTTATCCTGTAGTACTGATGATTCTAGTTTTTACAACAGGCAACATTTAGGATGTTTGTATGGATTGTGAACAAATGTCTTACCCTAAATGCAGTAGAAAATCCATTAAAGTTGACGGTGGGTCAAAACTGACCCAAAAGACATGGCAAGATAAACATTTTTAGAAGCTGTACAAATTATAGTATGTTTACTTATCTTTTTTTACTGTTGAAATGTTAAGAAAGGCCGCACAGTGTAATCCTGAACAGATTAATTTTAGGGTGTTTTTACTGATTTATGTTAATGTACTTACATGTCTTTGAGTTATGGGTGAGAACCTACATAGGCAGTGGCACAGCTAGCAATTGTATGCAAACCTCTGGAGCTTTGAAGCAGAAGTGCTAACTACCGTGCTACCTTTACTTGTATGATGAAACTAACTCTAATCAGTAAAATGAACAAGTATGACGCTCCCAAGACCCAAATCTTACACTTTCATTATGTGTAGTGCTATGTCAATACAAAAATATTTTTCATTAGTAATCCAGTAAAGCCAAAACATGTTTTTGTTTCATAAACTCTATCGCTCTATGTCCTACACATGACAGATGAGATGTTATTTCTCTTCAAAAGGCTGGAAATAAAAGATAGATTGCTATTTGCACAAGTAGCTGATGATGAAAATATTAGAAACCAAAGACACCACACAGTAATCAGTGATCCATCTATTTTTTCTATTCTGCTTATCCTGAGCAGGATGGCGGGGCAGCTGAAGCCCATCCCAGCAAGCATCAGGCACAAGGCTGGAACAATCCCTGGACACGGCCCCAGTCCTTCACAGGGTGAACACACACACACACAAACTTTTAAAAATGGCAGTTCATATACAGTAACTTGCATATGTTTGGACTGTGGAAGGAAATCAGAGCACCTGGAGGAAATCCATACAGCCATCGGGAGAACATATAAATTCCACGCAGGGAGTACCTGGAATGTGAACCTGGTCTCCGTGTTCCAAGGCAGGAGCACTACCACTGTGCCACCATGCAGCATTAGAATTCAGTGATAAAAGAAATTAAATTGCTTCATGTTTTTGTTAAATACTTTACATAAACAAAACAGGCATGATGCAGTGATAGTAACTGGCAGTAACTTACTATGAAACTAATGAAGCTAAAGCTTCAGGGCCCCTAATCCTGGAGTGGCCCCTGAAGTGACTCTAGTCCATGTTGCTTAAAACTTTTGGGTGTCACCATAACCACATATAATGGTTAAATTAAAAAAAAAAATTGTGGCAATCTGTTGTCGAACAATCCCACTGAAAAACATAACAGTTGCTACCCATATCTCTTTGCTGGTTTTGAAGGGGTCCCCATAACAGTTCAAGCTTCAGGACCCCAAAAATATAGGCCCTTCATTGTCCAGGAGACTGGGTCTGAATCACAGCCTGACCACAGTCTGCGTGGAGTGTGCACATGAAGTTTCCCCTCCTGGTTCTTCAGCTTTTCTCCTGCTTCACAAGGACAGGCAGGTTAGGTTAATTGATAATTTTAAACTTGTCCAGTGTGAGAGCAATGGATGAACATTAATTGGCTTACACAGGTTTGATTATGAATAAATTTGGTTAATTCCGGCATATTGAGGTTTACAGTGTAGCCCACAAGCAGAGAATCAAAGTGAAAAAAGGAGTTTGACAGGACCTGAAATTAACTTCTAGTCTGGAGTACAGTTAGAATGAAAACAATCAGTCCTGCATAGGCATATGTGTTGTAACTTCTTATCTGTGACAAAGTTGGAAAGGAAAATGTTGGCACAAATGTCTCTATATGTAACCAAGTGTTGTAGATTTTTTTTATTCTCTTTTTTTTCTGATAATTGCTGAACATCCCCAAAAGCAGGACTGTGCATGCATAAGGTTAATTTATAATGTGCGTTCTCTGGTTGTCGTGGGGTGTTAATTAGTGTTGCACCCCAGCACCGCACACGTCTGCTTCTTCGATGAGAGTGCCAGACCCGGTGCGAGCGGTACATACTGTAGGTTAGGTGTGCTTTCTAAGCTCTTTGTCTGACTCTTTATAGTTTTGATTTAACTGCAGTATTTCTTTTAAAGACGATATTAATATCTGTAGCATTTTGCTTCAAGTATGTGTAGTTATTTTATATTTAAAGTTATGATTTGGAAGGTCATCGCACATGGTCTTTTGCTTCTCGGCGTCCATGGCTCATTGGAATGGCATGGTCTCAGTTTTTTGTGTTTTGTCGTTTTAGTTTTGTTTTAATTTAATATCTAATATCTTGTTTGGACTTTTATTTCAATAGGTGTAAGAGTGAAGTTGAATGTATGTCTACGTGACCATCATCATCAAGTCCTTCCATGAGAACCCTAAATCCAAAGTGGACTGTTTCATTTATGTTAGGTAGAATGCCCAGAGGGGACTGGGCGGTCTCATGGTCTGGAATCCCTACAGATTTTATTTTTTTCTCCAGCCGTCTGGAGTTTTTTTTTGTTTTTTCTGTCCACCCCGGCCATCGGACCTTACTCTTATTCTATGCTAATTAATGTTGACTTATTTTATTTTCTTACTGTGTCTTTTATTTTTCTATTCTTCATTATGTAAAGTAGAGCTACTTTTTGTATGAAAATGTGCTATATAAATAAATGTTGTTGTTGTTGTTGTTGATGTGTGACGCCCCAGTTTCTTTTTTTTTCCTTTTTGACTTTATGTAAGGTACAGTATGTCTATTATCGTTGCAAATAGATTTTTGTGTAAAGTTTATTTATTGAACGTGCATGTAAATTCAGTAGTTGTAAAAGTTATAATGTGTAACTAGAGACGCAGTGTGAACGCTGAAGTGGGTAAGAGAAATCCGATCCCCTCAATGATGCCTGTTTTTTTTTTTTTTTTTTTTGGCTTTGTGTCAGAATAAAGAATCCGACACGGCTGACTGCTGTTATCCTTTTCTTTTTTTCTCATGTGACACAAACACAGAGAACAAGCAGTAAGCGGTTAACTACATTGACCTCACCTGATACCATTTTCAGTCACTCAGTCATTTTCCAACCTGCTATATCCTAACACAGGGTCACGGTAGCCTGCTGGAGCCAATCCTAGCCAACACAGGGCGCAAGGCAGGAACAAACCCCGGGCAGGGCGCCAGCTCACCGCAGGGCACACACCAAGCACACACTAGAGACAATTTAGGATCGCCAATGCACCTAACCTGCATGTCTTTGGACAATGGGAGGAAACTGGAGCCCCCGGAGGAAACCGACGCAGACACGGGGAGAACATGCAAACTCCACGCAGGGAGGACCCGGGAAGTGAACCCAGGTCTCCTTACTGCGAGGCATTTTATGGAAATTAAAAAAAAAAAAAGCCTACATGTGGTCCTCAAATGTTCCCAACAGTGCAGCATCTCGTTCTTTCCAATAGACGCTGAATTTTTTTTAGTATGCTTTAAATTAACTCCATGCTTTTAATTGCTGTGCATGACCGATTAAATAAATAGTACATTAACCTAAATATCTAATGAAAGTGCACTTGTCAGCTTTACTCTATTGCTCTATTGCCAAGACAATTGGGGGCTGTGGAGTAATTGAAAATGCATGAATGTATGATGATGTCCTTCTGCCTAACACCTTGTTTTACACCTACCTGGATATGTTATTCAAGATTGACTCACTCTCACAATAGAGTTTGCATGTTCTCCCCATGTCTGCATGAACTAGTTTCCTGTCGCATTCTCAAAGGCATTAGGTTCACCGATACTTCTGTGTAACCCTGTATGTCTGAGATCATGTGTCGCTTCATCAGAGAATGTGGGCAAGTGTGAAGTGCTGGTGGCAGATGTCAGAGCAAGGGATGGAAGGACAGGTGTCATCTAATAGAGGTAGGCTTCACGGGCCAGTCTCTTCACTGAACCCAGAAACTCCTTGACATGTCTGGACCTCACAACATAAGCCATCAAGGACCATCTTTAAGGTCCTGAAAAGATTTCAAGGTGGCTTTGGCTCAGAAGGGCTGAACCTTGATGTAGGATGCTACTTGCACAGAAGCACTGCCTTGATCATCCCTTGCTGGGTAGCACAGGTGATAGTGTCTGATGATCAAATCAAAGACCCCAAACATTCTGAGAGCTGAGTTCATCACTGACAACTTGTTCAAGTTGCACCACAAGGTGTATTACAAAATCAGAAAACTTCCAGGGCAACCCATATATTTGGTTCCTGTGTTGTACCCACCCAACATAACCAGGACTGGTTCCTACATCCCACAATTCTGTTCTCTGGGGAGGGGGATGGTTAATGGCAATAAGTTAATGATTAAAAGGTAAAGGACATAGAAGATGGATGGAAATATGCAGGGATAACTTCGGTTTTCTCCCACCATCCCCAGGAATGCTTCTCACTGGATTAACAGATACAGTAAAATCCATAATTATGAAAATTTTTTCACTGTCCAAATACTTATGGCCATCCAGCCCAAGGCTCCTTCCTTGTGCCAACTACTTAGGGATAGACCCTCAAGTTTAGATATAGAAGGTTGCTAGATTTGATTAAAGAGGTCACATGGCACACTCCTTTGGTATGTATGTCAGCTTTTTTGCTTATTTTCTTGTCAGTTCCAAAAAAACATAACCAAACCGGTCTGTTCAGTTCTTAACATCTGTTCTCATCCCATCCTCTGTTTAGTAATTAATAGATAACCCCATTATGAAATCACATTTATTGGGAACTGGAGGAACTGGATGATTTTATGTGTGCCTTTCATGATTTGCCATTTACAGTACAACAAATATGGGCCCACTAGGGGGCAGATGTTTTCATCAGCAAACATAGGAAAAAAGTTAAGGACTGTTATGGATACTAATGCCCACAAGATGGAGATCTACTATAAATCAACACATTGACAATAATAAGAATAATTGAAAGTAAACAAAGTTAAAACCAATCTAAAATGACTTATGAAAACAATTATTTATTCCTCAAGTTTTTCTGCTTTCCTTTGCTCTTTAATGGCTGTCACATTTTGGTGTTGGCCTAATATTTTAACATCTTATTTCAATTCATGAGTATCTTGTTATGGACGCTGCAGTTCAGCAGAGTGGTCAGCAGATGGACACATCTCCATCCTAGACTCAAGAATCCCTAAGGAAAGCTAATTCTGTTCCCATGGTACACCCTCTTTGTTCCCACCTCTTCTCACAGGATATCAGAAGATTAAAGGTGTCGGAAATTGATTGTTTTATCAGGCTTGGCTAAATGTTTCTCTGCCCATGAATCAACCTGCTCTAGGTGGAATTTACACAATCACAATATAGAATAAGCAGGAAAATGAAGAACAATAATAGAGCAAATAATAATAAATAAATGAGTCTAAAATTGTGAAAGGAAAAAATATAACAAAAAAATAAAATGAAAGTTATATTACCAAAAGAACAAAAATGACTAATTTCAATAACTTTCTTAATAGGTGTATAAATACTGGGTGATGAAAGAAGCAATCCAGTGGACAAACATAAACATAAAGATACTGTAGATTGAAAAACATGTATTTAAAGAGAAAATGAATTATTTTAAACAGAAAAAGTACCCATCAAAGGATATCCAAACAGCATAATAACAAGGAATGAATAAAAGGATAATAAACACAAGTAAAAGAAATGCATACATAAAAAATGTTGAAAAATAGTAAGATACAATGTAGGTCACATAGCAGTACCATTAATATAAAAATGACATACAGTAAATAATTTAAGTAAATGAACAGGGGGAAGAATTTTAATAGAATACCCAAATATATTTACCAAAAAAGGAAACAATGGGAGCACTGCTGCCTCGCAGTACGGAGACCCGGGTTCGCTTCCCAGGTCCTCCCTGTGTGGAGTTTGCATGTTCTCCTCGTGTCTGCGTGGGTTTCCTCCGGGTGCTCCAGTTTCCTCCCACAGTCCAAAGACATGCAGGTTAGGTGCATTGGTGATTCTAAATTGTCCCTAGTGTGTGTGTGTGTGTGCCCTGTGGTGGGTTGGCATCCTGCCCGGGGTTTGTTTCCTGCCTTACACCCTAAGTTGGCTGGGATAGGGTCCAGCAGACCCCAGTGACCCTGTAGTTAGGATTTAGCGGGTTGGATAATGGATGGATGGATGGAAACAATGGGGGAAAAAATAATTTTCAATACCGCAAGATGCACTTACAGTACAGAATATGTAACAATTTATCCACATTCAAATAAAAAGGAAAAACAGAAGGAACAGAGTATTATGAAAACAATGAATGTAATAATGATTTGTTAGCAAAGTGAATTGTCCAATTCATGCTTAATTTTTAAAGTGGCACGTCTTAAACTCTTTAAAGAGCTTTCATTTAAACTTAATGACTGTTATGTGTTATAAAGGACAATGCACATGGTTGGGTGTCCCAGCTGGGATGGTGCATGGTTCCTTACCTAGACAGGAGGCCAGGCCATTTGAAGGTCAAGAGAGACAGACTGGGTGTATGGCCAGGAGGCCAGTGTGACAGAAGAACTAGGGGTGACAATTGGACAGGGCTACATACTCTCCTAATACATTAAATAGCAGCATCCCTGGGCAGCGCTACCTGTATGGACATCTTGAAGGTATGCTGGGAACTGTAGTCCCATGGTTCAGAGGGTGCTGTGAAGGATTGTAATCCCTATTCTTGACCTGGACATGCTTCCATCAGGCTATGCCTTAGCATCAGAAGTACACCCTGGTCTAAGGTAAAGGAAGCTACTCAACCTGATTCAGACAAGTTGGAGTCTGGAAAGGAGCCTGACGATACTTGCCTTAGAGGAGTGGAGGAATAAGCAAGAGAGAAACAGGGAGGAGAATAGAATATTTGTAAAGACATATAAAATCCTTATTGTGTGGTACGTCAGTTAATAAACCTGTTTTATTTGAACCCAGGACTTGTGTAGTGTGGTTGTGTTTGATCAGATGGTATAAGGATGAGACCAATTATAACATGCAGCTGATTCCATACAATAGCATACTTTGTCCTGAAAAAGAGGTGTCCACCTCAAAATGCATTGGCTAGCATACCATATTGATTTGCTAAGATACCAGTGAAAGAACAGATATAAAACATGCCAAGTGATCTTCAAAACTTTTAAGATGTGCCAGTTTATAAGTTGAGGACAAATATATTTAATACAACTTCTTTTTTCTTATTTTTTCCTTTTGCAATTTTTAGACTCATTTATCAACTTAATTTTTGCTCAATTATTGTTCTTAGTTTTTCTGCTTCTTCTGTATTGTTGCAATTATTTGTATAAATAGTAAGCAGGTTCATTTTTATATCTTTTGGATTTGTTTGGGTTACACAATCACACCATACAGTATACAAAGGCAGCTGGCTTAGCATAGTCTTCTGGAAAACCATTTGTTTTCAGTTCCATAATACTGTTTATTTATTAAATGGACCTCTATATATTATTTATAACAGCTATCATTTTAGTAAAATATTTATTATCAATTAAAATCGTAGCATACATTCATCTGTCAAAAAATAGAGTAGGAATGTTTAGCTAGATTAAAAAAATTAGCATTAGATATTTCTGTAGTAAACAAAACGTGCTTGTTTTTATAAGTAGGTACGTGCTTAGATTTGCTTCGTCTTTGATATGGCATTCTACTTAGTTTTTTGATCAACGATCTATTATCTTACTGCTCTGTTTTAACCATCCATCCAGTATTTCAAGTCAGGGTCTTTGGGAGCTGGGGATTTATTTTGGCATCATCAGGCACAAAGTGGGATCCAACCTTGGAGAGGGTTCTAGTCCGTCACAGGGCCCATAAATAACTATGGGTGTTTTAAATCCTAGAAGAGCCACAGTAGTTGGAAATTTATACCCATCTATTTTCTGAAAACACAACATAGCACTGACTCCTCATGGGCCCAGTGTCCTGGGTCTGAATCCCGCACGGTTTTTTGCCCATGTGGAGTTTACATTTTCTTCCCCCATGTGTTAAGTTTTCCCTCTTATATCCCTGGAGATGTGCCAATTAGGAAAATTGTTGAGTCCAAGTTACCTTGTGTGGATGTGCATTTAAGTATGTCCAGTGATGCACTGGCACCCTGTTCAAGACTGTTTCCTGCCTTGTTCCCAATGCTGCTCGGTCCTAATGGTGACCCTGAATTGGATTAAGCAGGTTGGAGAATATTATTTTTTTTCTGAAATCACATTTTCTACTCCAAATTTACCAAGAATAATAGTTTCATCCCTGTTGAGTCAGCCCCAGGGAGTACAGCGCTTTAGTAATCCACTGCAGGACACCCTAATTTTCTCACACTGGGCCAAATTAGATTCGACGGTCAACCTAAATGCATGTTTTCAGACTGTGGACAGAAACCAGAATCCCCAGAGGAAACCTCCACTAGCATGGAAGGAATTCACAAACACCACATGGAGAAGGAAGCCAATAACAGAATGAGAGTCAGAGTACTGTGAAGTGTGGCAAAGCTGCCTTCTGCTGTGCTGAAACCATCCACTGCAACCTGTGTCTGTATTCAGTTCTTTTTTTTCATAGCATTCTTCTACTGATGATTTCAGGGTGATGAATATATTTAAGTATTGTATGCAGTTACAATCAATCACACTACTGTATTAAACCATCCATTCATTAATTTTCTAACCCTCTTAACCTGACCACACATTAAACTTCAAGCCAGCAGTGATGTTAAACTTGATGACCACAGTTGCTAATCTCATCGCCCGAGGAGGTTAGAGTTCATGACTATATAAGATACAACAAATTACAGGACTCCGTGATAGCTTTCCAGCACATTTTCACATTTCAAAAGTATTGCAAGTTCGCCCCCTTTCCTGAAAGCCAATAATCTACTCATTGACTGCCACGAATGCTTTCCAGGTCTTGCAAGTTCAGCTACAGTCTTGACCTTTTTATGCCATTCTATGGTGTTACATAAAACAGCGCTTTAGTAATCCACTGCAGGACACCCTAATTTTCTCACACTGGGCCAAATTAGATTCGACGGTCAACCTAAATGCATGTTAGATAGACAAGCTTTTCTTCTGTTTTCAGAGTCCAAAACACACAATTCCCCTATTTCTTTTCATGCATTGTACTGACCACTCATTAGTGCTCAACTGTCACACACTCTGCCCCTGCCCTTATAACTTAAAGTCAAAAAAACTGTTAGACTGAGTAACTGGAGATGTCTAACTATATGATTGGCCATCACAGGAATGCACTACAACAAATGAAGTCTGCAACTAAAAACTGCATGAAGAATCATATAGTGTGAGGAGGCCTTTAGTTAACTACAGGGTCCCAAGGGGATCTGAGGCTTATCCCAGCAATAACTGATGAGCTGAATGAGTCTTCTCTTATTTTGGTAGTTAGGTTGTTTTAGAATTTGGAGGACCTGTGGCCTTAAAGCTACATTGATTTTTTTTATCCTGCATATTTTAAGCAGGTGATCACAATGTATGCTCTAGTGCACGGGTGTCGAACTCCGGTCCTCGAGGGCCACAGTGGCTGCATGTTTTCATTCTAACTATCTTCTTCATTAGTGAGCCATTTTTACTGCTAATTAACTTCTTTTGCCTTCATTTTAATTAACTTGACTCAGGCCCCTTAGTTGTCTCTTTTTCCTTAATTAGTAGCCAAACAATAATGAGACATTAAACAAGTCACCATATGACCAGCTCACCTGTGACCATCACACAATATCTGAAAATGAAGAAAGGTGAAGGTGTCAGTAAGGTTGATCTCTCAGGTCACCAACACATTTTGATGATGTTCTTAGTAAAAACAGAAAAATCAACAGATTTGGAAATGTCTGTTGTGGCAGAATGAGAGCAGCAACAAGCCATGGAATTAAATAACAGGTTTATTTAACAGCAAGAATCAGCTTCTCATTAAGAAATTGGTTAGAGTGAAATCCCAGTTTAGCTGGTCACCTGTTGGCTCGTTTCACATCTTATTTCTGTTTGGCTGTCATTTAATGAAGAAAGGAATAAATTCAGAGTACCAAATCCTTAAAAACAGGGCTATTAAAATTAAGGGAAAAGGAGTTAATTAGCAGTGAAAACTACTCACTGATTAGGAAAAGGGTTATAATTAAAACCTGTAGCTACTGCTGTGTCAGAATGAGAGCAGCAACAAGCCATTGAATTAAATAATGGGCTTAATTAACAGAAAGAATCAGCTTCTCATTAAGAGACTGGTTGGAGTGAAATTGGTTGGAGTTTGAAATCCTAGTTTAGTTGGTCCTCTGTTAGCTCGTTTCACGTCTCATTTCTGTTTGGCTGTCATTTAATGAAGAAATAAATCAATTCAGAGGACTGAATCCTTAAAAACATGACTATTGAAATGAACAGAAAAGGAGTTAATTGGCAGTGGAAACTACTAACTGATTAGGAAAAGGGTTAGAATGAAAACCTGTAGCCACTGCGGCCCTCCAGGCCCGGAGTTCGACACCCCTGCTTTAGTGTGTAAATTTCAGTTAGTTATGTATCATCCAAGGATTGGATATAAGAGTAAAACATTGCTCAGGTGTCTCGGTGCATGGAAGTGTGGTCATGGATAGAGAGAGCACTTACCTGTAAGCAGTTCCCTGCTTGAAAAATCTATGGCCACTTACAGATCATGGAAGATCCTCACTTGGACTGGTTCATGGAGTTGTTGAAAGTGAGGCATATGAGATAGTGGGGAATGTCAGATCAATGGCAGCAACATTGGAGGTTGGCCAAGGAAGGAGGCACAGGTTTCAGCTGCAGAAAAACAAATAGCGCTTTTAAGGGTCACCTTCTGCCAGCATTGTCTGAATGACAATTTGAGGTAAGGTAGTTCGACTCAATAATTATGGAGCTGGAGAATGGCAGTGTGTCTAATGTTGTGTAAACATGTGCAAGTATAAATTTCACTGTACACATGGCAACAGTGACCCTGCATACCTTATTGCCCTGGTGCATTGTGGTAGTGACAGGCAGAATGAGGCAGCAGAAGCAGCAGCTCTAGTTCACAGTCTGTCTAACAAGATTATCAAGCTCGCCTAGTGCTTTAATTTGAACCTACAATGTTTCTTGGCCACAGTCCAAAGTCTGTAATCATAAGGAAATATTAGGTAAACAATGTTACATAAGTCATCTACCAATGTGAGGTCATGGGGAACAAGAATGGATGAAAACACAAAACCTCATCTGATTAAATAGAACACACAAATCAACTGCCTCAGTGTCCTGCTTACACCTTAAAGCTTTCTTGAAACTTTGCATTTTCAGTTTGTTTAAGGCTTGTATGAAAGACCATTCTCACTCATTCAGGAGTCAGTTGCATTTAATGCATACTTGGATATTTTAAAAAGCATATACGAGGTGTAGCAGAAAAGTAATGAGACTGGCAGCACTGCAAGCGATCTGGCAACGCTGCACGGTTGTCCTTGATAGAGCACGTGTATCAGTACCCTCCCATAGCTCAGTGCGAGTTTCAACTCCTTCCGTTAACTACGTGATTTTTGTGACTGCTATTAGCGAAGTTGTATTTTTGGTTGTGCGTCACGCAAAATGGAACAGCGGAATTTGGAGCAACGTTGTGCCATTAAATTTTGTGTTAAGCTTGAAGAATCGGCAAGTGTGACGTTTGGAAAGTTAAAACAGGCCTATGGGGAACATTCTTTATCCCGAGCTCAAGTTTTTCAGGGAGGCCTTCAACTTCGAAAACCAATGAAAACATCGAACGTGTGAACACTCTTGTGAGATCAGACCGTCGTTTAACATTAAGAATGTTGAGTGAACAATTAAATTTCAACAGATTTACCGTTCATCAAATTTTGACTGAACATTTGCACATGCGAAAGGTCTGTGCCAAAATGGTGCCGAAAAACCTCACAATTGAGCAGAAGGACAATCGAAAAAACGCATTCCTGTGGTTCCCCAGCCCCCTTATTCACCTGACCTCAGTCCGTGTGACTTTTTCCTTTTTCCTAAACTGAAAAATGTCCTTAAAGGACGTCATTTTGGGACTTTAGAAAACATCCAAAAGAGTGTAACGGACATGCTGAAGACCATACCGGTTGAAGACTTCCAGCACTGCTACCAACAGTGGGAACAACGTCTCCATCGGTGTGTAGCTGTCCAAGGGAACTACTTTGAAGGGGATAACATTGATGTTTGAAAAAAATAAAAACTTTGGTAAATAAAAAATCAGTCTCATTACTTTTCTGCCTCACCTCGTACTATAAAAAACAACATCTATGTAAATCTGAGTTAACATCTCCCTCACAAAGGATACCATATAAGATGTGCTTCCCATCCTGCTCAATGTGTATTATTTTTGAACGACATTTCTTCACACGAGTGGCACAGTGGTAGTGCTGCTGCTTCACAGTAAGGAGACCTGGGTTTGCATCCCGGGTCCTCCCTGCATGGAGTTTGCATGTTCTCCCCATGTCTGCACCGGTTTCCTCCCACAGTCCAAAGACATGCAGGTTAGGTGCATTAGTGATCCTAAATTGTCCTGTGTGTGTGTGTGCCCTGTGGTGGGCTGGCGACCTGCTCCCAGTTTGTTCCTGCCTTGCACCCTGGGATTGGCTGCAGAAGACCCCCGTGACCCTGTGTTAGGATATAGTGGGTTGGAAAATGACTCACTGACTGATTTCTTCACACATTATATCACAAAACCAGAAACGTTTTACTAAACATACTGTATGTGATGCCTTTACAGCATGCTTTTGTGTTAATTATATTGAAGTATTTACACTCAGGCCACCTGTGATAAAGGGTTGCTTACTATAACATTGGTTGTCATAAATTTATATGGTTTCTTAATTATAAGTTTATTATCTTGATTACATACACAATTCTGTCAGTTTCTTGAATATGATCTTACCTGTACACTGGAAATACGGTTCACATCCATGAACCAACTAGAGATCCAGTTTTGTAGGTTACCTGTGATGTCTACAGCTTCTAGTTTCAGAAATAATTTTCAGTGTGGTACTATTTTGCAAGTCTAAGTAAATATTGTCATATGCTTTGTTTTTGTCAACTACTCCAGTGGCCTGTTTAAAAAAATGTAAAAGATTAAAAAAATAAATAAATACATACAAAATATTAATCAACTTGTATGCAAAATTTCACATCACAACACTGACCAAGCACCGTTCTTCCAGTGCAGTAGTATTGACCCTTTTTTCTGACAAAGTTAACAACTGTAGCGATTTCAGCAGCAATCCCTGACCTCTATTTATTTATTTACAATTTGTTAAGGTATGGCAATTATGAGACATTAGACAGACAAACTTCTCTTCTTTTTGCGAGGTCCACAGTTTCTGTGCTGCCTGACAGAGCTATGTGAAGGGTTAATAGCTATGATGTGTTCAGCTGCAGCCTCTGCCCGTTTTATATTCTGTTTTAATGAAAAAGAAAACAAAAAGCACAACATCTAACAGATGAACATCTCTTCCATTTGTGAGTTTGTGAACATGCATGTTACTTATTCCTCATTGCTTCATTCTATACATTTTTTTTCCAGCTGAATGCTCATTGGCTGTCAGTTCTTCTGCGTGCATAGCCTGCCTCTCCAACTAACGAGAAAATTAAACCTCTTTGATTTTATCGGAGTGAGTCACAAACAAGTTGGTAAAGTCATAAGGTATGTCACATTAGTAGTAGTAGTTAGTAGTAGTCATCATGGGAGTGTACCACCAACTGCCTGTGACTGGCTAAAATTATGTAAATGAAGGTTAAGACTGAAAATTGGTGGAAGTCATCTAATGTGACAAGGGCGTTATGTGATGGGCTTGGGAGAGATTTTCAATGATTAAACAATAAATGATGCAACGTGCAGGTCACTATAAGTAACTTCTGAAGATTGAATAAAGGGTAAGCTACGCAACTCCTTTCTGGCAATGAAGAAATCTACAGTCATGGCCAAAAGTTTTGAGAATGACACAAATATTAATTTCCACAAAGTTTGCTGCCTCAGTTTTTATGATGGCAATTTGCATATACTTCAGAATGTTATGAAGTGTGATCAGATGAATTCCAATTAATTGCAAAGTCCCTCTTTCCCATGAGAATGAACTTAATCCTAAAAAAAAAACACTTCCACTGCTTTTCAGCCCTGCCACAAAAGGGCTTGCTGACATCATTTCAGTGATCCTCTCATTAACACAGGTGAGATTGTTGACGAGGACAAGGCTGGAGATCACTCAGTCATGCTGACTGAGTTAGAATAGAGAGGTTCAATTGTTGTAAAGAAGGCTTCAGGGTACCCATGAAAGTCCAGCAAGTGTCAGGGCCATCTCCTAAAGTTGTTTCAGCTGTGGGATCGGGGCACCATCAGTGCAGAGCTTGCTCAGGAATGGCAGCAGGAAGGTGTGAGTGCACAGAGAGGTGAAGACTTTTGGAGGACGGCCTGGTATCAAGATGGGCAGCAAAGAAGTCACTTCTCTCCAAGAAAACATCAGAGACAGGCTGATATTCTGCAAAAGGTACAGGGATTGGACTGTTGAAGACTGGGGTAAAGTCATTTTCTCTGATGAATCCCCTTTCCGACTATTTGGGGTATCCTGCCAACAGTAAAGCTTCCTGAGACCATTCATGTGTGGGGTTGCTTCTCAGCCATGGGAGTGGGCTCACTCACAATTTTGTCTAAGAAAACTGCCCTGAATAAAGAATGGTACCAAAACATCCTCACTGAGCAACTTCTCCCAACCAGCCAAGAACAGTTTGGTGATGAACAAGGCCTTTTCCAGCAGGATAGAGTACCGTGCCATAAGGCAAAAGCGATAACTAAGTGGCTCTGGGAACAAAACATTGAAATTTTGGGCCCATGGCCAGGAAACTCCCAAGACCTTTATCCCATTAAGAACTTGTGGTCAATTCTCAGGAGGCAGGTGGACAAACAAAAACCCACAAATTCTGACAAACTCCAAGCATTGATAATGCAAGAATGGGCTGCCATCAGTCAGCATTTGGCCCAGAAGTTGATTGAAAGCATGCCAGTGCAAATTGCAGAGGCCCTGAAAAAAGAAAGGCCAACACCGCAAATATTGACTCTTTGCATAAACTTAATGTAACCCTCTTTAATAAAACCCCTGTGTGCGTCCAGGAGTCCGTGTGTGTGTCTTCTGGTGAAGTGCCCATGCGCGGGACTGCACGTGTTCAGTCTCTCCCTGTGCATTCCCTGTGCAGAGAGAGCGAGAGAGAGAGACACACACACAGTCGCGTGTGCGAGAGAGACATACACACACACTGGCACGCGAGAGACAGACACACACACACAGGCGCGCACGTGCATTGTTGCAATGTTACTTGGTTGTTTATTAAATTACGGATTTTTCAAATGTTAATTTTTTTCCCTGTGCTTAAAAAAAAAGTGTTTTTAGGGAGCGGTTCGTAGCACTACAGCGCAAACTCTTGCAGTGTTAGTTTTCTCTGTTGTTCAAGGTTTTCTCAGTGTTATTCAATGTTTTTACATTTAGTTTACTATTACGCTGTGCATTCTATGGTATAGTTAACTATATTTGTGCTTAAAAAGTTAAAAAAATATATATTTATATACAGTTCATATGGTCTGGAACGGATTAATTGTATTTACATACAATCCTATGGGGGAAATTACTTAGGTTCACGACCAAATTGAGTTTCGACCAGAGTTTTGGAACGAATTATGGTCGTGAACCGAGGTTCCACTGTATTACTGTCAGAGAAAATTACAGGCATTTTACGGAAATACAAACCAGTATTACTGCGAGAGAAAATTAAAGGCACACAATACAGTGACGCATATTATAGCCACATACAAGGTCCCTTGCCATTTAATATAGACTATTCCTACTAATGTTTATGCACTACTGTTCTAGCGCCCGTTATTGTAAGGGGCTTAATGTCTAGTTGTCAATAAAAGCCTTTAAAAACTTTTATTTCAAAGCTTTTGGAACTTTTATGAAATGTTTGTAATTATACCTACAGTATACCACACAAACATCTGACGAAAAGATCTAAAAACACTGAAGCAACAAATTTTGTGAAAAACAAATCCTTGTGTCATTCTCAAAATGTTTGTCCATGACTGTAAAAATGATATCAAGAAGAAATTCTGCCTTTAAACTGTACATATATACATACCCACACCTACTTAATCCAATTCAGTGTTGCTGTGAGGCAAGAGTCTATTGCAGCAGCACCAAGACAAGCGTATGAAGCAACCCTGGGCAGTGAGCCAGTTAATTGTAGGGTACACATTCACACTGGAGTCATCTAGAATCACCAGTACTCAACAAACATGTTTTACAGAAGAATGTGAAAACTCCAGACAGGGAGAGACTAGGCATGAGACAGCAGCACTAACCACTGTGCCGTCACGTTGTCTTCTGCCATTATCATTAAAATATAAGTAAAGATTCACAAATCCTAAATACAAAATTATTTTGTTAAATGAATTTGTTTAAAACTCCTAGAAAAACATGTCTTCAGAAAACAGAATATTAGAAGGGAAAATAAAGTCAGAGAGTAGCAAAACTTTAATACGTCATTAAATGTTCCATACAAAAAATAATGTTATTACAACATTAAACTGGTAAAACAAAAACAAAAATCTGGATTAGTTCTTTTTGTTTTAAATGCAAATGGGTGCAATGTCAATATTAAAAAAAAAATAAATAAATAAGACCAGTAAGAATGTCAAAAAAATAAACTCCTTCATAAAAATACTTCCAAGTCTGTCTTCTGAAAAGTCAGGCAGGTCATCAAGTTTTAATTAATGTGGAGCTGAGAAATTAACAGCCAAGTACTCTTTACAGACAAAGATGTTAACATTTCTCCAAAATGTTATTTCCAAACAGTTTTCTTAAATTAAACTATGACAACAGGATTTACATTGTGTCTAATGTCATATAATCATGCATTGCAGAACAACATAATTAAGACAAAACAATAACCGTTTTATATTGATCTGTATATCGGTCACAATTGTACCCTTTTTTTAACCTTCTCTTCGATGGCTCCCTGGGTAACATTCACTTTATAGGCATTATTAATCTAATTAGCATCATGTAACAAGAGGTAAGCTATGTTAAGTGCCAAGCTAACTGCCATGTGCACAAGTGCTATCTGAAGTATACATTCCCCCTCTCCCCCTTTACATTAGCTGACCCTTTCAGATGCTTATACAGGCAAGTCACCAGGGGGTGAGGAGGCAAAGTCTTCCATTCTGGTGACAAGTCAAGTCTAAGGCTATGTTCTGAATAGATCAGGGTATGTTTGTTAATTCACTCACTGCTGAGCCAATGCTGAAGTGATTTTTAAATTAGGGTTCATACAATGTTAGTGTGTGGACGTGTCCTCCATAGGTTTTTGCTATTCGCAGCAAATACTGTAGAGAACAATGCCAGTTCTGTAGTTAACCATTAGAGTCTAAGAATAATAAAATGCTACTCCTTAAGATAAAGTGCCAAGGACTTGAGTCTTCATATCTTACCAGTTAGCCTACTTCTCTCTATATTTCTCATTAATCATCTTTCTCCTTCCTTACTGAATAAAACTTGCTCAGCCAGCTCAATTTTTTTCTCTACTTAAACGGTTTTCATTCTATTAGGAATAATTACTTATTGAGCACCTTTGATTAAAAAAAAAAAAAAAATAGAGATTTATGTATATATTTTTTTTAATTTTCTGTTCCTCCAGTTTCACAAATCATGTTGGAGATCAGTACTGGCTGAATTTGTCCTGCCTCTTGGTGCAAATGTGAGGTGTAATGGACTGAAGTTCATTCAATGCACTTGTGCTCTCTTCCTATTGCACAAACTGTGTTTTTGGTGCAGCAACTCTCATCAGACTCGACAACCTTCAAGTCAACAGACATTTCCTATCTATAACCTTAGGTACCACTCTTAAGTGGGATATTCCGTCCTACCTCTGCAAAGAGGTTGTGGGTATGAGTGGCACAGTTATTACAAATACTTTTATAACAAAAATATGTAAAAAGTTTAGACCAGATACATTATATATATACATTTTAAAATCGGAACAGTAAACAACAGGGAACAGCAATTAATTTGATTAAAAAAAAAAATTAAGGCACCAGTAATAATTACTAAAAATCGGGGTGGGGGGGGGGGGGGGGTGGGGGGAGGATGGGGTATGGGTTTAAAGGACAAAAGTCAGGATCCCGTAAACCAAACAGAAACAACCCAAAAGTAAATGACATCCACCCAATAATTTGTAAATGAATGCATGTAAAACCACCAGAACCCTAAGATTTCTATCAAAGGAAAATTATTTTGTTTGGTGGTTAGGAGTTATAATTGTTTCACACTGGAGACTTTTACAATACCAGAATTTTTGGTTGTTTATCTAACTAAACAATGGAGAGCAAAATGCAATCCAATTCCCTTTCTTTACTATCCAGTGATGTAATTTATGTGTGGCAAGTTACTCTGTGCGATAGTCAAATGGTAACTGATGTTTGTGGCCACTTCTCACCAAGCATTATATCAACACGTGCAGACTACAGAGTTTTTATACACCAATTCAATATGGTGTGGCCTACACTTTCCCTTTGGGGGTTGCGACCCTTAAGTTACCTTAACTTTTACAGTATTGATGTACTTTGATATCTCAGTGTGTAACAGGACAAAAATACAACACTCAGTTAACAGTGTCTTTTTTTCGTCTGAATGGGGACTTAAGTCGTTTCCAGACTGAGGCATGTTTCCGATTCTTCCTCTCCAATGCAAGGACAGCTTCTTTATCACGCTGACGGATCTGTCGTACGAGAGCAATGAACACATCATCTATGTAGTGCCGTAAAGCAGCTGAAGTCTCAAAGAAGGGACAGCTGAACTCCCTGGCCAGTCCTCGGCCCTCGTCTGTGGATACCTGTGGAGCATAGCAGCATATTAGTCACACAATTGTAACTACAGCAGCACAAAAAAGAAAAAAAAAAAAAAAGAAAAAAAAAGGTTGAGTTAAGCAATGGGAATATGCATCAATACCTAAAATATCAACTCTACTGTACTTTCCACTGAATAAAATAGTTTCAGAATGATTTAGACATACTGCATATCAGTCTATGGTAATTATGCACCATAAAAGAACTTAAAATCATGAGTAAGCAACCTGCAAATGTCTCCCATATGACAATAAAAAAAATTCCTGAGTTATAATTTTGTAAGCAACCTTCAATAAATACAGAAAGCTTATTTTTTACCATACTTAAACTTGTTTCTGGAGGTTAATTCACTTTCACAAGAAAACACAAATAATTTGAGATGAAAAATAATATTACAAATCATTACAACCTACAACAACTGTGCTGAATTTAAACAGAAAAGAAGTGTTATGAAAAGTTACAGGTTTCCTATATGTATTCTGTTGTGGCAAAGGTCAAGTTCATAATCAGTATAATTAAATGAAAAAAATCTTAACGTGCTGTCTTTCACATTCATGTTATATCACATCCACATGAAGATAATGGAAATAAATTGATCTTAATATCTAAATGCAGGGTTTTTTTTACATATAAAACAGACACAACTCTACAGGTTCACAATTTTAGAAGCAGTAGTCTCTCTCCACCCCTTTCCATCAGGTTTCAGGCTGTTAGCTATTCCAACTAATTTATGAAATTTTAATGATTGTGAATTCTTGAATTTCAAGTACATTATGCTTCAACTTTCATGTTTCTCCATGGTGCCACAAAACAGTTCTACATAATCCTGCATTAGCAAATATCTTACATATTACTGCCTCTACAGAAGACGAGAGAGAAAAATACACACCAACAACAACAAAAGAGAACTGTGACGAGAGAAAAAGGGTATGTGACGTACTGCAGTTAAATGGATCATTTCAACATCACCCAAGTATCTGAGGCAAGATCAAAACATACAGGTGGACCGTAGTTCATCTTTACCAGGGCTTACACTCTCGTGAGGCACCCCTGCACTGCCTTATTAGCATATGCAGGCCCTCTCCTGCTGCCAGTGTGCTGTTGTTTCCCTTCCTCTTACTTTGCTGCAGTCCCACAGTGCCATTACTCCTGTAATACTCCTACCAGTCAGCAGGTTACTTTTATATTAGTCAGCAAACAATTTTATTTAAAGGTGCTGGGTATGCAAATGGTGCCCACCATGTCCTTTTTCACCACAAAATAATTTTGAAGGGCCAATCTTCCTCAACCAGCATTAGATACACATCCATTCTACAGAAAAAATGATATTCAGCTTATGGAGTCACTAATTCCAGAATTTGGGGAAATCAGTACAGGTCCTTTTCTCTCTCCTTAGTGTCCAGTCTCTCATAAAACTCATCATACGCACCTTATCTTTAGCCTTTGCCACCTCTCTCTTCACCTTATGCCTTATCTCCTTTTACTTCTCTCAACCTCTTCATCACTCTGACTATCCTACTTCTTTGCCAACCTCTTCCTTTATATACTCTCTTGTACGTTCCCATTCTACCATCAGGTTTCATTGTACTCCTTCCTCTGTCCAGATATCACACCAAGCACCCTTCTATCTGTCTCCCTTACCACTTCTGCTGTAGTTGCCCAGCTATCTGGTAATTCTTCACAGCCACCGAATGTCTGTCTTACTTCTCCCTAAACTCTACCTTAAAGTCTTCCTTTTTCAACTTCCATCATTTCATCCTTAGCTCTGCCATTGCTCTTCTCCTCTTCTTGATCTCCAGCATCATCCTATAGAACACCATCTTATACTGCCCAACTATGCTTTTCCCTGCCAACCTCTTGCACATAGGATATAATCCACCTGTGTGCATCTTTCTCCACTGTTGTACATCAACCCTGTGTTTCTCCCTCTTTTTAAAATATGTATTCACCACAGCCATGTCCACCTTTTTTGCAAAACTCACTACCATGTGATCTTAATCATTTTTTCTTCCTTGACACCATACCTACTCATCACCTCCTCATCCCCTTGGCTCCCTTCACCAACATGTCCGTTGAAATCCGCTCCAATCGCCACTCTCTTTCCCTTGGGATCACTATCCACCACTTTATTCAACTCACTCAAACATTTTTCTTTCTCATCCATTGCATATGCACTGACAAGTCATCATACCTTCAATTTCTAGCTTCATAATCGTCACTCACTCCAACACTCACTTTTCACCTCCGAAACACTCTTGACATACTGTTACTTTAGGAAAACCCCTACCCCATTTCTTCACCAACCCCATCACGGTAGAACAATTTGACCCCCTCCCCCACCTGATACACCTGGCCTTACTCCCATCTGGTCTCTTGTACGCACAATATATCAATCTTCCTTCTCTCCATCACATCGACTAACTCTCTCCCTTTACCGGTCATACTACCAACATTCCTACCCTCACTTCCACTCTCTTAACGTTCCTCCTCTCCTCCTGCCTCCGGACACGCCTTCCCCCTCTTTTTATCCTTCAGCCAATAGTAGCCCAATTTCCCCTAGCAACTCTGTTGGCTATGAGTGCTGGTGTTGGCTGTTGTTAACCTGGGCCTGAACTGATCCAGTATGGAAATCTGTATTGTTGCCCGCACATCTGCCAAAATTGTACACCAGATGTCTTTCCCAATGTAACCCTCCCCATTTATCTGGGCTTGGGACCAGCACAAAGAAACACACTGGTTTGTGTATTGATTCTGTTATACTTAGTAAAACTTGGCATTTCACAGATGACACAGCAGCAAAAAGAATTAAAAAAGAACTGGACCGCCTTCAGAACTTGGCAAACACCTGGAAAATACAGTTTATTATAGAAATGTGCAAAGTGCTAAACATGGGCAAAAGAACAATTATAAATACAAGATGGGAAACGCCATACGGTAAGCAAGCTTGGAAAAGGAATTAGAGGTTTACATTGACACAACATTATGATTGACTATTAAAGTAATTAAAAAGGCAAAATAAATATTGGATTATATAATGAAAACTGTTGAATAAGACAAGGGATGTTATGCTCAAACTATATAATGCACTAGAGTAAGACCACATTTGTTCAGAGGACAGCAACCAAGTGAATCCCTGGCCTTAAGGACATGTCCTACTCTGACAGACTCAGAGAATTAAACTTGTTTAGTCTTGACCAGAGGAGTCTGTGTGGGGACCTAATCCAGGTATTTAAAAATCATCAAAAGGCACTGGTAAAGTAAATCCAACAACATTCTTTTCGGATTAACAGTAAATCACATCCTCGAGGACATCAGTGGAAGTTAAGGGGAACTGCATTTACAACTTGAGCCTGGAAGTACTTATTTAGGCAAAGAGTTGTAGGACTCTGGAGCAAACTACAGAGAGATGTAGTTGAAGCAGATACCTTGACAACCTTTAAGAAGAATCTATATGAGATACAGTGCATCCGGAAAGTATTCACAGCTCATCAGTTTTTTCACATTTTGTTATGTTACAGCCTTATTCCAAAATAGATTAAATTAATTTTTTTCCTCAGAATTCTACACACAACACCTCATAATGACAATGTGGAAAAAGTTTACTTGAGGTTTTTGCTAATTTATTAAAAATAAAAAAAGTTGAGAAAGCACATGTACATAAGTATTCACAGCCCTTGCCATGAAGCTCAAAATTGAGCACAGGTGCATTCTGTTTCCCCTGATCATCCTTGAGATGTTTCTGCAGCTTAATTGGAGTCCACCTGTGGTAAATTCAGTTGACTGGACATGATTTGGAAAGGCATACACCTGTCTATACAAGGTCCCGCAAATCAAGCATGAAGTCAAAGGAATTGTCTATAGACCTCCGAGACAGGATTGTCTCAAAGCACAAATCTGGGGAAGGTTACAGAAAAATTTCTGCTGCTTTGAAGGTCCCAATGAGCACAGTGGCCTCCATCATCCATAAGTGGAAGAAGTTCCTAGAGCTGGCCGGCCATCTAAACTGAGCGATCGGGGGAGAAGGGCCTTAGTCAGGGAGGTGACCAAGAACCCGATGGTCACTCTGTCAGAGCTCCAGAGGTCCTCTGTGGAGAGAGGAGAACCTTCCAGAAGGACAACCATCTCTGCAGCAATCCACCAATCAGGCCTGTATGGCAGAGCGGCCAGACGGAAGCCACTGCTTAGTAAAAGGCACATGGCAGCCCGCCTGGAGTTTGCCAAAAGGCACCTGAAGGACTCTCAGACCATGAGAAACAAAATTCTCTGGTCTGATGAGACAAAGATTGAACTCTTTGGTGTTAATGCCAGGCGTCACATTTGGAGGAAACCAGGCACCGCTCATCACAGGCCAATACCATCCCTACAGTGAAGCATGGTGGTGGCAGCATCATGCTGTGGGGATGTTTTTCAGCGGCAGGAACTGGGAGACTAGTCAGGATAAAGGCAAAGATGACTGCAGCAATGTACAGAGACATCCTGGATGAAAACTTGCTCCAGAGCGCTCTTAACCTCAGACTGGGGCAACGGTTCATCTTTCAGCAGGGCAACGACCCTAAGCACACAGCCAAGATATCAAAGGAGTGGCTTCAGGACAACTCTATGTCCTTGAGTGGCCCAGAAAGAGCCCAGACTTGAATCCGATTGAACATCTCTGGAGAAATCTTAAAATGGCTGTGCACCGACGTTTCCCATCCAACCTGATGGAGCTTGAGAGGTGCTGCAAAGAGGAATGGGCGAAACTGGCCAAGGATAGGTGTGCCAAGTTTGTGGCATCATATTCAAAAAGACTTGAGGCTGTAATTGCTGCCAAAGGTGCATCGACAAAGTATTGAGCAAAGGCTGTGAATACTTATGTACATGTGATTTCTCAGTTTTTTTATTTTTAATAAATCTGCAAAAACCTCAAGTAAACTTTTTTCACGTTGTCATTATGGAGTGTTGTGTGTAGAATTCTGAGGAAAAAAATGAATTTAATCCATTTTGGAATAAGGCTGTAACATAACAAAATGTGGAAAAAGTGGTGCGCTGTGAATACTTTCCGGATGCACTGTATTGGGACAGCTTAACTATTGGCTAAACAAATGGGATTGATGGTTTCCTTTCATTTGTCAAATTTCTTATAATTCTAAATAATTATAAGTGAAGTGAATACCTTTAGAATCAGTCATTTTACTGCATTTAGAGGAAGCCACTAAATATTGTTTTCACCTTGATTTTTGGTTTTATGTAGGTACATAGCAAATTAGCAAAAGTACCCCTACCTCCAAAAGAGATGCAATTTTATAAAAAGTGTAAAATGTCAAAAAGATCAGTTGAATGGGTTCTTTCTAAACATTGTGACACTTGCTAAAACAAGAAAAAAAAAAAGCACACGATTTCCTTTACTCATCTTATTATGTCAATGGTGATACACAAATTTTACACATCAGTTGGCTTTTTCTACATATTTAGCATTTTTTTTTTATTTTCACACTGCAAAGCAAAAATTCATGTTAATTTATGGCATTAACCAGCATTTGAGCTGATTTAATAAACACTTAACAATTCAATCTGGCCAACATCACAGACAGTGGTTAGTGCTGCTTTTGCTTCCAGAATATGGTCCTTGGTTCGATTCTTTCAATAAACAGACTTTTTATTGAGTCCCCAATGATGCCCAGATAGTCTAAAGCTACCGGGATCCATGTAATTAGAAAAGGCTGGATGAAAGAACAGTTCTGCCAGGTTAATGTCCCCATCTTTCTGCCACTGAACTATTCCACCTCCCACTACTTCAACTAGGAATACAAAAATAACATTCTCAAGCCCACTTAATCTAAGCACGTCATTCTGCAGTAGTACTTACTCAGTAATGAATAAAAGCTTTTTTTAAAACATGTTTCTCAAACTTGAATAGGAATTTTAATGTTTTTATATTATTATGCTGTACTATTTTATTATAGAATGTAAAGCAAATTAAAATTCAAACAGTGCATAAAAAACTTACAATTTATAGTATTAGTTTCATTCTTTCAATTTTAGGTGCATTTGCATATAATGCACAAACCGCCTATTGCAATAGCCATGTCTGCCTGTCTGCATTAAACAACTGTTGAAATGTGGCACACTTATTCTTCAAGATTTGTCAAGAAGGTTCAATTTTAGTTGAGATATCTCAAACAACTTTTGTGAACCTGTTTATCTTAAAATGGAGAAATATGTCAGTGACTTCAACTACAAATCAGTTCACTGTTTCAATTCTACCTTGACAACATTTACAACAACTTGAAAATTTTGTAGATTTTCCTATTTTTCGCCTCTGACAGCTGCTAAAGATGGCAACCAGATCCCCAGTAAAAGTTAATGAAACACCAGTGGTTAGTGTAAGCAAGGTAGGGATGCACTGTTGCTGGTTCATTGCACACGCACAGGACTCTGCTTCCAGAATATGGTCCTTGATTCAATTCTTTCAATAAACAGACTTTTTATTCTTGTCTTCAATGATGCCCAGATAGTCTACTGCTACCAGGGTCCATGTAATTAGAAAAGGCTAGATGAAAGAACAGTTCTGCCAGGTTAATGTCCCCCTCGTTCTGCCATTGAACTATCCCACCTCCCACTACTTCAACTAGGAATACAAAAATAACATTCTCAAGCCCACTTAATCTAAGCACATCATTCTGCAGTAGTACTTACTCAGTAATGAATAAAAGCTTTTTTAAAAAACATGTTTCTCAAACTTGAATAGGAATTTTAATGTTTTTATTATTATAATGCTGTATTATTTTATTACAGAATGTAAAGCAAATGTATAATTTGCCGGCAGAGTGCCACATTCGCCCAATATCCATAATGGTCCATGGCTACAATAAAGTTTGCCTTCCACTTCTGTTATTCCCCAACATTTGTCATAACTGAATAGCTTTGCAAGTCCTATTTTATAAAAACTACTCTGGCCTGACATGCTCAACCAAAGAAGGAAAAAGTTTTTTTTTTTTTTTTTTTATAAATTACATTAATTGGAAATTCCAAAATATTTATGGGGGGGGGGGGGGGGGTGTGTGCATGTGAGAGAGTGTGGTTTTTGCGATGGACTAGACACTTGTCTACACCCGTTTTTAGCTTTTTGTTTAATCCTGGTGATATAGTGTTTGGCCCCCACTCTCCTGAAATGTAATGAGAAAAAGTTATAGAACCTGCCCAGTGAAGTCAGTCTATTGATGGCCACATGCTTTCACAGCTCTTCGAACGCAACTGAATGTTACACCATGCTTGCATTTTCTAATTGCTTATTCCAGTACAGAGTTGCAAGTGGCCAGACCCAGTTCTGGCAGTATCAGAGGCTGGACATAAACCAGTCCTATACCAAAGTCTCTCTCAGTGCACAACCATACACTCAACAACATGCAAATACAGTCATATTAAAAAGTTTGGGAACCCCTCTTAATTCTTTGGATTTTTGTTTAGCATTGGCTGAGCTTTCAAAATAGCAACTTCCTTTTAATATATGACATGCCTTATGGAAACAGTAGTATTTCAGTAGTGACATTAAGTTTATTGGATTAACAGAAAATATGCAATATGCATCATAAAATTAGACAGGTGCATAAATTTGGGTACCCCAACAGAGATATTATATCAATACTTAGTTGAACCTCCTTTTGTAAATATAACAGTCTCTAGACGCCTCCTATAGCCTTTGATGAGTGTCTGGATTCTAGATGGAGAAATTTTTCACCATTCTTCCATACAAAATCTCTCCAGTTCAGTTAAATTTGATGGCTGCCAAGTATGGACAGCCTGCTTCAAATCATCCCATTGATTTTCGATGATATTGAAGTCAGGACACTGTGACGGCCATTCCAGAATATTGTACTTCTCCCTCTGCATGAATGCCTTTGTAGATTTTGAACTGTGTTTTGGGTCATTGTCTTGTTGGAATATCCAACCCCTGCGTAACTTCAACTTTGTGACTGATGCTTGAAGATTATCCTGAAGAATTAGTTGATATTGGGTTGAATTCATCCGACCCTTGACTTAAACAATGGCCCCAGTCCCTGAACTAGTCACACAGCCCCACAGCATGATGGAACCTCCACCAAATTTGATTGTAGGTAGCAGGTGTTCTTCTTCCGCCATGCAAAGCGCTTTTTGTTATGACCAAATAACTCAATTTTTGTCTCATCAATCCAAAGCACTTTGTTCCAAAATGAATCTGGCTTGTCTAAATGAGCATTTGCATATAATAAGCGGCTCTGTTTGTGGCGTGAATGTAGAAAGGGTTTCTTTCTCATCACCCTGCCATACAGATGTTCTTTGTGCAAATTGTGCTGAATTGTAGAACGATGTACAGATACACCATCTGCAGCAAGATGTTCTTGTAGGTCTTTGGAGGTGATCTGTGGGTTGTCTGTAACCATTCTCATAATCCTGCGCATATGCCACTCCTGTATTTATCTTGGCCTGCCAGACCTGGGTTTAACAGCAACTGTGCCTGTGGCCTTTCATTTCCTGATTACACTCCTTACAGTTGAAACTGACAGTTTAAACCTCTGAGATAGCTTTTTGTAGCCTTCTCCTAAACCATGATACTGAACAATCTTTGTTTTCAGATCTTTTGAGAGTTGCTTTGAGGATCCCATGTTGTCACTCTTCAGAGGAGAGTCAAAGGGAAGCACAACTTGCAATTGACCACCTTAAATACCTTTTCTCATGATTGCACACACCTGTCTATGAAGTTCAAGGCTTAACGAGCTAATCCAACCAATTTGGTGTTTCAAGTAATCAGTATTAAGCAGTTACATGCATTTAAATCAGCAAAATTACAAGGGTACCCAAATTTTTGCACAGCCAGTTTTTCACATTTGATTTAATTTCATACAACTAAATACTGCTTCACTAAAAATCTTTGTTCGGAAAACACCCTAGCACTCAGATGTTCCTAGGAAATGAAAGACATACCACTTTTCTCTTTTTTGTTGAAAGTAAATTATTATGCAGGCTAAGGGGGGTTCCCAAACTTTTTCATATGACTGTATTGTGAATTTCCCCATTAGATTAATAAAGTATCTATCTATTTTCCCCATGAATACTGTATAAATGGATCTTGCCCTACTGCTTATTCATTTATAACATTTACTTTACTTTTGTCTGAGTATTTAAATCCTCCGGAATGATGTTCCGACACCAAGCCTAAGTCGAACATATTGTGCCTAGTTTGCACTTTTGCACAGTATTCATGTTAAAATTGCCTCTGCACTTCTAAGATCTCTTTATATCCCTATCCCAAACAGTCTCTTATAATAGTGCATTAAAGAATTTACTAACATGCTGAAACCTTTTAGGATTCTTTTTTTTAATCTTGCATAAATGGCCACAAGGATAGAGATCACAAAAAATCCAGCTTACAAAAGCTATATTACTTGCCCAGGAAACATAATTGTTGTATATCCTTATACACAGCACAAAGCAATTTTTCCACCCCTCTGAAAAAAAATTTCTACATAATTTTCATTTCACTTTTTCTGGCAATGGTGCAGGTTTTCTTACCCCCTGTAACATCTTCAGTCCTTCTTGTCGAACAGCCAAGTTGCTTTCTGACATTCTGAAGTTATATTCCTTCTGCTGTACCCTAAGTCCACCCATGCGTCCTTTCCCAGTGGACTGTGCTTTACACACACACTCTAACCACCTCAGCTAGCTCTACTTGATCCTGTAAAACAGCAGTGTTACTTAAGATCCACCCATATTTCGAGCTTCTCATCCATTTGGTGAGAATGAACCCAGCAACCCTGTGCATGAACCTCATTTTAGGTGCTTGTACTAGGTTTTCATTCTATCAGCCTCCCAGGTATTGACCATAGATTAGGACAGGGATGCAGTCTAAATGATAAACTGACAGCTCTCACTTCACAGTTTGTTATAACTACCGTCATTGCAAGAATTCGCCTGTCAACCTCAAGATCATCTCTACCTTTATTTGTAAAAAAGACTCCAAAGCACTTAAACTCCCCAACATCTGGCAGCCATGTCCCCTAGAAGTTCCTCAAAATGTGGTTTCTATCCCTTAACAAAATCTCCAGCAAGGGGTCAATATTTTACTACCTTTGCAGAGAAAAGCTTGAAAGGTGTTACACCTGTTCTCCCTTAATAGTTTAAGAACATCTGAAAAGTTATGACCTCCCTAAACTCCACTCACACACAGGACCCTGTTTCGACCACTGCAGTAGCTGCCATATTTTTGGCCATCCAGTGACTGTCAGCCAGAAAGTGTTATGCTGTCAGGTTGAAAATAGGGGCATTCTGTGCCATGTCAATTTCCCTTACAGCTGTTGCATACAAGCAAGTTCCATGTTGGCTTTGGCCATCCTCTTTGGTTAAATTCCTTGCCGAAATAAATGGTAAAATAAGTAATTGTGCAAATGAGCTGCTGAAACACATTCAGGTCCTCAGTGGAGAGTATGGTTATTATGAAAGCAACCAAAGTCATTTATTTAGTACAACAGAGGTTCTAATTGAAGGAGTTTTTCCAGTGCTATGCCTTAACGATTACATTGACAGGTGCAAACACAGTTCTGATTCCTTCAAGATAAAATGACAGAAGGTAACAGCATCACTAGTGCTAATTGGCTACTTTATCAAGAGGCACCAGCAAGTAAAATTATCACAGGAACTAAAGCCATTGTAATTATTAACCCAAACAAATTATCAAAAAAGGTCTTTACCAAGGAATTATACATCAAACGTGTCATTGTATGCATCAGTTATAAGGTTTCTGATTGGCTGGTACACAGTAAGAAAAAAAAAAATACATGAAAACTGCTACATTTAATAAATCATCTTCAAACTAACAACCTGAATGTTTTTTTCATACTTATCCATATCCTTTGATAACTCATGCATCTCCTATATCACCCAGAATATTACTTCAAGTCTCCTCAAATCGCTGCCACAAACTCTTCAGTATAAAAAAAAATTAAAAAATCATTGCATATGCATACCTCAAATATGGATCTTTTTTCTCAATTCATAACTGAAAAGTATGATGAAAAACATTACTGTGGTGTAACTGAACAGCTACTTTCAGTAACCAAAGTTGAACTCCTCCCCACCATACATTACAGACAGTGTATTCAACACTTTCCTTCATTAAATTAGTGATCCTTGTTTGCCCTAGCTGGGGGCGGGGGATCTAGTTGCTTCCTAAAATTAGCTTTATTTTTTTATAGTCCGAGCACTCACATTTCTCAAGCCATAAGCGCTTCTGTTAGTCTGTGCAGTTTGAGTATTTCTGTTTATTTTTTAAATGCACACATTAAATTGTGCTTTACTTAAGATACTGTACTTTTAAGATTTAGGAACAAAGACAGACAAAATGAAACATAAAAAATTAAGTGTTCTGCATAAACTGAACAGGTCATCTAGGAAGTTACTCGTGATAAATGTTTGCCTACTAATAGTCACCAATACAAAGCAATGACTAGGCTTAATTGTTTGCATATATGAAGCAACTTCAAATCACATTGTTTTCAATCAGTTTATTTGTAGCCTGCAATCATCTGTTATTTCAGTTGTACATGATTTGTTGTGGAATTTTAAATGTTTTGTTCACCCATCTAAAAAAGCCAAGAATCACAAGATTAAAACAAAAATGCCATTTTACTTTTAGTATACTGTCAACAGTTAAACTTGATAAAGTCATTATGTAAAAGGAAATTGCAAGAAAGACTTCCATCTGTCCATCCACATTTTTTAACTATCTGAAAAAGCAAAAAAATAACATTAATGGAAGTGTACTGCCTGCATGTCATCACTTGGCTAATCGTCGCCTTAAAAACCAATGAGTGACATTTACTATCCAATTATGAAGCTTCAGGGAAAAAATGCCTGCTTTGCTCTTATAGACAATGAAACATACAGTATATGTAGAGTTAGATATTAAAAGTGATTTGTAAATGAATACTGGAGAAAACCAGAATGTAGCTGGTCACTTAAAATTAACATGTTTACACCACACAGTTTCTTTCAGAATTTCCATGTTTCAAGTTTTAGTTCATGCGAGTATACTAATGAGCTTTATTTATTTGAGTGGAAGTGAAAGCCAAATATAAAAATTGGCAGGGCTCAACTCTGAATGAATTGTGGACCGTCTAGGTCAGATTCCTTTTTTGATTTCATTATACAACTACAATGACTATATTGCACTTGTATGTGCTAACTGCCATCTGAAAGTCATTTTCCATGACCTCACAAGGGTTTTCACTTCATCTACTGTTGTACCTGCTGGCAGGTTGCTAACTTTCAGGAAAATATGGGGAATCCTCCTGCTAACACCACATGGAATACCTCTCTCTTCAGCTTCACAGCTTGCAACCATGACAGGAAAAAGTAGGTTTTGGCCTCAGTACCTTGCAGCTGCTTCCTCTACTGAGATTTTGAACACACTCCAGACTATTTTCCTAACCTCTCTCAAGATGTAAAAGAAGCTCTTATTTTGGTAAATGGTACACACACCAAGGGCCAGAATAGATGCATTAGTCATTCCCAGCAAACACTCAATACTCAGCTGTTGCTTTACTCCTAATGTCCAGTAAAATACAACCTGTGATTACATGACACATTTATAGAGCCATTAACTGAACTTTGGCCTAAGGTACTCTGATACCAGGTGCAACAATGAGCATCCCTGCCTTCACACATTGTGTTATGGACAATCCAAGACTAAAAGAAATATCAGCAACATTTTACCACTCGGATTTTGATACAGGCAAGCTGTTCCTTTCAGTCATACGCCCCCAGATACCTCCATCATTTTCAACATGAATGCTAAAATTTCTCAGAAGCTCTCAGAATTTGGCATAAGCAATTAGGACTCTGAAAGAAAGACTTTGTGAATTTTTGAATTTACAAGGTTTGCGCTTTTAAAGTTTAAAACTTTTAAAACGCATAGTCACAAAAGCTACACCACTGTAGTTACAAAGAAATATTGAACAGATTTTTGTGCCTTTATCAAATTATAAGGATGCCTGTTTGTTTTTGTTTAAAGTTTTTCAACTCTCAGTTTTAAACTCTGCATCTTCAGTGTATATAGCTGTAGCCCCAAGACTATTTCAGTAGTGTTACAGATAGTACAGGTCTTAAAGAGAACTTTCAGACAGAATTGTCACCAAAACAAATGTGTGGATAGAATGGGTGTCAATTTCTTATCTCTATCAAAAGAGGTGATTAAAGCATTTTGTTCTTCACTATAAACTAAATAATATAAGTAACATATTAAGAAAAACACTTTTAGGTGAACCACACCTTTAAATAAAGGAAAACACATGTAAAGCAATTAACACAAATTAACATACAGGTAAAATTCCGTGACAACGAACTCCTAGGGACCTAAAAAAAATTTTGTTGTAACGAGATTCTGTATTTGTCACTATAGTGCTCTCTTTAACTTGCGCCCAGGCATTTGCAATCATTTCAATAGCTTCTTTCACGTTAATTTTAACCTCCTCCTGCATACAAGTTATGCTGACGAGAATTTTTCTCAGCATTTCCTTGCGATAATACACTTTCAGGGTACGAATGATGCCCAAATCAATGGCTGAAGCACTGCTGTGCAACTGGGTGGGAGGAATTCAACGCAAACATTATCTAAATATGGAAGCATGTTGTGGGCAGCACAGTTGTCAATCAGGAGCCGAATCATCCTTTTCTTCTTCATATTGTGAGGTTTCTGAACTCTTTTGAGGACCCAAAAAGGGAACGATGCGTGGAAGTGCGTCCCGAAGTGCGATTGCAGCGTCTGTGGAAGATTGTTTGTCCGTTGCCGGGGCAGGGCAAAAACAGGCTCATAGCACTGCAGTGAAGAGACACAGAAGCAAATCATAAAAGATCGGGGTTGCACTATAAGCCCCTGTCTTGCACACCAAAACATGAGTCAGAGTCTCAGTACTCAGTACAGCAGCAAAACCAGTTTTGTTCTGCTTGAAACAGGAACGGCACAGTTATTTATTGTAGTGTAATCTGCCACTCTGCTATACACAGACACAGCAGTCAGGCAGGGTCGTGGCCAGATCAGTGATTAAGTAATCCTGTTACCTTAATTTACATTGTTCCTCGCATCACCCATCGATATCTTTTCTGTTTGCTTTGGTGGAGAGACGCAGCATAGCTTTGAGTCTGCTGTTGCCCCAGCAACAGATAAACAGTCTTCCATAGACGCGGACTTTGGGATACTCTTCAGTGTGTCGTCCAGTTAGGGGAGGTCCCAACAGAGTTTACAAACCTCACATTTTCTTGAATGAGTGCCGCATTAATAGGAATGTTTCTTGAACAAGCATCACTGAACCACATAAAAACTGCTTTTTCGAAATCTTCAAATACAGCAGTTCACATACGTTTGCAACCCAAGATTTTTTTTCTTTTTTTGCTCGGTCTTTCAAGAAAGTTGACAGCGTCGATGACAAAATTCCAAATTCGCTGACGTCTTTTTTCTTTTTGTCGCAATCGAGAGCTGCAAAAATGTAAAGTTGTTTTTTTCTAATATGAACTGTTATTTTTTCATGTGTGCTGTTGCTATAGGAGGGTGACAATGAGTTAAATTCCAATGGATGTTTTTTAAATGTTGACGCAATAAGCAAAAGGTATCACTGAAAACCACAGGAAACAAAAAGGGGAAAAAAAAAAAAAAAAAGTCACGAGGAACGTTCGAAGAAAGAAAAAAAAATTACAATGTTTCTGTTTGGGGATCATTGTGCACGACTGAGCTGCGGCCACGGAACTAACTGCTCTGTGGATGATTCATTCAGGCATTTCAAGGTCTTTTGTGCACTTTGTTGTAAAGAAAGTGTCTGCTAAATGTACTTCATAGTAACAAGAATTCTATAGACTCGCGTCATATGGGGAAACTGTCGGGACCATAAAAATACTTCGTTGTAATGAAAATTTCGTTGAAAAGGTATTTGTTGTAACGGAAGTTTACCTGTAGTTAAATATAAACTGACTAATTAATTAATTGTTCAAATTCAGGCATCAAAATATTAAGTACATATTTCATAATCAGACAGGAAATATGAATAAAGTAATTCTTGAATTTTAATTTTAACAGTTTCTTTAGTCATCATGCATTTATGTCTAGAAAATATTTATATATTTACATATCTGCTAAAAAACAGTATAAAAACAAGTTAAAAAAATAGCAATTCCTACCAAGGAAGTACTGGCCTTTTAATCTGGAATGCCAGAATTCCTCTTATTCGTTTTTGAAATGGGCAAAAATTTTGTCCAACCTTTTATTCATCAGTACAAATCCCTATATATGTTGCAAGTGTGTAGTCTACTTTCCAGATACATTTGTATGTATTATTAATGAATGCACTTCCATCTTTAAATTTGCTTACCCATTCACTCCTGTTCAGATTCCAATGGAGTTATGTCCCTTCATTTCAGCACTGGACAACAAGCATCTTTTGATCTTTTAATCATTCTTTCATATAAAAAGCTATGCTTAAATCTGATATTCACTTTTTTTTTTTTTTTTTAAAAAAAAGTTGCTACAAACTAGAGGAAAGAACATATTTTAAAAATGCATAAATTAAGAAACACAAAGGAGACCACTATTAGTAAGCGCTGAATTCAACAGCTTAAAAAATTCAGCAGGACTTTAAATTATTTTGGTGCTTTAACTGGTTTGACAGAATGCCATTACATCACAAAGTGGATCACACTGTATTTAGACCAAGGCTAAATAAAAATCTCTGCCCTTTTACCAAGTGGCAGCGAGGAAAGTGAATAATGAGTAACTGTCTCTTATGAGCCAGATACAGACTTGCAAAAACAAATGATAAGACTGAATACTTAGAATGGCTAACACTTGCAAATGTTCTCTATGAAAGTTTTTCAGTTTTCTTAAAGAGGTATTATTTCATTATTGGCATTTATCAGCCCATACACCTCTACAGACGCTATTCCCAACTTCAACAGATGGTATGATCCTTCCTCTGAATACTCTGAACAGAGTTTAAAACTACAAGTAATGGAAAAAAAAGGTATCATCAACTACTTGCATCAACATGCCTATTTATTAATTACGAGTCAATAACTAGATCAGTCCTTTCTAAACTGTAGTCTATTCTAAGTATATCTATTTCTGGCTCTTCCAAATTGAAAAGGCATATGTGAAGTTTTTTGTGGATGGCAGATCAAAACTTATGAAAGACTAACTGACTCTGCAGTACATGCCTGTCCTATTTTTATTTTTTTAATATCCATGATCAGAACATACACTCTATATACACCACTTTGTGCTAAAAATCACCCATTTTCTTAATCCCACACTGCCTTCATTTTAAACAATAAATTTTAAGGCTTTAAAAATTACTTATTCAAGTGTACAGTGTATCTTCTTATATAATACGCTACCATGGCTGTTTGTTTGTCTGTCCAGGATTTTATATCGCCTATAGCTCAAAAACCATTTTAACCTATTGACCTGAAATTTGGTACACATATAGTATGTGACGTCTACTATCCGCTTTCAGGGTGATAAAAAGAGGAATAACCTTGGAGGTCAGTTATTTTATTGTAGAATCAACTCTTGGCAGGGGCCAGCATGCGTACGGGTGCTGTTCTCATCCCTACCACCTTCGCCGTCTCTTCCCCTACCTCTTCATATCTTAAATCATTCTTGAGGCAGACTTAAGTGCCAGCTTAAGTGAAAAATTAAGGAAAATGTACTAAGTAATTGTAACACAAATACTGACTTAATCAGTTTTAACATGAAAAGATGCTGATGAAAGAAGAGAAGAAGCCGGCCGCTAGGGTGGAGAAAAGAAGAGCTTCTCAGGAAGCAGCAAGCGCATCAACCTCGGAGCAAATGAATGCTAAACGTACAGA
>JANRMT010062813.1:92587472-92647812 GCA_026402145.1 Polypterus bichir lapradei
CCCGAGAGGGGGTGCAGTGAGTGTGTACGCCTGATGAGCCCAGAATTAGGGCAAAACACGTGTCGTGTACTCTTTGCATTATTTGACAGTAAAACTATTTCAACCATTCTATGATCTGCTTCTCGCAACTGAAAGAGGGCACCGTGGCAGATGTTAGCGGACTTGCTGACCAACCACAAGCGTTACCTGGTAGGTGACCACCCATACAGTCAGATTGTGATTCAGACTACGAATGCCTTGAATGTAATTACCCCGATCACGCACACATACACACATTATATATATATGACAGCAACACTCATAACAGTGACAAAAAAATTACATTGACAATCATGTTACATTTTTTAAAATGTTTCCTTAACACACTACTTTTCCGCTGCGAATTATATTATTTAGTATATATATATATTTATATATTTATATATAGTCCCTGACAAAAATCTTGTCGCTTGTGTACAAATTGAACTGAAGTGCCGCTAAAATATATTTCTAATCAAGATTTTGTTACAAGAAATGGGTCATTTTAATCCCATCAGCTTTTGTAATAATGTTTCAGTGCAAAACGAAACTGAGAAAAAGCATTCTAATATTCACAGCTTGGTAAAGCCCATTGAGTCAATTTTTGGCAAGACTTAAGTGTTGTCGCCTTGTCATATGAGCTTCACCTGTGACTAATAATGGATCAATTAGGTCTCAGGTGTGTATAAAAAGAACCCCAGTACACTAGACCTTCACATCAACTGCAACTAGACCTCTGCAAACATGCCTAAGATTCACCCTGAGACTAAAGTGTTGATTATCAAGAGGCTAAAGACCAAATCCACTGCTGATGTGGCAAACACCTTCAATGTGTCTCAGCATCAAGTTCAGAGGATAAAAAAAAGATTTGAAGAGACTGGAGACGTTTTTGACAAGCCCAGGTCAGGAAGACCCCGCAAGACAACTGCTCAAGAGGACCATTTGTTGGCTCGAAAATCCAAGGCCAGCCCATTTTCCACTGCGGCAGAGCTCCACGAGACCTGGTCACCTGAAGTCCCTGTGTCAACCAGAACAGTTTGTCGGATTATGTCTCGAAATGGCCTCCATGGTCGAATCAGTGACCATAAGCCAGCACTAAACAAAAGACAATTGAAAAACCGTGTGGCATTTGCCAAGGCCCACAGCCTGCTAAAAGGATGGACGCTGGAAAAGTGGCAGAAGGTGGATTTTTCAGATGAATCTTCTGTTGAATTACACCACAGTCACCGCAAATATTGCAGGAGACCTACTGGAACCCGCATGGAGCCGAGATTTACCCAGAAAACAGTGAAGTTTGGTGGAGGCAAAATCATGGTCTGGGGTTACATCCAGTATGGGGGTAGGCGAGGGATCTGCAGGGTGGAAGGCAACATCAATAGTCTAAAATACCAAGAAATCTTAGCTACCTCTTATATTCCCAACCATAAAAAAGGCCAAATTCTGCAGCAGGATGGTGCTCCATCGCATACTTCCATCTCCACATCAAAGTTCCTTAAAGCGAAGAAGATCAAGATGCTCCAGGATTGGCCAGCCCAGTCACCAGACATGAACATCATTGAGCATATGTGGGGTAGAATGAAAGAGAAAGCATGGAAGACGAAACCAAAGAATATTGATGAACTCTGGGAGGCATGCAAGACTGTTTTCTTTGCTATTCCTGATGACTTCATCAATAAATTGTATGAATCCTTGCCAAACCAGATGGATGCTGTCCTTCAAGCTCATGGAAGTCATACAAGATATTAAATTTGGATCTCACAGCACCACTACTTAATTTGCGGACATATTTTTGGATTTGCAGTAAAGTTCATTTTCTGTATAGGCGACAAAACTTTTGTCTTGCCCAAATTTGACCTTTCTGTCTTGATTAAATGATAAATCTTTTTTTCAGTGAAACTAATTTATTTCAGTGCATTAAACATCATTTGGGAGGGCTTTAGCTTTTCATATGAGCTATTTCTAACAACAGTTGATTAATTAAAAGTCAGGTTAATAGCAGGAGTTTCTACAAAATAGAGAAGCGACAAGACTTTTGTCAGGGACTGTATATTATTTTATATATATATATGTATGATGCTAGAGCCAAGCAGTTGTTTCATTTATACCACTTTAATGGGAAACTGGCAAATTTAATGACAGCGTAGCATGCAGAAATCAAATAAGGAAAAATTTATCAGTAACTAAATAATACTAAAACAAGTACAGATACAGATCTTCTACCACTTTGAAACCTAAGCTAACCCCTCGTACCAAATTATAGCTCTCTGTGTTTTAAGATAAGCAGGATACAAATCTTCTTCTCCTATTATGAAAGGTCTGAGTCTGTAGGTGGAGCCAGACATTGCTCTCATCTGACACAGGCCAGACTGCTGAGCAGTGCAACCTGCTTAAAATTCTGCACAGAATTAATTTGGTGTGGCACGTCTCCAACTGTAGAAATAAATGTCCTTGCAGTATATTTTTTCCATCAAGTAAATCAACAAGTACTGTGACTCTTAAAAATGGTATCAGAAAGAAATTATCTAGATTAAAAGCCATTTATTCAAGATCTTTTGGAGTTTCCATCAAATCTCAAATTAGCCAGGCTAGGGGGCTCTGGAGATTAATATACCTGAACAAGTAAACAATATGAACTAGCATTAAGTCCAGCTCTAAACCAGGAACACCTGCTCCAGGTACAATTCGTTCCCATGCAACCTGCTGTCTTTCCGCCCCCACTAGGGTCTTGATCCACTGTTGCTAGGCAATAGGTAGCTGCATAGCAACAGGCTTGGGGGAAAATAACATGAGAATTAGATGCTGCAAATCTTGCTGCTCTTTTATAAGGAAAAAAATACCTAAGACTGCTAATAAATGAAACTCAAAACACTTCGTATACAAAGCAGATTTAGCACAAAGGTAAAATAATTTCAAGTGTAACCAGACATGTACCAAAAGTCCACTTTGGGACACACTTTACTCCTATTTAAAAATATGGTGAACAATTTAATAAAGTAAGATCATCACAACATTAATCAGAATAGATAACTGAACTATTCACCCACTACTTTTCTAAACCTGTCCCAAATCCTATTAAATCAGGGAAGCAGACCCTAACCTAGCAATGAGGGGCAATTGGAAACAACCAACCCCAGGCAAGTTCCCAGTCTACTGAAGGGTACAGTCATTCACATGCTCATCCACACTCACTCGTACTATTCCAATTCAGATGTATAGGTTAACCTAGCATGCACATCAATGGGATATGAGAAACGGAGCAGGCTGTTAATTAAATTCCAGTCCCTATATACACTACTGCAAAAATCAGAAATTAGAAATTAAAAATCAGGAGTTGTCAAAAGTAAACCACCAGCCTTCTATACATTACAAGGTCTCAAACATCCAAAGGATACAATATCAAAGACACTAGCAGGAATATGAACATGCTGCAGACATTATATAAATCATTTTAATAACATAAAATGTAACAGTCACACCAATGTACTGGGCTCTGATACCAGCTCCTTTTATTTACATAGTTTTACTGCCAAGAGTACTTACCACTTTTCCCAACACCACCTTCTCCCAGCATGACTAGCTTGTATTCCCTGGACTGAGAGTGAGACCCTGAGTTTGTCTGTCGGCCAGCATTGGAAGAGCACGAATCCATTCCTTAGCCAAGGTGATGTCACAATGGACAGCCTATAGGTTCAAGAAGAAAAGAGTATATTTCAAGGAAAAAAAATGCCTCTTGGGTGAGATATGCAAGAGTGACTGCAATACAGATTTTCACACATGTATGTAATCTATGCCTCAGATACAAATGTGTTAACTGGTTTTCACTTGGTATAAAGAAAGAGAAAGTGAGAGCAAAAGAAGTATTGAATAAACCTGTGACTTTGTGGTTTCTACACCTATTCCTTGACCATAAGGCTTCTCATCTTCTAGCCCAAATACTACCAGCACTCCCATGAGTAATGGATTGCAAGATGTTTGGGTTTCTTGGAGTAATGTAAACAAGTGCTGAACATCAACACCTCTCACATTTATGAATATTCACAATCTGAACAGCTCATGTTTTTATTTACATTTCAGATAAAAAGAAGCATTGATGTTTCTTTGTTTTTACTGACTAACACCACTAGACTCACGTCTCCTTATCAAAAGCAAATAAGGACTAGGGAAATTAAGCAAAACCCAGAAGAAGAACACAGACCAAGTATATAAGGGAAGTGCGGAGTAATGCTATTAATGGACGAGGAAGAATGTTACTTCACTTGTCCTTTGTCAGCACACAGATCTATGCCCATGTGAAAATATAACCTGCCCTTAATACTGACAAGGGGATTTTACAGATATTTACAGAAAACCATAAGAGACAGAATTTGCCTTTTAAAAACAAAATTAAGGACCTTAAGTTTAACAGATTATGTAGGTGTATATTTCTGGCTGTTTTCTTTTGAAGCTGTGCAGAACAAAGCCACTGCTTTTCAAGCAAATAGCTGCATGTCAATTACATGTCAGAGGTTCTACTAATATCCAGCTGCTATGCGAAGGCATCTAAATTTAGACTTCCTCTTGCTAGTACATTTTAAAACTAAATGAACAACAAAACAAAAAAAATAAAAAAAAAAAAAAAAAAGAGCTGCTAGAAATAATGCTGGAACTGAGGAGGTCTGTTAATTAGATCACAAATTATATAACAACGGAAACAAGCATTAAAGTTGAAAACAAAGAAAATTGGCTCTGCATAGAAATATTAACAAAAAAAATATAGAATTGCTATTGGAAATGCTTCCACACTTTATTTCCAAATGATTTTCATGAGATCTCATAAGGATTAAGCGCCTTTAAAAATGTTGCTTCTTTTCTTATAAGAACTGCTGACAGCAAAAGATAACAGAATATTATTTGTATAACTTGTGATAGGAATGCCAAAATATATATTTAGTGAGCAGTGCTTGCTGATGCTGCCCGATAGGTCCAGGTAACAAATTCTGATTTTCACCCCACGTCTGTATTTTTACCTAATACTCCATTTTTCCTTCCACATCCCAAAGGCATGCAGGTGAAATTAACCACACAACAGTGAATAGATATTCAAAATATCATGCTACTATAAAACTTGCTGTGAGGAGTTGTTACAGAATCGGGAGCACGACTGAACATCTCTAAATTTACATCACAGAAAAACACAAGTGTTGTGGACTTTTTCTGTTCATTGATTTGCTCAATATTGTGACATTGCTCACCCTTGCTGAAGTATGAACAATAGCTTCAAAAATAGTCAGACAATTGCTACTAATTGTATTCCCTAATTCTTTCCTTCCTCATTATTGTCTTTGTTTTCATATTGGTTGTGTCTGTCAGGCCTCCCTCACCAGTCTACTCAAGCATAAGAAACTTTCAAAGCTTTAGGGACTCCATTTACAGGGTGATTTTGGTAGGTTGGTGGGGGTTGTTGCTTGCTGCTACTTTTTCTACGATTGTTGTTTTTTTCTTATTGAAGTCAAGTTAATAAAGTCTAATAGTCCACACAATTAAATTCTATTATTTTTGATTAAGATTCATTATTACAAAAACATTTAATAAACAAACTCCAACTTTCAAATCAGTTAACTATGTTTCTGAATGCACTTGAACTTTGTCACCTATACATTTTCTAACTTGTTATTTGACTCGCATTAAAGCTGAAGTCATATCCCTACAAACAAAAATGTGCCAGTTATACACAATAATAAAAACATTTGACTCAATTTATCCCACACAAAAAGAAATAATTATGGTAAATAATTTTAAGCATGTCAGTAGTCTCCACAGTAATCCTGCAAAACCTTATGGTACATAACACTAACATTGGCACATCGTCTAAATTTAAGTCTGTGTGAGGCCTTATGAGGTGAGCCCTTATGGTTTATAATACAGCTGTCAACCAGTAACAGAGATTGGAATATTTTAAACTATCATGTACGTTTAAAATTCTGGGCACTAAATAAATGCACGTACATTTCCATGAGGTACATGAAAAAAAAACAACTTCCTAATTTCACAATAAACTATTAAAACTTTAATACGCAAGCAGTACATGTTGTATGATATTCTCAAATACTGATAAAAGATTTACATAATTAGCCACTTAGGGGGAGTCCTGTGATACCTTTTTTTTTTGGTTTTAAGGACATTGGCCTTGTTTTCTTTGCCAAGTGGAGCCTCACTGTAAATCAGGTCAGATTTACACTTCACTTGATGAACTGAGGCCAGTCAGAACAGGGGAAAATAATGCATCACATTCAGCTAGAAATACTGCCAAGTGAATATCACAAAACAATTCTGCAAACATTTCTTTCTTTTCTTCATTCTCTTTAGTTACAATTAGCACAGAGAGTTCTAAATTCTGTGTAAATCAGTCTTCAAACCCTCATCGGCTCCAACTGGAGAGACAGTTTTAATTTGTAGTGTGCCAAAATACTTCATTTTTATAGGACACTGTTTAATAACCAGGTGGTTCATAGTAAGCTTTTCACTGTAACACTGTAAAACCCAAATGCACCCAAATTAAATGTGCAACTTAAAACATCGATAGAACATTTATTACTCAAAGCTTGCTCCATTTGTGCAATCAAACAAAATCAAATAGTGTAAAATCAATACATTTTGTATGCAAGTACCAATATAATGTGCTGCTTCCACATTCCCTAAAGATCCCACAACAGAAATAATAGCACTGCTATAGATATACCAAAAAAATAAATCATGATACTTGTCCTCAGGATCAATACATTGTGATGAAAAATACTTTAATACTCTACTTAATGGAATTCCCCTCATGAGCTTTAGAAATAGTAAAAACTATTAATAGTGCTCTACTTCCTTCACTGACAATGAAAATTATTATACATTTAGCTCCTTCCAGGCAAACTTTTTTTGTTTGCAGTATAAGTGAGGGATCTCTTTTTTCCCCCCAAAATAATGTCTTTTACAACACAAGTCAAGCAAACTAGGAATTATAAAGGTGGCCCAACCCACTAATTATTCTTTCACAGTGATGACTATGAACCAGCATACAGTACTAAGATACAAAGTTCTGTGTGGTCTATAAAAAATAAGCACTTTTAAGATATGCACACCTTGGAAGAGCAATTACTGAATTTGCAAGCAGAATTACTTATCATCCACAGGTTTGTTAGATTTAGCTTTGTGGAAGGGGAAGTTAAATGATTTAATAATCAGTAAATTGGATCATCTAGAATACATGTTGACAAAGTACCCTGAAAATAGCAGAAAAAAAAAAAATATATATTTGAAGCCAGCTCCTGATCATCTTTGGCTACAGGCAATGGAGGCAACAAATTATAAGGAAAGACTGGAAATAAATAGTAATCAAAATGATTGTTTTTTTTTTTTAAATGCTATTTTAATTACAAAAACAGGTTTGTGAAATTATGCAGATGTGTTAATAACCCAACAAAAAAGGATAAAAGAAACATCTACATTTGTAAACATAATTTGGCAAGATCATACTACTTTGCATCTATCCATTGTGGCCTGCAGAGGGCGCTCCTGCCACCCAAACTCAACACAGACAGACACAGGACACAAATTCAGCACATGCGTTTTATTTATTTTTTCCCCCCCCAAGAGAAACACCTTCCCTCGTTTCCCACCTGCACAGCACAGTTAAAGCACAAACACTTCTCTTTTTTCTTTCTCTTCTCTCTCTTTTCCCCCACGGCTCATCCAGCAATCTTCTTCACCTCCTCCCGACTCTGGCTCCCGGAATAGTGGCAGCCAGCTGGAAGTGCTCCAGGTGTCTGGTGATCTTCTTCCGGCAGCAATTCTAGGTGTGACAGAAGTGCTGCACCAAAGAGCTCAGCCATTCTTGCAACACCCCTGGCAGTGCCCATAGAACCCAACAGGGCTCCTCCAAACTCCAACTCCCAAAGAGCCCTGTGGGAATCCGATGGGGCTGCCATCTATCACTCCAGGGGAGGTCATGCCCTGAATATACTCTCTTCCCAGGTTCTTCCACTATAGAGGCATCCCGGCCTGGTAAGTGCCCTGGCCACCCACCACACCTTCTGTCAATGACTCTGTAAATCTGTTTAGCTGCAAGTGTTTAAATATATTCTTTACAGTTATAAGAATGTAAATGAAGTAACTTTCAAGGTTCCACAGCACATTGTCCATAGAGGAAAACAAAGTTATCAAGCTCATTATATAAAACACCAGTTACCTAATCCCACATAATGTCTCGTGGATCTAACTGGGACTGTACAGTCCAAAACAGACACCCCTATTCAGCCAAATAAAACTACGTATCATCTTTCATGGTAAAATGCCTCATAACCCAGTATCCCATTTTGTTACTGTCTATTCCACCAAGTTTCCAAACCAAACTATGGTTTAGGCTGCAGTTTACTCTGGCAGCACTGGGTCAAAGGCAAACCTGCATTGGACACAAGCCATCAAGGACACATTTACCCACATACCTACTGGGTCAAATTACATTGACCAATCAACCTAACATATGTGCCTTTACAATGTTGGAGAACAACTGGAGAACCATTTGAAAAGCTCACACAGACCCTTTAAGACTGTGCAAACTCCATACAGACAGTGACCAGGTAGTTCCGAAGCCAAATCAAGATAGTAGTGACATGCAAAAACCCAGTGTTAAATGGGATACCAAATGGGCAGATTTAAAAAAGTGTTGAATCATTCTGACATCATTCTTTAGGAGAGTGAGTAGAGAACTTTACGTGCCTGGCTGAAACTACAAACTTACTAACCCTGAAAGTATATTAGGTCTTGCACTATGCTGCCACAACTTAGTCTACAAGTCCACATTAAAGGATTTTCAATTGCACGAGTACATTCTGCAAAGCAAACAAAACACATGCTTAAAATGTCTTGTACTCATTGCTTGCAGATGTTTGTGCCGATTGTCTTGTACATCTTCTTCTGTAAGGCAGCAAAAGAATTCTTTGAAATAATCTCGTACTTGTAATGCAATTCCCACTCCTTCTAAACATACACAAAAAAAACACATGTACAGTCAATTGTTACACAGAGTCCAGAAAGGAGTCACTTTTTATCAGTACATTAGGGAGGTTCTTGGAGGAGTTCAGAGAGCGGAACAATGCAGACAGTATGATCCAATCCTCAGTCTTCAGCAAAGCACTGACATTTTATTTTATTTAACACCCTTCTACAATGTGCACCACACCTAAACACTTCAAAACAAGTACAACTACTTGCTGGAGCACAGTCAGGATAAGTGACTCCAGGTCACATAGTGCGGAACTGAACCGAGAACCATGCTACAGTATTCAGAGTCCAGTTCTTTGGTCACTACACCCCTTATATATTTCTCTTTCTTGAGCTTCTGTAAAGTTCTAATTTCTCCCTTGGGGACAAATAAAGTACATCTGTGTACAAAAAATGAAATATACTGCATTATATCTAAAAATAATTTGGACGTACCTTGCAATACAATGCAAAATATATGTACAACAACAATGTATCTTTTTTTGTTTAGCCTAAAATCACACAGCCCCACCTTTCCAAGTAGGTTGGGTGTGCAATGGGTGTCAAAGAATGGGGTAAATACAACACACAGAACAGGACACAAATAATCCTCTTCACGAACCTAGATGGTCAGTCTATCATTGTCACTACAGTAGTAGTTAAAATATATATTTTTTAGATTATTTTTTTAAAATTTAGTTAAACATATCATGCTATATCATTTTCTAAGCCTGCTTAAATCTGAGCTGGGTCACAGGGAGCTGGAGCATATCCCAGCAACTATAGGGTGCAAGGTAGGAACAATACCCTACTAAGGGTGCCAAGTCATTGCAGGGTGAATACACTCTCTCACTCACTCATACCCCTTACACCAGGGGTGTCCAACTCTTGTCCTGATGGACCGCAGTGGCAGCAGGTTTTCATTCTAACCTTCTTCCCAATTAGTGAGCCATTTTTGCTGCCGATTAACTTGTTTTGCCTTAGTTTTAATTGACGTGACTCAGACCCCTTAGTAATTTCTTTTTCCTTAATGAGCAGCCAAACAATAACGAGACATAAAACAAGCCTCCACATGACCAGCTAACCTGAAAATAAAGAAAGGTGAAGGTCTTGTTTATGTTGGTCTACTCAGGTCACCAAAACATCTTGACGGTGATCTCAGAAAAAACTGAAAACCAGCAGACTGGTGTAGCAGAATGAGAGCAGCAACAAGACATGATATTCAATAACAGCTTTAATTAACAGCAAGAATTGGCTTCTCATTAAGAAACTGATTGGAGTGAAATTGGCTGCAGTTTGACTTCCCTTTTAGCTAGTCATCTGTTGGCTCGTTTCACATCTCATTTCTGTTTGACTCCCATTTAATGAAAAAAACTAATCAATTCAGAAGACTGAATCCTTAAAAACAGGGCTATTAAAATGAAGGGAAAAGCAGTGTAAACTGCTCGCTGATTAGGAAAAGGGTTAGAATGAAAACCTGCAGCCACTGCGGCCCTCCGGAAATCAAGAGTGAGCCTGATATGGTCATGTAATATGTAACACAGAGAATGGAAAAGGCAGGTGCCATCTCCGGGCATGGAAACCACTTGGTAAGTGACAGTTCTTTGATCGATTTGATCACCTTGATAGACATGTTAATGGGGGTACGGTTGGAATGATAAAGGAAAAGGGTACCTGAACAATGTAAAGTAAATCTAAAATACCTAAACAATAACTATAATCATAATAAATGAACAATATAACAGCGGAGAAGCCGTGGATTAAATAAAAAGGCTGTAGTTATCAGCAGGTAGACGTGAATCCCATGGCGAAGCAAGGAAGGGAATGTAGAGACTCGAGCGACGGACGGCCTTATATAGGCAGGCAGCCAACAACGTGGGAGGCGTTGGGATGGGGGACCCAACGCCGCCTCACACGGTGACTGAGCTGCAGGCTATGGACGTATATATGTACGTAAGTAGGATTCAGTTAGCGTTGGGAACCCGCATACCAAATTTCTTGAAGATGGACCCATAAGTAACAAAGACCGTTGAAAAGTTCAATATGGCGGCCGACAGTGGCATCATATCACCGAAATCAGCACCAAATTTCAGCCTTCTACCTACACGGGAAGTTGGAGAATTAGTGACGTTGGAAAGTTTAATATGGCGGCTGACAGTGGCGTCACACCACCGAAATAAGTACGTACATTGGTTTCGGTTAGCACAGGGAAGCCGCCTACCAAATTTCATGAAGATGGGGCCATAAATAAGAAAGTTCAATATGGCAAACGTTGTTGACCGTTATGACCATTACGCGTAGAATTTCGAAATGAAACCTGCTTAACTTTTGTAAGTAAGCTGTAAGGAATGAGCCTGGCAAATTTCAGCCTTCAACCTACACGGGAAGTTGGAGAATTAGTGACGTTGGAAAGTTCAATATGGCGGCCGACAGTGGCATCATACCACCGAAATAAGTACGTACATCGGTTTTGGTTAGCGCAGGGAAGCCACCTACCAAATTTCGTGAAGATGGGGTTAGCCTTTTACCTACACGGGAAGTTGGAAAATTAGAGACGTTGGAAAGTTCAATATGGCGGCCAACAGTGGCGTCATACCATCGAAATAAGTACGTACATTGGTTTCGGTTGGCGCAGGGAAGCCGCCTACCAAATTTCGTGAAGATGGGGCTATAAATAAGAAAGTTCAACATGGCGGATGTTGTCGACCGTTATGTGTAGAATTTCTAAATGAAACCTGCTTAACCTTTGTAAGAGAGCTGTAAGGAATAAGCCTGCCAAATTTCAGCCTTCTACCTACACGGGAAGTTGGAGAATTCGTGATGAGTCAGTGAGTGAGTGAGGGCTTTGCCTTTTATTAGTATAGATACACACACATACATACAGTACATACATATAGGAGTGTGCAAATGTAGGTTAATTACAGCTGTGAGTACACAAGACCAGCAATTTGATCTCTTACGAGATTGTACCTAAATGCACTGTGTCATTGTGACATTCTTTTGAGATAATAAAATTAATAAAGCTGTTGAGTCAAAGTTATTGTAACTGTCATATCCTGCATCACTTTTTCCATACGAACAAACGTAAACCTACTTTTGCCCACCCCTGTATATATAAGTGTATTTAACTTTTGTAAGGGACCACACATCAGTATATACTCCTAAATATGTTCTGGACTTCTAAATTTTTCTCTTAGGTTTGGAGAGAACAGATGACGTCCTCGGCCCATAAGCAGATACTAAACTGCTATTAACACGGACACGACTTGTTAAAATTATTATATAAATTAGAAGCTGTACTGCAATTTGCGTGTACGTAGAAGCATATAGTATGTACACATACAGCACTGTATGTGTTACTGTGATATAAGGGAGGCACTCCCTGGTACGACTGCTGCCAAGAGAACAGCTGTTACCATATCCCCTGCTGTGTCTGCCCAGAGAGACGGATGAGCGGCTGAGTCATCGCGGGTTTGAGGCGCCAGTTTCGGCGCTAGGTAACAAAGGGAGAGCCGAGGCCTACGAACGCAGGCAGGCCGGTGGAGTCTTTCTACTTCTTTACTGGTTCACATTTAATTGTTGTCATAAGGTAAATAACTTAAAAAAAGAGCGAAAAAATAAACTTCGAGTAACTAGTTTCTAGCTGCATTTATTATTTTAAGTCATTTATTTTAACAGAATACTTCAAAACAGTCCTAGTTATAACGGGTTTAAACCGGCTCTGAATTATCCGATATTCTTTTCCTCTTTCCTGAAAGAATACTTGTAGTCGAGAAACCTGGGAAAACCTACCTCCAACATTCGAACGAACTAAGGGATTGTTTTATACTCCTAAATTCATTTTCTGAGCATCGCTTTGGTCGGATTAGTCATCAAGAGCATTTTTGCCACCATCTAAGAAGTATTTACATGGAAAATGCGGTTTACTTATCAGACTGTCATAATACTAGACTTCAGATTATTGCATATTTGTACTATACTTAAAAGAAGGGAAAGCGTTGGCGACCTTATCAGTTAAACATTTCGATTATTTTAAAAACATGCCGACATGTTTCAAGTTGAAATAACTTGAGGCGCACTAAAATGCTAATTATTAACTGTGATTAAAAGTATAATAAATAGCGAACATTGCCCATATCGTCCATTAATAACATATTACCCTCTCAAAAAGTTAAAAAGTTTTAGCAATTTACCGAGTGAATTGACAGTTTTGCTTATTTTCCATTTAAACAAATCTAAGTCGTTTGAAGAAAAAGTAACTAACAAACCAGAAAAGAATATCATGGTTTGATCTTCTGTCCCTTCAGAAAAGTCTTAACTCACCTCGATCAACAGAGACTCGTCCTCATCTCATTTTTAACATTGAGACAATAACTTCAAAACAGCAAATTTGAAAGCAGCCGATCACTACAAGCGGGATTCCTTCCCTAGGTCCTAGCGTCTACCAGGTTACACTCGCGCGTGTCTTTCGTCTCCGCACCCTTGGCGGCAGACATATGCGTCTTTGCAGGGGCTCTACGGTGCAATGGGTGTGTTTCACACTCCCTTTGACAAACCAGAAGCTTGCCCACAGTGAAAGCTCGTCAGCTTCCGCAAAAAGCAGCTGACAGCTGAATAGCTCTGAAGAAGCTGATGTTAATGCAAAAAATAGCCTGCAATGCACTTTTACCAGTTATGTTCTCCCACCCCATGCCAGTGACTCAAAGGAGCTGCGTTTTATTATAATATTAACGATACTTCTTTAAAGTCAGCACTTCCTACTCATGGTCTATTTTTTCAATACTATATGATTTGAAAAAGTCATTGTAGGATTTCCTTCATAATTTAATGTCCAGTCATCTTTCCATTCTCTAAATTTCACTTGGTCCAATTTACAATTGTTTATTTAAATTGTGAGATTTTAAATCTTAATTGTTGATGGACAAAATAATGTAACTGAAAGCCACCCCATTCCATTTCTGTTCTAACACTGAAACATGGAGAACAGAAACAGTGACATGAGTGCAGCTCCCATGAAGACAGCAGGCCTAAGAAATAAAGAGAATTTAACAGCTTATCTTCACTTTTGAGCAATATTCCTTGTTTGGGTATTGGACCAAGAAAATCTTACATTACAACCTGTGCACCCATGACTGACTCTCACCCTGTCTGGTACCCATTGCTGGTGCTAGGTTATTTTGTGCCGTAGGCCAAGCTTATTAGTGTGCCAACCAACTGTTCGGTAGCTAACCCATGTGGCTGGGTCCCCCCACCCTCCTTATGATCTGCGCCCAAGCTGAATACCTAATCTTCCTTAATAGTGGTACCTGCCCTGCTGGCACCTTCAGGCTCCTTTTCCATCTATCTGTGTCTGGCCACATTTTACTTGAACTTTGCCAGTCTGCCCTAATCAGAAGTGTTGGGCTTTCAGCACCAACATATTCACATATTCAATAAGATTGCCACCCAATATGACTCTCTGGGCATTACAAAGACCATAAAAAATAAAAAGTTAACATGTAGACATCTTTTGGAAATGTTCAGTATAAAGTTAACCTTGCTTCCTTACATTTCTGATGAAAGATAAAACTGATAATAATAGCAATGCAGACTTTCCAGGCTGCATCTTTAGCTATTAAAATACGGGCTTTGATTGCTTTCAGTCCCCTGGGAACAATAATGCAAGCCTTTAACACTAAATGCGTTAAGGATTAAAACACAAGCAGCATCCGATGTAGAGTGGATTCCAAAAACATTCAGACCCCATTAACGATCTGCATGCTTTATTGTGTTGTATAGATTTAGTTTTAAATGGATAAATCTGATGTTTGTACTATACTCAGTAACATATAATGGAAGAGTGATACATGTTTTCAGAAAGGTTTACAGTTTTATTAAAAATCAAAAACTGAAATCTCACATTTATATAATGTCAGACACGTGCACATGGGAGACAGTTTAATTCCTTGAATGATTATGTTTCTTCACCAGACCAGGGGTTGGCACTGTGCTCTAAATCTTTTTCCTCTTTCCCACTGTAGACTAACAGAAGAGCTTGCCTCTTAGAGACATCACTTCCGTTTCCAGTCCTGTCAACCCTGCCTCGTAAAGACGTCACTTCCACTTCCAGTCCCGGTGAACTCACCACTTCCTGTCACCCGACTGTATGATGGCCACATTTTCATTATGTACCTCTGTTCTGTTTTAGACTCCCCTCTCTAAAGATCTATTGTGATTTGATTGCTCAGTTTTGTCTGTACTGACAAGTATATGGGGTGGCTACCCCAAACCTTTTTCTGTTGTTACTCTGTTTATTTTACAATACGTATTTGGTCCTTTTGCTGTGGTACTTCAGATTGTGGTCAGTCGCATCCTGTTTGATTTAATTATTCTTGAGATGTGTCTAGGACTTGAGTGGAGTCCACCTGTGGAAAACTGAATTGATTGGACATCATTTAGAGAGGCACACACCTATGTATATAAGGTCCCGCAATTCACACTGCATGTCAAAAACCATCCCATGAAATCCAAGGAAATCTTTGCAGACCTCCATTCTAAAATTGTGGTGAGGATTAGATCAGGGTAAGAAGATTAAATATTTTCTAAAGCTTTAGGGGTTCCCAGGAGCACATTGGTCTCGATAATTGTGAAATGGAAGACCTCTGGAACCACCAAGACTCTTCCTAGAGCTAATTGTCTAGACAAACTAAATAACTGGGAGAGAAGGGCCTTAATCAGGGATGTTGCGGAGAACCCAATGATCACTCTAACAGTGCTTCAAAAGTCCTCAGCTAAGATGAGAGAACCCCTTGGAAGGACTACCATCTCAGCAGCACTCCTTCAATCAAGCTTATATAGTGGAGTGGTTAACTCTCACTTGGAATTTTCCAAACAAAATTTAAATGACTCTGAGAGCAAGAGGAAAAAGATTATCTGGTCTGATGAACCCAATTGTAAATTTATTAAAAATCAAAAACTGATACCTCTCATTCATATAAGTGTTCGGACCCTTAATTTAGTACTTTGAAGAAGCCTCTTTGGCAATGATTACTGCTTCAAGTCTTCTTGGGTAAGTCTCTACAAGCTTTGCAGATTGGGCAGTATATCCCAAACTTCCCCCTCAAGATCCCCCTCAAGCTCCATTAGATTGGGTGGGAAGTGCCTGTAAACTGCCTTGTTCAGTTCTGTCGACAGGTGTTCTACAGGGTTTAAGTCTGGGCTGTGGTTGGGCCACTCAAGGACAGTCAGAGACTTGTCTTGAAGCCACTCCAGTGTCTTGTATTTATGCTTCGGATCATTTTCATGTTGAAAGCCCTAGTCTGAGGTAACATGCACTCTGGAGCAGTCTTTCTTCAAGGACCCCTCAGTATTTGGCTGCATTAATCCTCCCTTCAATTCTGACCAGTCTCCCTGTCCCTGCCTCTGAGTACATCCCTCATAGCATCATGTTGTCATCACTAGGTGTTAAGGAAGTGATAAGCAGTGCCTGGACTTTGCCAAACTTAGTGCTTGGAGCTCTGCCTACAGTGTTCAATTTTTGTCTTGTCAGACCAGAGAGTCTTTTTCCTTATGCTTTCAAAGTCTTTTAAATGCTGTTAAGCAAATTCCAAGAGTAAATTAGACACTTTACCACAAAAACCTGAGTGATGGAGTGCTGCTGAGATGGTTGTCCTTCTGACAGGTTCCATCTCAGTAGAGGACTTTTGAAACTCTGTTTGTTGCTTGTTGACCACTGCCTTTTTGGTCACCTCCCTGACTGAGAGTCTTTCTTGCCAGGTTACTCAGTTTGACCAGATGGCCACCTCTAGGAAGAGTGCCAATGGTTCCAAACGTCTTCCATTTCACAATTATTGAGGCTACTATGCTCCTGGGAACATTTAAAGTTTTAGAAATTGTTTTCTATCTATCTATCTATCTATCTATCTATCTATCTATCTATCTATCTATCTATCTATCTATCTATCTATCTATCTATCTATCTATCGTCTTGCTCTGATCAAAGCCTCACCGCAGTTTTATCATTAAGGTCTACAAATTGTCCCTTGGATTTCACAGCTTGATTTTGTCCTGACATGCAGTGTGAATTGTGGAACCTTACATACACAGGTTGATGTTTTTCTAAATGATTTCCAATCAATTCAGTTTGTCACACGTGAACTCCAATCAAGTTCTAATCACATCTCAAGAATAATTAAAGCAAACAAGATCACAATTTGGAGTCCTGCATCAAAAGGTCTGAAAACTAATTTAAATGAGAAAGTTTAGTTTTTGATTTTTAATAAATTTACAAACCTTTCGGAAAACATGTCTTGACATTGTAGAATATTAAGTGTAGATTGATGGGAAAATAAGCAAAATTTTTCATTATAAAAAATCTAAGACTCAGTAAAGTGTGCGGGAAGTCTTAATACTTTATGAATCCACTGTAAGTCAACTTCTTGGAGCTTCTGCTAACATCTTATTCTGTCTGCTCTCAGATTTGCTCTGGTTATTTTTTGGTAGGCTTTCTCTATGATATTTTCCTTCTTACATCCACTTGGAGGTTCACTGCCTCTACCTTGAGATTAAAATATGTTAGTATCTGTTTTGAAGGTTTTGTTTTAAATTGCAGGCATTGACTAAAAGATAATAATGAAATACTGTACCTACATTCCTGTGTGGAATACAATTTACTGTTAAGAAGCATAACGTAAAAATTGCTGTTAGTCTTTAGAGGAGTTTACAAGAGGGGGCATGTCTTTAAACCCACCTCCTCCCCAGAGACGTTAACTGTTGTCTGGTGATTTTCTGTGTTGCAAACCTAAAAGACAGTACCTTTTACCTGTGACATTCATTTTCTTTTCATGAAGAAAGATTACAGTTAAATGCTTATTTAATATAATGGTACATGATGCATATTTTATAGAAAACCTAATTATAACTGATAAAATGTAGCTATGTTACTGAATGCAGCGAATCAGTAAAATAATACGCATTTTCAATATAAAGTGATGTCATGAAGGCCCTGCCTCTTGGGGTTCCAGCCATAAAACACAAGGAGTATATTTAGACTTACATATTCAACACATAATATTGAAAAAGTTCAAGAGTTCAAAAAATACAAAAATAATGCTAAAATAAAAAAATTAAGCCAGAGAACCAACAATTTTACAATGATGTTCTGCAACTTTTCTCTTAGGTGACAGTGCAGTGCTTTGCAGTTGGGCAGCTCACTTGATTTGCATTAGGTTCATGGCTGACGGTGTGATCTCAAGAATATAATTAAGCTAGCATAGCGAAACACCCATTTTTTAAAACAGACACAGTGGTACAATGGTAAATCTGTCTGCTTCGATCACGTAGTATTCCATGTTCACTGGATATGCTAGCCCTTATGTCCCTTTTTCTTTGTGCTTCTTGTTGCTTTTATTCATCGGACATTGCGGCCCTCTTGTGGACACTAGATGACATTTTGCCCAGGCACGGATGTCAGACATTTTGCCGTTTTATATAGGTAAATTTCTATGACTGACCACTTTTCCTTATCTCTCCTTAGTTCATGAAGCATACTCCTTGATCTTGACTGGAATAATGCACACAAAATATTTACATTTTCTGCTTTAAAAAACTCTGCCTCTCCTGGACAATCTCCCTGTTTGTTATAAACTTTGTTTCTAGACTCTGTATCTTATGAGACATTCATTCTTTTCTTTCTGGTATAAAAGGTAACCTGCCTGAATTCAGTTATGTTTAAGTTGTTTTAGGTTTTAAATTAATTGTATTTTCAATTTTGGATATTTTGGATATTTTGGATATTTGTACCCTCACTTGGTTTTTTTTTTACTCTGTTTTGCATATCCTTCAATTTGTTTATTTCCTAGTCACAACCTACTATTGAATCTCATTGAGATCATAATAAATTGCATTCATTTTTGCTTGCCAATTGCCTGAATACACTGATTGTGTGGGCTGCTTCAGTTGTTATCTGTCAGTTTATGTTGTGCCTATACTAAATTTGTGGGCTCTCAGAAATATACATTGCTTTGTTTTGACTTCACTCAGGCAGAGATTTACTGATCATTTATTCACGTTTCAATCATGCTGTCAAAACTTTAGAATTTTTAATAAAACATTGCTAGATTCATGCCTTATTAGAAAATATAATGCAGGAATGGCACATTTACTTCAGTTCATGAGCACAAGAATAACCGGAGGTACGTTGCTATGGAAGCTAAGAAACTAGAACATGTTCAAATACAGACTGATACACAGTAGAATAACTAAGCAAATATGACTAGCATTAATGCCAGACTGTTATAAAAATAACATGCAGCATGCTTTCTTTTTCGATTATTTTTTAACTCAGGTTTGTTTCCTAAACTAAAATCATCTTGTTATACATATTCCTTACAAATCACAATGTTAAAAATTTTATACATTATATTTATAGCATTTTAAATAAGCGGGTGGCACAGTGGTAACGCTGCTACCACACAGTAAGGGGACCAGGGTTCACCTCCATGCATGAAATTTGAATGTTCTCCCCATGTCTGTGAGGGTTTATTTCCACTGTCCAAGGAAATGCAGGTTAGGTGAATTGGCAATGCTAAACTGGCCCTAGTGTGTATTTGGTGTGTGGGTGTGTGTGTTCACCCTGCGATGGACTAGCACCCTACCCAAGATTTGTTTCTGTCTTGTTCCCTTATGCTAGTTGGGATAGGCTCCATGTGGTCTGATCTGGATTAGCTGGTTAGAAAATGACTTGACATGTTAAATGTCTCATTTAAACTACCACTCTGATGTGACCTGGTTCAGTTTTTTCATATTAAATGAAGACAGAGCTATAAGAAAAAGATATTTGCACAGATATTTAAATGTTATTTGTCTAATTTGAAAGTTCTTCAAACACTGGGTGTCATCAAAGCAGCTAACAGTACAGTCCCACCACTCTGCACTCCTGTGTGTACCTGGATTCTTCAAAAAATGGAGGTGGAGGAAGTCCCAGTAGAAAAAGTAAAGACATGTAATGCTTTAGACCTTCTGCATGATGACAATAAGTTCTTCTTTTAAAATGTAGAAAATTGAAGAGCCTCAGCAGAACAAAGCATACTGAGATCCATGTTTTTGCCTTACCACAATCACTAGGTGACAGTACATACTTGATACATGCATTCTGCATAAGCTGAATATTTATGTAAATTCTCAGGCCACATCTAGACTCTGCAATATATGCAGGACAGGCATTGAATCAGATTTCTTCACCATTTCTAATTCAGGGACCGAGACAGTGTAAAACACATCCTTGTTAAGAGCTTGGTGGTGATTGAATGTGTGCTGCTGTAAGTACTGTGATGGACCATTAAGCTGGGCTGACATCCTAGCCAGAATAAATCCTGTACCTTTACCTGGCAGAGCGGTCAGTGTAGTGGATGGATGAGGGGGGTAGGGTCTCCCAAGACTACATGCTCCCCCGACACAGTGGGTGGCAACAGACCTGGGCTAGTATGCCCATTCATATGCATGCAAGGAATGCTGGAAGTTACAGTCCCTTGGAGTAGTCCTGCTGGGATCTGTGGGTGCTAGCAGGGGGTCCGCTGCGGAGAGCCGCTGTTCCTAGAGTGCCTACTCCTTGACACAGGAAGTACTCCAGGGTCCATCATAAAAGTGGCCGCCTCAGTATGGTTAGAGTTGGGAGAGGAGTCAGACCAAGTTAACCTGGGAGAAGTGGAGGGAAAGTGACATTTGTTGTAGTTGTGTATTGGAGAAAAACAGACCTGTGCAAGGTATTGTAAAATGAAATTTTTTGTTTGTACCAAAACCGTGTTTAAATGATTTTGTCAAGGCTTTGGAGGCTGTGGGACAATGAACTTGACATGACTTTAATGGTAGGATTGTCATTAATGGTTTACAGTTCAGTGGTTTGACCACTGTGCCTATTTCCATTATACATATAACCAATAAATGTGTTAAACATTTGTAGCCAAAGTTGGTGAAGATCAATAATTAATTAATTAATAATTAATTAATTAATCAATAATTAATATGTTGCTGAGGTTACATAGGAAGTTGGTGTAAGTACGCACCATTGTTATTTGTCTTAATACCTCCAACATGAGCACTAGGGAAGTAGTTTTAATAGACCTGCAGTTTTTAAATAACACATTCTCCAGGAGCATACGCCCCTTGAGTTACAATGTGAAAAACCTCTACTATAGCCATGGCTGTATGTCTGTCTGTCCATCTGTCTGCATAAAACAGCTCCCAGTGGACTAATTTTGTTGAAACCAGGCACACTTATTTTTCTAGAGAATGTGTCACTTTAATTTTTGTTGACATAACTTCAATACAGTGTGCTGTGCACATTTTTGAAATTTCAGAATCTGCATTTGAGAGGCATTGGTGAATTTGTGAACTTGTATATCTTAAATCAGAGAAACATTCTATGCAGCTTTAACTGTAAATTACTACAGTTTACAGTTTCAGTTTTACCTTGAGAGTGGCTTCAACTTGTATTTATTTTTTATATATTTTTTTATTTCTTTTTAGTTTGTTTAACAGCTGTTCCTGATGGCAAAACAGTGAAACAACTGCAATTGAAGCGAATACACCTGGGGTCAGGTGGGGTAAGATTTAGACAGGGTAGGATGGTCAAATCTATACTAATAAAAGGCAAAGCCCTCACTGACTCACTCACTCACTCACTCACTCACTCACTCACTCACTCACTCACTCACTCACTCACTCATCACTAATTCTCCAACTTCCCGTGTAGGTAGAAGGCTGAAATTTGGCAGGCTTATTCCTTACAGCTTACTTAGAAAAGTTAAGCAGGTTTCATTTCGAAATTCTACACGTAACAGTCATAACGGTCGATTACGGTCGACAACGTCCACCATGTTGAACTTTCTTATTTATGGTCCCATCTTCACGAAATTTGGTAGGCGGCTTCCCTGAGCTAACCGAAACCGATGTACATACTTATTTCGATGGTATGATGCCACTGTCAGCCGCCATATTGAACTTTCCAACGTCACTAATTCTCCAACTTCCCGTGTAGATAGAAGGCTGAAATTTGGTACTTATTTCGGTGGTATGATGCCACTGTCGGCCAGAATATTGAACTTTTCAACAGTCTTTGTTACTTATGGGCCCATCTTCAAGCAATTTGGTACGCGGGTTCCCAACGCTAACTGAATCCTACTTACGTACATATATACGTCCATAGCCTGCAGCTCGGTCACCGTGTGAGGCGGCGTTGGGTCCCCCATCCCAATGCCTCCCACGTTGTTGGCTGCCTGCCTATATAAGGCCGTCCGTTGCTCCAGTCTCTACATTCCCTTCCTTGCTTCGCCACGGGATTCGCGTCTCCCTGCTGATAACTACAGCCTTTTTATTTAATCCACGGCTTCTTCTTATTGTTCATTTATTACGATTATAGTTATTGTGTAGGTATTTTAGACTTACTTTACATTGTTCAGGTACCCATTTCCTTTATCATTCCAACCGTACCCCCATTAACATGTCTATCGAGGTGATCACCATCGATCAAAGAACTGTCACTTACCGAGTGGTTTCCATGCCCGGAGATGGCACCTACCTTTTCCATTCTCTTTTTTATATATTGCACGGCCATATCAGGCTCACTCTTGATATCCGGAGGAACATTGTGTCTTATGTATTGAATGACTGGGACAGGTTCAAGGTGTGGACTGATGACGGTACAGGAGATAATTATTCTACACAGGAGCACTAGAAGAGTGAAATGCTTAAGCCCTTCACCTATGCATCTGCATGTGAGTTGATGGCTGCCGGTGAATTATTCAGTTGTCACTTTCAAGTGTACCGAAATGGCCAAATATTTTACACCCTTTGACAACCGCCAATGCCTCTTAAACATCTTAGATTGAAAGGTGACGATTCCAGTAGTGGACACTTTGATGTTTATGAATGTTTAAACTCTCAAACGCTGGATGTGAAGTTATAAATGAAACCGGTTGTATACTTACAACGCTTGACAGATGCCGAATGTCTCTTCAACACAAGTCCTACAAATATTGTCATAATTGAAACAAACCATGACACTCAAACCGATTATGACAGCAGCAATCCAAGCTGTGAGATTTGAAACAAGATTACTGTTCACATGGCCAACTGTACGTTGCATGCTCAAGAGTAAGCTCAGTGCACAGCTCGGTCATATTACAACCGGAGGGCCGAACTCACAATGTAGTATACAAGGAGATCCTTAACAAATAATTATTGGTATATTTTCCCTCAGTTTAAAAAGGTTTAATTTTCTTCTTAATAAAAATTTTAAGGCAGTACTTCGCCGCTGCGAAGCGCGGGTATTTTGCTAGTATTACCATATAAGGAAGCTATGATAGATAGCTATGTTAGATGTGTATTTATTTATTCAATTTACTAATAATGATATTCTTTAATTATTCAGTATGGGAATAATGATATTGTTTATTAAAGAGGCTTAGAAGACGCAGTGGATGGTTGACAAGAGAGGCTCTACTCGCTGTTGTCAGTACATCACTGCAGGCCAGAGTTACCAAGATATCATCTGTGTTTATCCTGTTAGATATCTCCTCTGCCTTTGGCAGGTTAACCACCAGATCCTCCTTGCCCCCTTGCCTTGAGTTCTACCAGATCCTACCATGTGTCCTGGTATGGAAAGATGTCAAGGGTGCATAAGGTGAGCACAGAGGGGCCCAAGGATTGATGCTGAGCCCTCTCGTCTTTTCCCTATACACCTCTTCACTAGGCCCTATTATCCTGTCCCATGGTTTCTTTTATCAGTGCTATGCTGTTGAAACACCATTACACCTGCTGTTCCCATCAGATGACTACACAATCTTAGCTAGAATCTCTGCATGTCTCACTGGTATTTGCAATCTGGATGAAGGAACTCCATCTAAAGCTCAACCTGTTAAGGCAGACCTTCTTGTTATCACAGATCATCCATCTATTCAGCACCCTATCTCTATTCAACTTGGTTCTTTACCATTAACACCTGCCATTTCGGTATGCTACCTTGTGGTGGTGATTAAAGACTAGCTCTTCTTCAAGGACCATGTTGCTACTGTCTCTCAGTCTTGCAGATTAAGTCCATACAATATCCCCAAGATTACACCACATGTGACAGAGTATGCAAAACAACTTCTGGTCCAGGCTCTGGTCTTGTCACCGCCGGACTGCTGCAACTTTCTGCTGGCAGGAGCATCAGCATGTGTCTCTATGCAGATGGTTTAAAATGCAGCAGCATGTCTGGTGTTTAACCTGCTAAAACAGGCACATGTCACTTCTCTCTTCAGATCACTACACTGGTTTTCTCTAACAGCACACATTAAATTCAAATCATTGGTGTTTGCCTACAGAATAGTCAGTAGGTCTGAGCCTATATATAGGCACTTCTGATGTTCTGTGCTCCTACTCGACCACTCAGGTCTGCTGTTGAACAGCATCTGGTGATACCACCTCTGCATAGTGTTAAACCTCAGTCCAGACTATTTTCCTGTGTAGCTACTAGCTGATGGAATGAGCAGCCCACCTATATTTGAAATGATGACTCCCTAAATGTGGTTAAGACATGTTGGAATACTCTCTCATTTGGTGAGTTTCTGTCAACCTAATATTAGATGTTAGCTTTTGTAATCTAAGAATTGTAACTCACTTGTATTTTGTTTTGAGCTCTCAACTTGTGGAAATCAATTTTGTACTCTTGTTTCCCAAGCAGTCCCTAAGCTGATGTCTACTCAATTTTGTTGACCTCCTATTTTTTTAAAAAAGTGTCTGCTAAACAAATAAATGTAAATGTTTCTGGCTTTGAGCACGTTACTGCTGGGATGCTATGTCCACACATGGTAGATCATGAACTGGAAAGACCTGTTGCAGTTTTGCTTGCTCTTATTATTGACATTTTTCAATTGTTATAATAATATTAGTGCATTTTATTTAAGAGCACCTTTCCCATGCTCAAAGCTGTTTACAATGTGTTTTTGAAAGCTGGAGCACAGAAAGCTTAAATGACTTTCTCAGAGTCACACAGTGAGTCACAGATGGGGACTGATCCAGCAACATCGTGGTTCAAAGTCCAATGCCACAGTTGTGTTATATAGTAATGAAGTAGAAATACTTTGTTAATGTACATGAGTATGTGTTGAGAATATTTCTGCTTTACTGGAATATAAAGCTTTCTGTCTACTTTTACTTCACTGCATTCAAACAATGACATTTACTCTGGTGTACTTTGCTGGACATTACCATATTTAACCAGAAAACCAAACCAAATGCATATGCAAATGCACACAAAAGTTTTACTCAGCCAATTGTCTAAAATACAGGCTCCTTCTACTCTAAGGAAATTATGCAAAGAATCTGGGATGATTTTCAAATGTGTGCTGCTGGTATTAACACTCGGTCATCTACAGAGTCAATCCAAATATACCTTACCGCAGCCTGCAGTGCAGTTTGGAGCTGGATGTTGGTGATACGCAGTCCCAGTCTCAGTCTCAGTCATTCTCGGACCTGATGCCGTTGTGTTCAGTCACAGCCATCATTCCAAGATGTGTATTCACGTGGTGTAATTGGCTCACCTTGTCAAATGTGCTGTTCACATGTCATCTCACAATATCCTGGGCATCATGGCTCTTAAACAAATTGTGAGCTAGTTGGAAAAGCTCACAGAAAACTGAAAAGGGTATTCGTATGAATGCAAAAGTGGAAGTGATAAAGCCCAGCAGAGTGTAACTGCAGACCGCAGTATCTATGAGTTCATCACGTAACGCCCCAACATCATGAAACACTCTCAGTATCAGTCACAAAACACCCATCGCATTACACTATGATTAATATTTGGGCTGTGTGAGGATTATCTGACTCAAAGGGTGTTTTGTGACCAACGTGGTTGGCATTACCTGATCTACGTCATAGGTATTGCAGGCTGCAGTTAGACCCATCTCATAAAGCCTAGGTAAAGCACTTTATTAAACATTACTAGGGTTTGTTTTGATGACTAGTATTAAAGTAATTCTGTGAATTTTCATGGGGCTATTTTTGGGACGAGGGAACAGTTAAAAATATTTTCTGTTTAAGTGTAATAATGTGTTTGTGTTAACAAAAATTCACTCTACGAAGAGGTTTACAGGAATTGATTGGCATTTTCTTATAGTGGGGAAGCTCATTTGCCTCTCCTATTAGCACTCTGCCCAATGAATTTGTACACAATCATTAAAATGTCCACTTACGCTGAAAGTCACTGCTTCAAGTTGTGGTTAGTTGGCTCATACGTCAATGATCGTAATTTGACTCACATGTAAAAGGAAGGTAGTTTGAATAACTTTTTTTTTTACTATATGTATAACGGGGGGCACCATGCTGGATGCTCCCTGTGTGAATTTTGCATGTTCTCCTCATGTGCATGTGTGCAAAGACATGTTAGTCAGGTGGATTGCCCATGGTAAATTGGGCCGTGCGTTTGCTCACGTTGTCTGGGGACTTTTCATGCATTCCACCTTGTACTTGCTGGGTTAGGCTTCCATGGCCCAGTTATGATTATTCAGCTTTGGAAAATGTACGTATGCATGGACAGATATAAAACAAGTGGTGATCCTACATTCTCTTGTACTTAAGTACAGTTAATATCAAATAATTGATATAAAACGTCTACTCCAGTAGTTTGCTCATGGGAAAATTTTACTTTTACTTGAATAACATGCCAGAGAGGAATCTTTGTTTTTATTCAAGTATAGTTGTTGAGTGTTTGATACAACACTGTGCCTTGACCACTTCATCCCAGTGCTTTCTACTCATATTTCAAGCTTTCACTTGTGTTTTGAATGAGTCTGCGTCGCTCTCACAAATGGAGCCTAAAATATTTGCATCCCAGTGCCGCTGTTGATGAGTTCTTCCCAGACATAATTACCCTCTTCCTTATCCTGCTGGCTTTTCTTTTCCTCACTGATTGGTTGCCCTCAGGACTGTAACTCCGCCTTCTTTCCTTATTCACTGTTAATGTCTCTTTTTTCAGTTTAGAATTAGCATTTCTACCTCAAATTCAAAAATTAGATTAGTGTGAAGGCTATACAGAAGGAAGCAACAATAATTGTAGAGTTGCAAAAAGAACTTTGCACAAGCTTAAAGTAGTCTGATATTTAGTGTCATATTTTAATTACACATAAGAGTGAGTGTGAGTATGTGCTTGAGTGTGCCCTGCAATAGCCTGGCATCTTGTCCTGCCTTGCCCCTGATGCCACAGAGATAAGCTGTCATGCACTAATATGAATGGATATGGATGGTTTATATTTTAATCATATATAAATGAGTTTGGATGAGTTTTTTTCTTGTTTTTATTTTTTATGAGATTGTTTTGTTTTTTATTTCCTCCCAGCTATCTTACCTTATCATCAGACTTTTCTTTTAATGGCTTAGAATACGATAAAATATATTAGACACTACTTTTGTACTAATTATATATCTATGTTATGTAACCTTGTATTGACTTTTTATTTATTCATTATTATTATTGCCTAATTTAACTTGTTTTTTCTTTTCTTGTAACTATTTCTTTAACATTTTGAAAATCACTTTAAGCTACATTCTGTGTATGAAAATGTGTTTAGAAATTAATGTTATTGTTGTGTATGGATGGAGTGGCATCCTGGCCAGAGCTGGCTCCTGCCTTGTGCCTAATGCTACCAGATAGGCACCAACCACCCAAAATAATTAGACTGGTGTGAAGGCTGCATTGAAAGAATTACAGCTAACTGAAAAGTAGCAAAAAACTTTAAACCATGTTAAAAAATTAAAGCTTTGTGTCAGATGTTAATTGCATAAATGAGTGGGGCTGCATGCCTGAATATGTACTGCAGTGGACTGGCAAGACTGTTCCCTGCCTAATGCCCAATCATGTCCAAATGTTTCTAACCTAACTAGATTAAGCAGATTAAATACTGGGTGGATGAGCAGATGGATACATTCTTCATTAGTGTATAGCGTGCTGGGTTTATACTTTAAGTGGATGTGCATGTCATAAAATTAACTGAATTTATTATAAATGATTTACCCTCAAGCAAAGCTGAATAACCACAGTCCTATGCAATAGTAAATGCATTTAAAATAAATTGCACGACTATAATAATGTTATTTTTTGACTTTGTTTTTCTAGGTCCTTATAATTTACACATTTTGAGATTAGCAGGGACATGGTGGCACAGTGGTCAGGAAATTCTGCCTCACAGTTTTAGGGACTCATGTTTGAATTCTGGTCTGGGTCAATTCCTATGAGGAGCAGAGTTGCACAGCATACCAGTAGTGGAAAACCCAACTTTTAAAATTGTACAGTCCAACATTTCAATATTTTAGTTTTCTATCTAAGTGCTCAATCCCACCTTCGACGTGCAGTATACTGTATAGATGAAAAACATGCTTTGATGCACTGCACCCTTACCACCCCCCTCCCCCACCAGCTTCGATGTGCTGAAGACGTCAAGGTGGATTCTTCCTTGCCTTGACACAACCAAGACTTCACAGGGGACCCCTCATGCTCCTCATGCTGGTAGCTCCAAGTGGGAAACTGGAGTTGTTTTGGCATTATCAGCAATTTGCTTCAGAACAATTTTAGTACTGCTGCTGTGGTCTGAAAGCTGGTATCAATACTGAAGTCAAGATTTCGGTACCGGTCCAACACTAGTGTGGAGTTTGCATGGCCTCCTCCATCTTGATGAGTGCTTCCTCTATTTACTTCTATTTGATCCCATATCTCTAAAATGTGTGAATTAATCTACAACTCCTTCTGTCCAAATTGGTTTTCCCCTGGATGCTCAAGTTTTATCCCAAAGACTTGAATGTTAGTCGTTCTCACTACTCCAAGTTGGCTTAACATGGCTCTGTGTGGGAATGTGACCTGTAAAGAACTGACATCCTGTCTCGAATCCAGCCTTGTAGTCAATGTCATTGAGATGGGATCAGTTTCCCTGAGACTTTGTAATGGAGGTGGAGTTGGAGAGTTATTATTGCTACAAATACCACAGTTATATCATTTTTTTAGGTAAACAAAGTAAATGTGAAAAGCATGGCAGTCTCACGGGTTACTGAATAAGAGCATGAAAGATACCCACAGTTCTTTCATGAAATACAGAATAAGACATACTGTGTGCTTTTTTGCTAATAAATTTAGTTTTCCTTTCATTGCTTTGTTTACATGGATCCATTCTTTTCTCTTGAGTGGCTGGGTTGCTCTGTTTAAACCTTGGGGAACCTTTAGGATCAAACAGTCAAAATGTCTCAGCCTAGGAGATAAAGAATGGCCAACAGAGGTGGTGCCCAGGGCCATTTCTGAATCATCATGTCTCCCTGAATAGTGTACTCTCCTCACTGGGTGTGGTGGTTATGTGACATACCTGTAGAGGCACATGCTAGCTTTGCAGTCATTGTTTGGGTCATCGGTGAGAAGGGTGCACACCCTAGTGTGCTAGCCACCAACGCCCCTTAGCATCTGTGAGAAAATAAAAATGCTGTCATTTTTCTGTTTCAGTAGCACCTCCAAGGGTACCCCAACTCTTCCTAATAATATATGTTGATCAGCATGCTCGAGACCCCAATAGGAACTTTGAATATACAGTAATATACAAATAACAGCACATTCAAAACACAGAGAGGGAACAATTAAGAATGATTAAGCCAACTGTTTTCCTGGGTACAGCAGATTTGATTGTTGGGCAAGTGTGACATTTTATATAATTGCATGGGGTCCCCATCACCTGTTTGCTGACTGGATTGAAATTATGCTCCCTATAATGTCATCCTTGGGTACAATTTTAAGCAACATAGGAATTCTACTATAACTGATGAAATCATTTGATTCTAAAAGCTGCAGCATGAATAGATGCATAAATGCATAGACCAAGCTTGAAAGGAGTCAGTCTAGGTCATAGGTTCCCAATAATACAGTATGTCCAGGAATTTATCTTATAGCCTGCAGTAATCTACAATTTTATATAAATCCAAATGTCTTTCAACAAGCTGCTACTGAAAGGGACCATTCATTCCCAAAGATCCAAAGGGGCCACTCTATCAAGCAGCTGAAAAATGGCTCAGCCATCAGGAAGTGCCAGCAAAGAGAATAAGGGCCTGTCATCTGTCTTATGATGTAGGCTGATCTCAAATAGTAGCACTCAAACTTGGATCTTCTTTTTTAATACTCAAACAACCCAAGGTGCTACCTTATAGTACTTATTAAATCAAATGAACAACTTCTTTATCAGGTTTGACCACCCTAACCCGCTTTCAACTTGGAGTACTGCACCCTCCACCCATCCTTCTGCTGATACCAGCATAGGAGAGACTTCCCCACCCACAATTACAACAGCCCAGGTGAGCAGAGAGCTGAGGAGACTTTGTGCCAGCAAAGCAGCAGGTCCAGATGGAGTATCGCCACAACTGCTGAAGGCCTGTGTGTTGGAGCTGGGGAGTCCTCTACAGCGCATCTTCAACCTGAGCCTGGAACAGGGGAGAGTCCCGAGGCTTTGGAAAACATCTTGCAGCACCCCAGTCCCAAAGGTGTCATGTCCTAGTGAGCTGAATGACTTCCGGCCTGTCACTCTGACGTCACATGTGATGAAGACCATGGAGCGTCTGCAGCTTCACCACCTGAGGCCACAGGTCCGCCACGCTCTCGACCTTTTGCAGTTCGCATACCAGGAGAAGGTAGGAGCGGAGGATGCCATCATCTATATGCTACACCGATCCCTTCTGCTACTTGGACAGAGGCAGTGGTGCTGTAAGAATTATGTTTCTGGACTTCTCTAGTGGCATGGATCGTGGATCTTACAGACAGACCTCAGTATGTGCATCTCGGGAGCTGCAGGTCTGACATTGTGGTCAGCAACACAGGAGCGCCGCAGGGGACTGTACTTTCTCCGGTCCTGTTCAGCTTATATACATCGGACTTCCAATACAATTCGGAGTCCTGCCATGTGCAAAAGTTCGCTGACGACACTGATATCATGGGCTGCATCAGGAGTGGGCAGGAGGAGGAGTATAGGAACCTAATCAAGGACTTTGTTAAATGGTGTGACTCAAACCACTTACACCTGAACACCAGCAAAAGCAAGGAGCTGGTGGTGGATTTTAGGAGGCCCAGGCCCCTCATGGACCCTGTGATCATTAGAGGTGACTGTGTGCAGAGGGTGCAGACCTGTGAATACCTGGGAGTGCAGTTGGATGATAAATTGGAGTGGACTGCCAATACTGATGCTCTGTGCAAGAGAGGACAGAGCCGACTATACTTCCTTAGAAGACTGGCATCCTTCAACATCTGCAATAAGATGCTGCAGATGTTCTATCAGATGGTTGTGGTGAGCGCCCTCTTCTATGCGGTGGTGTGCTGGGGAGGCAGCATAATGAAGAGGGACGCCTCACGCCTGGACAAACTGGTCAGGAAGGCAGGCTTTATTGTAGGCATGGAGCTGGACAGTTTGACATCCGTGGCAGAGCGACGGGTGCTGAGTAGGCTCCTGTCAATTATGGAGAATCCACTGCATCCACTGAACAGTATCATCTCCAGACAGAGGAGCAGCTTCAGCGACAGACTGCTGTCACTGTCCTGCTGCACTGACAGACTGAGGAGATCGTCCTCACCCCCACACTATGCGACTCTTCATTTCCACCCGGGGGGGTAAACGTTAACATTTTTACAAAGTTATTGTCTGTTTTTATCTGCATTTTTATCACTCTTTAATATGGTTTATTTTTATCAGTATGCTGCTGCTGGAGTATGTGAATTTCCCCTTGGGATTAATAAAGTATCTATCTATCTGTCTATCTATCTATCTATGGTCAATCCATTTTGCCCTGCTAAATCCAGTTGAAATTTGTCTGGAATAAGAGCCTATTCTGCACTTTGGGCAGGGGGGCACTCAAGAGCACTTCCCAGAACCTTAGCAATTGCCAGAGAACTTCAAAATTTCCACAACAAAAGGACTTTAGAAGCAAAACAAAGGAGCAACTACAGGTAGGACCAAAGGTGTTCATATAAGAAGACTATATCATCAGTGCCCAGCTGAACAAAGAAGGTCCCTGACTGCCCATTGGGGTGACTGGTGCACTTACCCAATACCGTAACCTTCCTACCATCTCACCTCTGAGCTTCCTTCCTGGCTTAACTGCTACCTCCAACTCCAACTTCACTGGACCAAAGAAAGGAAGGCCTTTTAATTTGTAGCCCATACTACTTTCGGGGTCCCAGGTGATACCAGCCAAAGAGTCATATAGACACCAAGTGTTCCTTCGGTTCTCTCAACCACAAAAATGTACTGGAAAAGACAGATTGTCTGCCCTCCCAGTATACTTGTAAAGCTAAAACATAATTCCATTTAGCAGCTTAGATAACCTCAAACACACTAAAAGGATTTCTCCTATTGGAAATAGGGTCCTGTTGTGGTGGGGGTCACTCAGGACTCTGTTTTCAATAGAATAAATTCACTTAGTGTGTCTGAGAGTGTGAAATAATGGTATCACTATCTAGATTAGCTTTGCACTATTACAGGCATCAGTGGGCACAACACAGAAATCAACACTGGATGGGATCTCACAGAACACACTGACTCATAAAGACTAATTTAGAGTTGTAATACAGACATCTTTGGCAGGTGAGAGGAGCACCCATGAAGAAAAAGGCAGCCTGATCACAGATATTAACCCACAGGTGCTAGTAGCCACCTGGTCTTTTATTAAGTGCCTGCACTGATTTAGTTGTCACTTTTCAGACAGACATGTCTGACGTGTCACTCAGCTTAGTCACAGGTTACACCCATATTCACACAGGAATTAAGAAGTCCGTGACTATGAAGTGTATAGACACACTCATTATCATTTTTGATTGCTATGGTGAGCATTCAGGTCTAACTAGACAAGAAAAGGTTAGTGGAAATGTACCTACCTCATTATTGTGTTGTTTGTCAAAAGTGTTGGACTTTTCAATATTGTTTAAATGTATTGTCTAGTTAGAATATTTGGCACTGCTACTTCATAGCTTCAGAGGCATGAGGTCGAGAAGGAGTGGAGAGGTTGGCCCAATTCCAAAATGAGACACCACTTTCTGAGACCACCTCGGTTTCATAGTTACCTGACCGGAAGGGATGGAGTCAGTTGCCCTCATTGGGTGACTTCTCTGTGCTGTGAATGGAGAAAGAGATGATACTGTTAAGTGACAGTGCTCCCTTGTGTCCTGGAGTAGTGGTCTATTACCTAGAATGAGTCTGTAAGGAGACCCTCCTGATGCCCATGTGTGATGATAGATAGATTTATAGATAGATAGATAAGTGCCTTTATTGCCATTGCATTATGGTGCATCCCTTGAAATGATTGTAAAGTGTGTGTGTGTGTGTGTGTGTGTGTGTGTGTGTAAAGTGTTCAAGTTTATCAGTTCCTTTCCTATAATTCTACTTATTTCTCAAGATTTTTTCGTATACTCAATGATGTTGCTTGAGATTTTCCTGTTGTTAAGGTTCTCCTTTTAGCTCTCTTTGTGCCTATGTATCCTCTGAGCGGCTCCCTTTTACATGCCACAGTGCCAGTGGTTGACCTTTTTAATAATTCACATCTATCTTAATCTTTAGTTGTGCCCCAAGGCCTCAGAGCTGCTGTTAACCACCTTCCCTGCTGCACCGGCTGACCATATCCTGGAATGCTGACATGCCTGATTGTTAGAGTGCCAAACGTTTTAGTCCCTGCCCACTATAAAAGTGAACACATATGGATGATAATGTAAACAGTATAATCAGCAAATATTAATTGATGTCTGGTTGATGTGACACAGCACTTCAGAAGCAGGTCATCTTCTATCTTTAACTTGGAAAACAGAAGCAGCCTATGTGCCATGGATAAGAAATTGTAGGGAAAATGTAGGACCTAAAACAAGGGAAGAGATTTACATTTCTCAGATGTCCGTGATGGTGGTACAGTGGTTTCATGGTTCACAGCTCTGGAGACTTGGGTTCAATTTCTATCACGTGCCGTGTGAATTGTTTTTTCTCCATTTGTGAAAAATATGCAGAGAAACAACTATATTATAATCTGATCTTTTACACCCTTTTTGGGTGATTTTCATTATAGAATGACACTTTCTAAATTAAAATGGGTCTACAGTATATGTTTGTGTGTTCCATCTAGAGTTGGTTCCTTCCATGCTCCCAATACTATAAGGATAGGCTTCAACTCCCTGAAGTGTGGTCATAAATAAGTGTGTTCAGAACATGGCAAACAACTGGCCGTATGGTAGCTAGCACTGCCACTCGACATGCATATGCAGCATGTGCAGACTGAGTGTTCTTTCCATATTTTTGTAGCTTATCTTTTTTCACCGTAAAAACATTCACTCTGAATTCAAGATGTTGCCATTTTAGATTAGGCAGTTCTTACTCAATGTATTTTCTTGAGCAGTGGATGGCAGCTGGTCTCTTGCTTAGCATTTATACGGCTGTATTTTGTCAGGTGATGACAATGTCAGAGGGAATCTCAGTGATCTGATACTAATTGAAACAAACCAGGCACCAGCATTGTTTGGTTGATTTTTTTGTGACAAGAACAGTGCATGAACTTGTTAGTCATTAGCAAAAAAGGAACAGATATTATTAATTAGGTAACTTCATATTCACATTAGAGAAGTCTACACACATAAAGGAAAATTGTGGTGTGGCCTCACTGGAATTTTCTTGCCATAAATACCACTGCTTCCTGTTGCTTATTTTTATATGGTTTTGGTACATTCTGGGGTTTTGCTTTGCGGATACTTTGACTCTTTTATAAAATGTTACTGTTGGTTTCATTTTTGCTGTTATTTTTTTCATGTGTTGTTTTCTGAGGTCATTTGTATATGTTTACTAGCCAGGTTGCTATTCTGAGATGAAGTATGCGGCACATGACATCGTCACCTTGACGGTATTAAAATGCTCTAAAGAACAGACAGTTTAATAAGGAAAGTCCAGGAGAAGACTGAAGATCTGGTACTAAATTCCAATCACTAGACAAACTTCCTTCCATCCATCCATTATCCAACCCGCTATATCCTAACTACAGGGTTACGGGGGTCTGCTGGAGCCAATCCCATCCAACACTGGGCGCAAGGCAGGAAACAAACCCGGGGCAGGGCGCCAGCCCACCACAGGCTAGACAAACTTGTAATTTGTTAACTGTTGCAAACATTGAAATCCTAGTATATGTGACAATAATGACATTATAAACATATAAACCAATGATGACTCCTATATCTTTCGCTAAACCCTAATATGTAGGCCTAATTTTAAATTTAAGATCTAAAAAACCTTCCAGAATTTCAAGCCTTAAAAGTCCAAAACTAGAGAAAGCACATGCTGCTCCTTTTGGGTTTTATCCACAATCTTGGACAATGTGAGGTTTGTGAACACTGACCTACGAGATACTGTTGTGCTTGTGACATCAGTGAGACCATGCTCTGTAACTGTGGGTCACTACAACAAATCCGCAAAATGGCAATATCTGTGAGAAACACAATGAAGTATTGGGTAAAGCAAAAATGTGACTCTATTTGGCTGTTTTTTCTGAATTTTTTATTATTTCTCCTTAACCTCTGAAAATCATTTAGAACTTCTTTTAGAGGCATTAGAGGTCAAAGAATCCTGTGATCACATCTTTTATGGTTCTTTATACATTTTAAACAATTGTGAAAATAAGTAGCGTTCTCCCGCGATGTCATTGTTTTTTTCTTTTTTTTTTATGGGCACCGCCATTTTGAGCAATGTGTTCATGAACAGTTGCTATGCTGTTGCTAGGCAAAGTCAATCAGAAGTGGTCCGACACGTAACCTATCCAGGTCAAGAGTAAAATGGTCACATCTTGCACTTTTTTTGATTGGATTCAACCCATACTTTAAAACTTAAATTCATTTGTTCTTTTCTGGTTAACAAATTCTGGCTGTGCTTTTTGACTGTGATTTAGGATTACAGTTTAAGATGGCTCTGGTCATGTTTTTGTTTGTTGCTTTTTTTTTCCTCCCCCACTGTGTTTGACTGTGATTTTTATCACATTCATTGAGCTTTCAGTATTTGTTTTTTGACTTTTCATTTATAAGCCACCTCTTGAAAGTAGAAAGAAACACATATTTAAATTCAGCATGTTTCAAAATTCCCAGAAACTTAGAAAAAGCCAAGAAAAATACAAAACTGCAAAATAAACCCCTTTGTAAAATTGTAACAAAAGATAAGTCTGGTGCACTTGGATACCAGTTATAACTTATTCCCATCAGTGCACTTCTTTCTAGTTTTTAGAGTAATAAAATGTTGTGGAGCCAGACATGATTCTCAAACACAAAAAGACACATCAGGGGACAACTCTTTTAAAAACATTTGTAGTGAATAGCAGCAAAATCTGCCACTGAAAAGGCTCCACTTACAGAGTTTCTTCCAAAAACCTGCCACCAGTTCCTCCAGTCCGTGCACCTTAAACGGTTAGGGTTTCAGGAACAGAGAAAAAGAAACACAACTAAGGATTTGAAAATAAAAAGCTAAAATTGTTTAGGAGCTCAATAGCACACGGTAACAGGAACTTAATGATTAATTTGTACATTGTAAAGAGAGTGGTGACAAAAGACACAGACACCACTGCAGCTGCTTCTGTTTGCTGCAATTTCTGTCATTTTGACTATTGCATCATTCTATGGCTCAAAAACAGAAAGTAGAGTTTAGATAAGCATTGTGGTATGTACTGTACATACAGTCGATCCTCAGCATTGATGTGTTTAAATTTTGTGACTACAAGCTGTTCTGTGGTTTTATTAGTAACCTTATTTTTACTTACACGTTGACAACAGCACACATTTGCGGGCTTCGTGACCATGCAAGTGTATTTTGAACAATCTTTAGCAAAAGCTTGATTTCCCAGAGGTTCAAAGTATAAATACGAGCCTCTTTGATTTTCACGCCCTGCGAAAGTTTAACAATGTGGCTATATTCTGTCATGGAATGTTTGAATTTCCAATTAGACAGCAATGTTAACTTAATTTAGTTATTTGTTTAGACATGCTGTTATTAAGTGATAGATGTCCATGGTAATTGGGTGATTTCCGTAGCAAACCTGCATCTTTTGTGGCTGTTTATTATCTACTCTCTTAACAGTAGTCCTCTTCAGCTCCTTTTGGCAGAGTGTAACACACAGTTTACTTCAAATACATATTTTGCAATTTATATTTTCACAAAAATAGCTGCCACCTCTTTCAACCTTACGTCAACTCCGACACTGTCATCATAACCATAAAACAGTGAGCAGACACATCGCCTGCAACTATGTATCATTCACGTGTACCACAAATTAATTGATGTCTTCGAATGCCAATGTATAATCTGATTTTACAGAGAGGTTTTTCCCTTGTAGTAGCTTATGTTTATTTTTAACACATGCAATGTACTCTCCACACATGTGACACACGTTTATGTATATTTATGGGGGTCTTTTTCTGAGATTCGTTGGCTGCAGACTGTTTATCGTAATCAGAACCTTGTTCTCTGTCAGACCAGATTAACAAGAGCACCGCTGCTCTTTCCATTTCAAAATCACCGCCTCTACTTTGAGCACCGCCTTCATGAGACATGGATTGGTTCAGAAATGTGATACTCAATAAACTGTCTAATTGTTACCATCCACTTTAAGCAAATGTGGAATGAAGTCCAAGCGAAGTAATAGTCTTAAAATAATAAAACCAACAACTACAGTTTTTCTTTTACAGTATAAAGCACATTTTCACACAAAAGTGTAGTTCAAAGTGATTTACAGATGATTACAGGAAAATATCAATAGAATAAAATCTCCTGTCAAACACGTGATTTAAGTTTGTTTGGTCCTGGTTTTTAAGGGGAAGGATGATCGGTTATAAATTTTTCTCTTTCAACCTTAGAAGTGAAGGGTGCAACCTGACAACCTCAGTTCAAGCCCTGCATCATGTGGTGCTCTTCTTGAAATACTGCAAGAATTAGAAAGTCATTGTCATTTTCAAGACTGTCAGAGTATGAGGTATGTCCTAATTGAACAACACTTTTTTGACACTTTTATTTATTAGGTTTTTGTCTTTTCCATGTCTTTATTCACAGTTTGTTTGGCCTTGGAGGGACTTTAAAAGCAAAACCAGGACCTGGGAATGAAACCCAAAAATCAAATCTAAATGTGTAGGAGTCAAAAGCCAGAGGTCACAATAAACCAAAATACCAAAACAAAATTATTAAGCAAAATTTGTAAGTCAGTGAACAGGCATGGACTTCAAAGACTGTTTGTTATCCAGGAACATTAAGAATGTGTTATGATTTGCTTTTGCCCTGGTGTATACTAAATTTTAATTATTTTACTCAAGCGAACCAGGATCAATTGAATTTAATTAAAGGCTCCTCTGTACTACTGAAACTTTGCCTAATCTGAAAGTGCTTCCTGGAAGCAGTATTGTGGCACTGGAAGTACTTCCAGATCTGGCATCAAAAGTGTGACCGAGGTGAGAAATCAAGACAGGTGAGTCAGAGCTTGGAGAGAAGGAGGAGGACAAAGCTCATCTGCAAGGAGTGGAGGAGAAAGAAATTGTGCTGATATATAAAGGACGGAACCTGCTTATAAAAAAAACAAAAGATAATCAAAACCAGTCGTTTGAACTCAGGATTGTGGTTTGCGTGGATGTATCTGAGCACTGGGGCTCTGCCACCTTGTGCTCCTAATTCAGACATTATGATCATGTAATGTGAGCAAGCAGTTTTTATCAACACTAATGTGGCAGGACTTAACAGTTACCTAGTACAAGTATTAAGAGCTTTAAAATCAGACAGACTAACACAGATTGGCAAACTAGCAGCTTGAGAAGATTTTTCTTTGCAGTCTACATCTGTCAAACCCCAGCATGTACACTGACCCCTAGAATCAATCAAGCATCTCTCACTGTCTGCGTTGGTCTATTAGTGCTGTCTGGGGTGGACGTGTTTGAGTAGTGGAGAGCCAGCTGGTGGAGTGGAAGTGACTTTGTAAGTTTGTTATTTTCTCTATTTACTTTTTTAAGTCTTTCTTTCTTATAGATTTACCATATAGTTATTATTGTTCCTGTTTTACTAAGATGCAGCTTTGACAGTTTCCACCATGACTGTGTCTAAAGGTGAATTGCCTGTCTTGTTGCCTAAAATCCGTCCCCACTGTCTAGGTGCCAAGGTCCTGGTAGACCCTCAGGTTCCAGCTGAAGCATGTGTAGTAACATTAGGAAAAGTGATCAGTTACAAAAATGTCCTGTCTGCATTGAGAATGGACAAGTCAGTGGTAGTTTTTGTAAATGGTGAATTTCTCGTAAGTAAACTTGTAGACAAGAGGGGTTGTTGTTAATGGCACATTAGTTTCTGTACTGCCGTTATCAGCACATGCAAAGGAGGTAATAATTTAAAGTGTTTCAGCTTTTTTAAAGAATGATATTTTGCTGAAAGAATAGTGATGTTAAGGGCAGATTATGTCTGATTTAGTTATGATTCCAATCGACTGTAAAATGCAGGAATTAAACCGGTAACTGTTTCATTTAGGATGTAAGCATTTATGATTTAAAATGATATGAACGAAAACATCATAGGCCTTAGATTTAAGGTAGATGGTGATGACTATGTAGTATTTGTCACATCTGATTCTATGAACTGCTTTAGCTGTGACAGAGCCGGACACAAAGCGGCACAGTGCAAAAATGAGTCCATATGTGTGGAGCGTGGCTCTGCTACACTCAAGGAGAACCCTGATGGGATTAATGATGGGAACAGTGAGACTGAGTATAAAAGCAAGGTGGACAATATAAATGATGATAAGTTCAAAGAGAGTTTGGATAGAGTGGGTGCTGTGCATGATCTGCCCCCAAGTGTGTTGTCTAAAATTGCTCCAGAGGAGAGCAAGATACTTGTTGATGAAGATATGACCACTGAGGCCAATAATAGTAAGTCTGTAGAAAGTGTAACAAATAAAGCAAGCAGAGAGCCCAAGATCAATAACTGTGAGGAGATGACATTGAATACCCATTCCGAGGAAGCTGCACCAGTCAATTCCACTGCAAATGAGTCTCAGTCGACCAATGAAACTGCAGGTTGTTGCAGATGCACTCCTAGTGGAACAGGTCTCAGCGCACGCTGTGGGCACAGATGGTGTGTGGTGTGAAGATTGGAAGTGCAGTGGTCAGCGAGTGTGATGAGACTTTCCCTTTCATAAACAAAAGAGCAAATTAGAAAATACAAAGTCAGCAAAGGAAAGCTTTGTCTCCACACAGTGACTGTGGCGCAGGTGACAAGGACAATGAGGGCAGTGACACTGACGCCTCAGTGAGAAGTGAATCTTCATCACCATATACACTCAGAAGTGGATACTGCACCGCTAGTATATGGAGTTATTTAGAACTTCTTGAGGGCAGGAGAGTGTCACAGCGGAGCAACATTTCACAGATGTTCAGTTATTTCTAATGTCAGCTAAAAGGATCATGTGCAAAGCCATGCAGCTGGGTATGGACCAAAACCGATTCTATCAGGTTAAGAATCTTATCAGTAAGATTTGTAAATCTCTGAATCAATCACAATATGGATTTATTTTTACATTACTTTTTTTCTTCCGTCATGTTAGGTAACTTATTGGTTGCTCCCTTGTGTTTTTTATTTAATGGAATCTTTACATATTGGAGATTAAATGGTTGTGGGGGGTAGTTGGGGTGCTAAGAGAGCTGCAGTTTTTGACTATTTAGAGCAAAAACCCTTCATATTGCAGTTCTTCCAGAGACGCATACTGAAGCAGCCGGAATGGCTATGAGAATGGAGTGGTCAAGTTGTGCTTAGTCATGGCTCACATTTTAGTGCTGGGGGAGCCACATCCAGCATCTGTCAGGGTGTTACACACTTTATTAAAACAGTCTTATATAGTGGATAAGTGGCAAAATAATTTTCCAGATAGACAGTACATTTGGGTAAAAGGGAGGGTTTGGGCACATTTAAATGGCACAGTTAGACCATTTTTACTGTTCAAGGCTTTATTTGAATACAGTCATTACGACTTACATCTGTCCTTTTGGTCTCTCTGGTCCCTCTGTTTGGTCCTTGTCTGGTGTGATTAAAGCTTACCATTCTTAAAAAACGTTTCTGTATGTCTTTTTGACATTTCAGTATTTCCTCCACATTCCTTCAGTGCTTCAGGTTTTTCCAAATCCAAATTTACCTTACTCAAGCAATGGTGGGTTGTTTCCAAGGTACAGATTAAAGCATTCTGCCGACAGTACACCTAGCAAGTGTTGTGCAAGGGGAGGTCTGTGGATTGTAAGAAAAGTCTGGAGGAGGCTATCGCTAAACTGCACAGTGCTTTATAAGATGGTTTTGATAAGGACACCTTTGAGATGTAAAAAAACATTCATTTTCTCAGCTCCTGAAGTTATAGGCTCAAGTGGCTTTATTGAGTTCTCGTTTCCAGAATTTAAATCACCTAGATGCACCCACAAGATTTTTCTTTAGTCAAACAGACCAAGACGATCCATATGTTTCATGATAATGATGGTCGAGAACTGTGCAGAATGGAGGAGATCGGAGACTTTACAGTTTCTTTTTATAAGTATTTATTTAAAGACAAGTGCATTGATGAGTCTGTAATGTCTGTGTTTCTGGATGGACTTCCAAAAATCTCAGAAAAGTTGAAGCTACATCTGGAAATTGATATTAATCTGCAGGAAATTGTTGTGTGATTTAAATATTGGAGAGACTCCAGGAACTGATGGTATTCCAATAGAATTTCATAAGCAGTTCTGGGATCTGCTGGGGGCTGGAGGTGCTTACAGTATTTCTAGAGAGTATAAATAACAAGGAATTGCCAATGAGCTGTAGAGGAGCAGTCATTACTCTGCTGACTGAAAAAGGTTCATGTGTTAAATAAAGAACAGCTGTTCTGTGTGCCTCCTGTGCACGGATTACAAGATATTTTCAAGGGCTTTGGCAAACCACATGAGGACTGTGAGAATTCTGTCCATAGACCAGGAAAAGACATTTGATTGAGTAGATTACAGATATTTGTTTACCACTCTGAAAGCTTTGGCTTTGGTGAAAATAAATATGATCAGACTCTTATAAAGTATTTTAGTGTTTTAAATGTAACCGGCACTTTAAGCACCCTGACAGGGCTGTGCCTTGTCTGGCATGCTGTACACTTTGTCTATCGAGCCTTTTCTATGACGGGTAAGTTGCAGATTGCAGGGTGTGGGCTTTCCATTTTTTAAATGTCTGATCTATACTGATGACATTGTCTTTTTTGTTACATTTAATGCTGACATTGAAGTATAAGTCTTGTGTCAACGAGTATTTGTAAAGACTTCTTCAGCAAAAATCAACTGGGCCAAGAGTAATGTGTTCTTGAATCCTGGACAGCATGTCCACTGCTAGATCTGTCTGCTGAGCTTAAGTGGAACAGAAAGTGCCTCTGATATCTCGGGGTGGTGATGGGGGCTGAGGGGGTGAATGAAACTAATTAGGAGGGAGTTTTAGATAAGGTAGCCACATACTTGAACAAATGGAAGTGGATTGTGACTAAACTGTAACTATCACTGTCAAGGGATCAATGATTGTGATTAACAATTTCAGAGCCTCAATGCTCTCAAAGTTTCTTGTGAGTGGGGACCCTCCACCTGGGCTTTTACCTGAGATTCAGAAATTACTGGTCAGTTTCTTTTAAGATGACCTACAGTGGATAAAGCAAAGTGTGCTCTTCTAATATTTGGAAGAAGGTGGTCAGGGTCTCACTGATGTTGTTTCAACTTCCAGTAATGAACATGCACAAAATGGACCTGTCTAGCTTACCGATGTTTTACGGTTCTTATTAACATGGCATTTTGTTTTAAAGAGAAACTTTGTTATATCTGGTAGGTTAGTTAATGAGCATTTAATTTTTAATTCTATTTTTTTCCATGTCTTTTTTTTGTTTTTGATAGTTTTGTTAACATACTCATTAAATACCAAATACTAAAAGTGTTCCAAATTTATGATGACAGCAGAAAGTCTTTCATTGACCCTGCAGTGTTAGCTTCAGTTTTGGGGATCAAGTCAATTAGCATGATTCAGGGCTTTTTATCATTCTTGGCCAAAGACCACCATAGGCTGGTGACTCTCTCAGGGAAGCAAATGCAGAGATTGATGTTTGCCCTGCTGTTGATCTTTTCCTCACTCACAGAAAATACAACTGAGATACTGTATTTCATAAAGGGGTGGTGGTGAGCTTTAAGTCTCTGTAGAACGTGGACCTTTATAAATATTGCGTAACAATTTTACACTTTTCTGCACTAAAACTGGTTATTGATACACCTTGGAGAGAAAACCTTGGAGTGGGAGGTGAGAGGGCACCTGCTTGGTGGGAGCTAAATAAAACCCCAAATAAAAAAAGAATGGCCAACCTGCAGTGAAGAATTCTGCATGGAATCATCACTACCGATTCCTTTTTAAGGATAATTAAGCAGAAAGTTGAGGATAAATGTTTTTTTGTGGGCAAAAAGAAACAATATTCCATTTATTCTTGCAGTGTATTAGACTTGAAATTGTATTAGATTACACACACACACACAAGGGACAATTTAGGATCGCCAAAGCACCTAACCTGCATGTCTTTGGACTGTAGGAGGAAACCGGAGCACCTGGACGTAACCCACGCAGACATGGGGAATACATGCAAACTCCATGCAGGTAGGACCTGGTATGCGAACCCAGGTCTGCTTACTGCAAGGCAGCAGCACTACCACTGCACCACCCCTGAGGCAAAATTAGCCATTCTAAAAAGTCAAAGTAATAAACAACATAGAACAGGGCCTCTGATGTTGTTTTAATTTTTAAGATGATTATGTGATCCAGAATAATGATGAAATATACAGTACTTATTATAAATTAATGAATACATTAGATGTTTTTAAAAATGTGATGAAGGACAATTGAAAATTAATGTAGGAGTCATTGTTAAAATTCTTTTTTTGAAATAAGAGATTTTAGCCAATATTTTGGTTAAAAGAACAGTGAAGCATCATAATGATTTTGTCAAAAGTTATGATTTGGGACATTCTTGTGTTTGTTTGATACAGATTAAGGGGTTCTGAATTGTTGAATAGAAGAATAGAGGGAGTGCAGGTGTCACTTAAAATTGATATAAATAATAGAATGTCATATACTGACTATCATGAAAACATCTTGTTTAATAAAAGTTTGTGAATATAGTACTTGTTTTACAAGTTAAGTATTGCATATTATTTTTATGTATTGCTATTTGAATAATAAAGATCATTATTAAAATCTAACCTGTCTGTCTATCTATCTATCTTTCCAGGCTGTTAGGTTTTCATTCCAGTTTGTCAGGTTTATTCCCTTGCTTATGTATATTTTCTATTTTTGTTTGGCTAATTTTGAGTTATTATTTTTTGCATTTTTATGTTATTTCTGTTATGTTTATTATGTGGTATTTATGTCTTTTGGTTTATATATGTTCCTTGTGTTCTCTGGGTACAACCCTAAGAGGTGGGGCCACCATGACATCACACCCCAAGGGACTGCCTTCCACCATTCTATTCTGGTGAATGAATAAGCTTCTCTTAGATTGTCATTTAAATGTTAAGAGATTTTTCAAATTTTGCTTTCTTTTGATTTTTCTGTTTTTCTTTTATATTTTTACTTCTATTTTTTGGGATTGTAGATACTGGATTACATTTAGGGTCTCGTTCACCTTGGATGGCCTTTTTAGACAAATCCTAATTGCTCTTGTTCTGCCTTGGCAACTTTTTTCACTTTTATTTAAATAAATTCTTGATTTTGCATAATATTGATACACCAAAAATTTAGCAATAAAAAAATATGTAGACTAATTTTCTTTTTTCAGTAATGTCACCAGATTTCAATCATCCATCCATCCATCCATCTTTCAACCCGCTATATCCTAACTACAGGGTCACGGGGGTCTGCTGGAGCCAACACAGGGCACAAGGCAGGAATTCAATCAAATCAGTCAAAATGTTTTTGAGATTTTGGGGCGTTTTATTTTTCTGTTGCAGTGGTAGCTTACCCCTAAACACTGATATATCAAAATGTTCTAGCAATTCCACCCCAAGTCGGGGTGCTGCTGCTTCCTAATGCCTTTCCTCTCCTTCCCTCTGCTGATCTAGAGAATTACAATACGCTGGTGCATGACATCACTTTTGGTTTTGGGGAGCCTGAACCTACTCCTTCCACCTCATCAACCTCATACACGACACCACTGTCAACTTTCCCCAGTCTGGTTGTAGAAACCCCTCTGAAAAGACACATTTTTGTGAACTGTTTTGTTTTTTGTACAGCAATATATGGGGAGCACCTTTCAGTGCCCCAAACCTACAATATATGTATCTTTATAGAATTTTGCCTAATTTTGTCTTTAACACCATCTCTAAATAGTAGAACATTCTCTCAGCTAGTAAAGCACTATTTTTGGTTGCCTACTCACACCTTTTCGATCAAGGACTGAGGAGCTCCACACTGGCAGTTAAACTATTAAAAGAGTGAGGTAAGTAAGGCAAAACATGCTTACGTGTTCGGGAATGCCGTTAAATGTGGAGCTAGTCTGCACGTCTTGTGTGAATCATTTATGTTCTTTTCAGCATTGAATGTTACAAGATTTGCAACTCCCAGAGATGTTTTTCAGCCCTGCATTACAGCTCCAGCACTCTGTTATTGGGAAGAAAGGGAGCAGCTCAGGAACCTCTGGCCCTACTGGAGCAGGTGAAGCAGAGCCAGTGGCCCAGGCCTCCAAATGGCAGCCTTCACTATGAGTGTCGACAAATTGGAGAGGGCATTTAAACATTTTCAGTATTCTTCAGGCAATCCACCTTAAAAAATGAATGTGTCAGAATAAGAAAGACCCCCAGTCATGTGTTGTGTACCAGTCTTTATTTGCACGTTCAATGTGTTTTAACAAATTCAACATACAACTTAGCATTAGTGTAATATGTTAGCATAGCGTGTAGGTCATTATGCGGTTCAAACACAGCTCAATTGTTTTTCCACATAAAGATTTTTTTTTACTTATTATCTTTTATATGACTGTTATTATTATTCAGTATTATTATTCTTACATTATTAATAATACAACGTTCCCCTTATTCCTTTGTACAAGAGACCAGACAAGAAGGACGAGTGAAGACAGACTTCAAATGATCTGCTCTAACCCACTCTCCAACACTTACAAATTTACACAGCATTTCAGTTTGGTTGAAAAAAAAAAATCAATAAAATCAAAACTTTACAAAATACATACTGTACACGTTTGATCTCAAGGGCTGGATTTCTAATGGGTCCTCCCAAATGAAGTTTCTTTCTTTTTTTGCTTTTTATTTCAACACAAACAGATGAACAGCTCCCATGCTGCTTTATTTTGTGAATTACTGGACCTATCACTCTTGAATATGTCTACTGTCTGTTTCGTACGGGACCCTAAACACTGGCACCTCAGTCAGTAGCAGGTGAGGATTCTATGTACCTGCGGGGCAAGAAGATGGTGTCGTTGAATTTGTACATTTTGGTTTTTGTCACTTGCTTTGATCTCCAGGTGGTTTTTATGCTGTTGCCCTCAAGATGGATGAATTGTTGGTCAATCGAAAGAATACTGATGTTAACATTGATTTTAGCTTTCACCTTAAAGAGAACATTTACAGAGTAATCCAGCCAGCTTGAATTCAATGAAAAATGCCCAATGGTTTTGTTTGTTTATCAATTTGAAGAGGTTTCATCTCCAATCCTCATAAAGAACTCTGGCCAGTCATTCTGTTGGTCCTGCTATATCAAGATATGTCTTAAAAATGCTTAGCTATTTAGTCTTTCCACATGGTTTCACTGCCTTGATGTGACTTCACATTCTCGCAAATTACAAAAAAAGACTTCTGTTAAGTTGACGGAGATGGGCCAAGCCTTTACCCAGGACAATCATTGTGTGACACTTGCTTTGAGATATTTCACCATCTTCTTTGTATTTGTGCACAATAATTCCCCTTTGATAGTATTTATATATTATGTCTGAATCGGAGAACGATTCTGAAATTCAAAATAATTTTAAAAGGTGGCTGCAGATCGTTCATGGTGGCACTGATGCTTTCATACATGCAAAATACTCACCAACTGCAGGAGGCATTAACAATAAAAACACACTAGTCAAATGGACACATGGAGCAGCCAGAACCCTCAAACAAAATTATTATTATCATTATTGTATAACTGACAGATGTGAAAGATCAGGGTATGTTAGACTTTTTTACGTACACATCTTTCCCACAGATGGAGTCCAGATGGATTAGGGACTTGCCCGGGTTCATATAATGAGAAGGAAACTGAACCCGCAAATGTGTTCTGAAGTATGTTAAAATGTCTAATGTATGCCCCCTCAACACCCTCTTGTGACTGGATTATCTGAATGCAGAAGCACTCAATCTTGAGCTCAGCCCAACTAGGAGTGGGAATACAGTGTTGCTACCGTATCAGCATTTCCTTCAGTTGAGGGAAATTACAAAAGACTAGAGTTCCCATTCAATATAATACAAGTAAGATGGAGGTGGGCAGCTGCAGGTATGACTGCATACAGTCAGCAAAGGAAAGCTCTTGGAATGACAGGCAGTCAAAGAACTTGATGGCAAAATCGTCAAGTTCTGAACACCCAGTAATCCAAAGATCCGTCGAGTTTTAAAAGAGGTTTGCATTCAACAAAATAATCCAAATTTTGTAATAAATCACAAACTGTGTCTCATGGAAGTCCGCATTTTGTTTCATTTGAATTTGCATACTTTTTTAGATGTGATGCTTCTGAGCTTGTGTGAACATTTAAAAAAGGCAACTGGGAAAGTGAAGAGACAGTGAAAGGTTTAGCAGGTTACACGGAAATAGTCCTCCTTATAGTGCTGAGGCTTGGGGCTTACAAACTGGACACTAGGAGTTACAGTCTTGAACTCCCTAGACAGTCAAGTAAATGTGGTTTAGGCGGTCAGAAGCTAGCTAAATGAAATCCCATGAGTTGCCGTGCACAGCTTGAATCCTCACATGCACTGCGGGGTGCAAATTGACTGTTTACAGCACCTCGATGGCAATGTACCTCAAGCTGGGGGTCAGTTAAGACCCTCGTACACTATCCACTTGTCTAGTGCATTCTCGTTTGCCAGTCCACTTTGCGCAATTCTCTACTGTGTGCCTGTGAAAGGAGGGTTGAGTGGGTGGTGGGGTGGATCCTTGGGATATTTAAGAGTGGTCGATACTAACAGTCATGGGGCTTCTGTACATCCAGTTTCATTGAAAGGATCTCTTGTTCTCATTTTAAAAGCAGCACAAGAAGTGTGGTTTGCCTGCCATTGCCTCGTGTGATTTGTATTTCGTTCTTCAGCTTGGGAAACAGTAAAAGAGAATGAGTACTAAACAGTTCTACAAGAGAGTTTAAATGCACTTTTTCTTTTGCCAAGCATGCAAGGAGCTGATTATTTTACCCAAAATACAGGGTGATCTACAAGCCAATAGGCTGTTTCACATGCGCGCATGGGGTTATTGCCCATGCTGTGGGCAGTGAAAAAAGGGCTGCTGGCCCCCATTAACCACAGGGTCCAAATATACCCTCCCATATGGGAGCTGCTTCACTGGGAAGCACTGTTCCACTGTGGAAGCAAATGAAACACCTACACATGAAAACAGGAGCAGTGCCCTAAAAGTGGACACCTAGTGGTCAGGATCTCAGCCCACATCCCTATATGGATTATCACCATTTAATGACCTCATCCTGATTTTTGTGAGCCAGCCAAGCACCATTTCAAAACAACCTGTAAGTCTGGGTCAGTCTTGTCATTAGTATTTAAATGTCTGCCTGTTTGTTTTTTGGTGCTCCATAAAATTACATTAATAAAGAGCTGATCTTATTTATAATATAAAGTCTTTTTTTGATTTTTTTTTTAGTTATGTCTTTTTCACTATCACTAAAACAAGTCCATTTTGCTTTTGCTCTGCAGTAATTAACAATTGTTCTGTACAAGGTTCTCCAGCTCACTCTCACACCTGGAGTTTGAATAGCGGCCTGTCTTTCTGTCATTCCTTCTGTCCATCTGATGAGTTGCTAATATTCTCCCAGGCTGTGCCACTTGGCGATTTGCCGTCGTGGGTTTTCGCACACCTCGCGCCAGTGGGCAGCACCAGATGGGGTTGCACTGTGAGCTCCTAGCACCAGCCGCCCAATAACTTCATTTTTGGTAGTGCGGTCGAAATCAATGACAAGGAACTCCACGGAGATGTCAGGCAGCAGCTCAGCAGGAATGTCGTAAATAAAAGATTCGTTGAAAACAGGATTTAGGGTGCACTTCTTCACATGAGTCTTCTTCTTGGCAATGCGTTTGCGCCCATAGTAAACGTTCACTTTGACATAAGGATCTTTAAGGAAGAAGAAATGAGACAAAAACATAGTATTAACAATGTAAGATTTACATATATAATATATCTATATATACTGTATATTGTTCACACATGTGCACATGGGAAGCAGTCTAAGGGCTTAAATTAGGGTAAGATGCAGAGTCAAGGGTTGATGAATGGTACTAATGCCTTTTCTCCCTCTTCCACAGACCACCAAAGCAAAGTCCAACTAGAACTCCACCAACTTCCGCTTCTAAACCATGCCCTCCTGCAGACTTCACTTCTGCCGAAGAACCCGCCTCTTCCTGTCCTGCACCTATAAAACCCGAGCACTCCTCTCTCCAAATCAGTCACTGTTTGACTCAGTCTTTGATGACTACTATATTTCGCTCAGTCAATTTATTGTGTTGTTGCAATATACAGTTGTGCTTGAAAGTTTGTGAACCCTTTAGAATTTTCTAGATTCCTGCATAAATATGACCTAAAACATCATCAGATTTTCACTCAAGTCCTAAAAGTAGATAAAGAGAAACCAGTTAAACAAATTAGACAAAAATATTATACTTGGTCATTTATTTATTGAGAAAAATGATCAAATATTACACATTTGTGAGTGGCAAAAGTATGTGAACCTTTGCTTTCAGTATCTGGTGTGACCCCCCTTTGCAGCAATAACTGCAACTAAACGTTTCTGGTAACTTTTGATCATTCCTGCACACCGGCTTGGAGGAATTTTAGCCCATTCCTCCGTACAGAACAGCTTCAACTCTGGGGTGTTGGTGGGTTTCCTCACATTAACTGCTCGCTTCAGGTCCTTCCACAACATTTTGATTGGATTAAGATTAGGACTTTGACTTGGCCATTCCAAAACACTAACTTTATTCTTCTTTAACCATTCCTTGGTAGAACGACTTGTGTGCTTAGGGTCGTTGTCTTGCTGCATGACCCACCTTCTCTTGAGATTCAGTTCATGGACAGATGTCCTGACATTTTCATTTAGAATTCTCTGATATAATTCAGAATTCATTGTTCCATCAATGAAGGCAAGCCGTCCTGGCCCAGATACAGCAAAACAGGCCCAAACCATGATACTGCCACCACCATGTTTCATAGATGGGATAAGGTTCTTATGCTGGAATGCAGTGTTTTCCTTTCTCCAAACATAACGCTTTTCATTTAAACCAAAAAGTTCTATTTTGGTCTCATCCGTACACAAAACATTCTTCCAATAGCCTTCTGGTTTGTCCACATGATCTTTAGCAAACTGCAGACAAGCAGCAATGTTTTTTTTGGAGAGCAGTGGCTTTCTTCTTGCAACCCTGCCATGCACACCATTGTTGTTCAGTGTTCTCCTGATGGTGGACTCATGAACATGAACATTAGCCATTGTGAGAGAGGCCTTCAGTTGCTTAGAAGTTACCCTGGGGTCCTTTGTGACCTCGCCAACTATTACACGCCTTGCTCTTGGAGTGATCTTTGTTGGTCGACCACTCCTGGGGAGGGTAACTTGCACACAATCTGTCTGACTGTGGATTAGTGGTGTCCAAACTCTTTAGAGATGGTTTTGTAACCTTTTCCCAGCCTGATGAGCATCAACAACTCTTTTTCTGAGGTCCTCAGAAATCTCCTTTGGTCGTGCCATGATACACTTCCACAAACATGTGTTGTGAAGAGCAGACTTTGATAGATCCCTGTTCTTTAAATAACACTGGGTTCCCAATCACACTTGATTGTCATTCCATTGATTGAAAACACGTGACTCTAATTTCACCTTCAAACTAACTGCTAATCCTAGAGGTTCACATACTTTTGCCACTCACAAATATGTAATATTCGATCATTTTCCTCAATAAATAAATGACTAAGTACAATATTTTTGTCTCATTTGTTTAACTGGTTTCTCTTTATCTACTTTTAGGATTTGAGTGAAAATCTGATGATGTTTTAGGCCATATTTATGCAGAAATATAGAAAATTCTAAAGGGTTCACAAACTTTCAAGCACAACTATATGGGGTGGATCCCCCAAACCTTTATGTTTGTTTCTGTCTTCTTTACAATATACAAAACTGAAATTGGATTAAGTGACTTTGAAAATGGTGAAAATGAATATACATGTGTACAGTATTTCTCATGGTTTCCCTTCTTTTTTTAAACGTGCACCATTTGAACCCAACAATGCATTCTATCTTCTTTACCTTAACAAAGCCAGGCCTTGTGGTACAGGAGATTCGTAACATGTTGCATGTTGATTAGCACATGCAAGTTCAACTTTCTGTGTACACATGACAATAATGATACTATAAATCTATAATGTATCATTTGAGATCTCTGAAAGACTGCAGGATCATTCTACTATCTAAATGGATGAAGGTTTATTTATTGATCTGTTTTCTTTATTCTGAGCAGGGTCTCTGGGAAGCTAAAATCCATCCCAGTAAGCAAAGGGTGCAAGCAGGAACAATTTCTGAACAAGGCACCAGTCCAACAGAGATTGAACACACACACGTACACGGGCTAATTTAGCAGTGTGTGTCCAACTAACCTGCATGTTTTTGGATTGTGGGAAGAAACCAGGGCACGCGGAGGATAACCACATGACCAGGTTGATCCAGTTTTTTGAATCCATTTTCCTTTCTGGCATATTTCAATAGAGGCTTACCAGAGGCTCCATCACAGGGCACACCTCCACATCATTCATTTTAAGAAGTGTAAAGTTGTCAGTCAGCATGAAATATGTCTATTATTTTACATCTGTTATTTATATTTCTTATTTGTATTATGTTTTTCATATTAACTTTGCCTATCAATTATTTGGTTTCTCTGTGGGTAATTTTGTTCTCTGATGCTCCTTGTGTTTTTTGGGTGGAACCCCAAGAGACAGGGACACTAATAACTCACTGCTAAGGATCCACCCCCATCCCAGGCTGGGAAGGTGGGCTCTTTGTGGGTCATTCAAATGTGCTTTGGTGATGTTTTGTATGTATTGCCCTTCTTTTGATGTCTTAGTTTTCTAGAATTTTGTCTTTGGATTTTGTTTTCTGGAGAATTATATTATGAATTTAGATTGCCTTTTAAGCAAATCATTTTACCTTTTTGATATTTTTGAATATTTTGTTACTTTTCTTCATTTTTTGTTAATAAAATACTTCTTAATTAAAATTCTTGTGGTTGCCCTTTATTGCAAAACCCAAGGGCTGATAGTAGTCCCTTCATTTGTGGCGCATTTTGAATATTTTTTGCATCTTCCTATTATTTTTGCACTTTTGAAGCCATAGCCCCATGTTGTTATGTTTCTGATAATGTATGTCTTTGCTTTCTGTTCAAGTTCTTTTTTTATGTCTTTGTTGTTTAATTTCTAATAAGTTTTTTATATGTTTATCATGTTCATTTATGTTTTATTTATGATATTTAATTGTTATACAGTTTAGTTTCTATGTATTGTCATGTGTTCTTTTATGTCCCTTGTACTTTGTGGGTGGTTCCTAAAGAGGCAGGACCACCAGTCTATCTCCTTGTGGAACCACTTTCAGACCTATAAAGGCTGGGAAGAGCCTACTGGTCAAATGCGGTGAATGTTTCTACTTGGTGTTGGTGAGTTCTCTTGTGTTTTTGGAATATTATTGTTGTTATTGAATTACTAGATTTCTGACCTCTGCCCTGTTTTTAACTACGATTTCTGGATTTTGTTCTTTGGGGCATATCCACTTCTGCCTTTTTTTTTTTTTTTGCACCATGGTGTTACAGAGCCTTTTGTAAATAAATCTTCTATTTTCATAAAGATTCTTTGACTACACTTTATTATAAAGCCAGAGGTTTACAGTAATCCTCTCCCCATCTGGGCATTTCCTAAACTACTTTGAGACATTTAGTTTTGTGTCCAGTTTCCCATTTTGTGGTCCTGCTTCCCCTGAAGCAAGTCAAGTGTGCTTCTACTGGGTGCACCAGTGAGATTCTTGACTTGCTCCCCAGCCAGTGTGGATGCCTTTGTAGATTTAGAGAAGAGGAATTCCCTGCATCATAACACATGTGGCCTGATGTATGCTGAAGCCAGCCAGTGATGTAGGCACTCAGGCTACTTTGCAGTGTACCTTATCTGGACAGGCTGGTTAGGATTCTGGTCTGCTGTGCAGCTCAGTTTTGGAGGTCTCACACCTTTTCCATTTTTCTGTTCTGTAAATCACAACAAAATGTAGAAAACTAATGCATTCTGAATGCTGAGGCCTACATTTATCAGCTCCTTTTTATGTACTTTATTGACTAGACTATAAACAAGTATTTACCAAATAATAAATTGAACAATAAATTACTCTATTCTTGGACACCACTTCTCTGAGGCTAGTTAGGAGTTCAGGTTTGAAAGATGGTGGAGTGTACCGTATTTTTCTAGGATTATCTAAAATACAGTCATAGTGACACTTCATTCCTTTATCACTACAAATCACCTGTACGCCTTCTGATTTCTATACTGATGTTGTGACAAAGGCGACCCTTGACATTCTGGCATGTGAAGCAAACAATAGGATCACACAATAAAAAACAGAATAAATACTCGCTACCTGAGAGTCCAGTGATGTCCATCTTAGGTAGGTGCTTGGCTTTCAGTACCACCACACTGAGTCTGTGTGTGGCAGGTTGGGAGGACAGCGATACAAGAAGTTCCCCTCGGCTCACGCACTGAAATAAAAAACAAATGAAAATAACTCACTGACAAATTCCTAAAACATACAGTACATGTAATGGTTTTCTGTTCATCCATTTGGAGCCACAATGGGACATTAGTCAGTTAGGGCGCACACTCATGAACATACCCATGCTCCCTAATACCCCACCTATTCAGAGTTACATGCAGTGTAATGCTGTGCTAAAGACACTGGACTGGACCCCAAGTCTGCTGGTTTATTCCTATATGTGATTTACTGTCCGACTCTGAAGAAGTCATTTAATGTACCTGTACTCCAACTGTAAAAAAAAATACACTGATCAAGCCCAACACCGCCTCTAGGTCCACCTTGTGCTACCAAAACAGCTTTGATCCATTGAGGCATGGGTTCCACAAAACCACTGAAGGTGTCCTGTGGTATCTGACACCAAGATGTTAGCAGATCCTTTAAGTCCTCTGTTGCCAGGTGAGGTCTCCATAGATTGGACTTGTTTTTCCAGCACATCTCACGGATGCTCGATCGGATTGAGATCTGGGGAATCTGGGGGCCAAATCAACATCTTGAACTCTTTGTCATGTTCCTCAAACCATTCCTGAACATTTTTTGCAGTGTGGCGGGGTGCATCATACTGCTGAAAGAGGCCACTGCTATTTGAGGATACCATTGCCATGAAGGGATGTATGTGGTCTGCAGCAGTGTTCAAGTACATGGTATGTGCCAGAGTAACATCCACGTGAGTACCACAACTGAAGGTTTCTCAGGAAAACATTATTCAGAGCATCACACACTGCCTCTGTCGGCATGCCTGCTTCCCATAGTGCATCCAGCTGCCATCTCTTTCCTAGACAAATAATGCACATGCACCCAAGCCATCCACTTGATCTAAAAAAATGTGATTCAACAGACCAGGCCACCTTCTTTCATTGCTTCATGGTCTAATTTTGCTGCTTACGTGCCCGATATGCTATAGTTAAAATGTGATACTGAGCTCTTCAATTGACAACAACAATTTTACTTTTCTATTTTTTCTTAGTGTCAAGTCTTTTATTCTGTTTTTTGTTTCTCTCTCCATGTCTTCCATAGTTATATTACATACTAGCAAAATACCCGCGCTTCGTAGTGGCGAAGTACTGCCTTAAAATTTTTATTAAGAAGAAAATTAAACCTTTTTAAACTGAGGGAAAATATACCAATAATTATTTGTTAAGGATCTCTTTGTATACCACATTGTCAGTTCGGCCCTCCGGTTGTTATATGACCAAGCTGTGCGCTGAGCTTACTCTTGAGCATGCAACGTACAGTTGGCCATGTGAACAGTAATCTTGTTTCAAATCTCACAGCTTGGATTGCTGCTGTCATAATTGGTTTGAGTTTCATGGTTTGTTTCAATTACAACAGTATTTGCAGGACTTGTGTTGAAGTGACATTCAGCATCTGTCAAACGTTATAAGCATACAACCGGTTTCATCGATAACTTCGCATCCAGCTTTTGAGAGTTTAAACATTCATAAACATCAAAGTGTCCACTACTAAAATCGTCACTTGTGAATCTAAGATGTTTAAGAGGCATTGGCGGTTGTCGAAAAGTGTAAAATATTTGGCCATTTCGGTACACCTGAAAGCGTCAACCAAACAATTCAGCGGCAGCCATCAACTCACATGCAGAACCATAGGTGAAGGGCTTAAGCATTTCACTCTTATAGTGCTCCTGTGTAGTATAATTATCTCCTGTACCGTCATCAGTCCACACCTTGAACCTGTCCCAGTCATTCAATACATAAGACACAATGTTCCACCGGATATCGTGTGAGCCTGATATGGCCGGGCAATATGTAGCAAAGAGAATGGAAAAGGCAGGTACCATCTCCGGGCATGGAAACCACTCGGTAAGTGACAGTTCTTTAATTGATGGTGATCACCTCGATAGACATGTTAATGGGGGTACGGTTGGAACGACAAAGGAAATGGGTACCTGAACAATGTAAAGTAAGTCTAAAATACCTACACAATAACTATAATCGTAATAAATGAACAATAAAACAGCAGAGAAGCCGTGGATTAAATAAAAAGGCTGTAGGTATCAGCAGGGAGACGTGAATCCCATGGCGAAGCAAGGAAGGGAATGTCAGGGCCGTTTGAAGGAATTTGGGGGCCCCAAGCAAAATGGACATGGAGGCCCCCCGCACGCACGCACGCACGCACGCAAAGGAACCACAGCATAGCCATACAGTTTAAATTCACTCACACTTTATATAAATAAAAAAGGTTTACAGTGCAAATACTGCTGTTGCATATACTGTGCATAAATAAAAAAATGTTTAGAGTGCAAATACTGCTGTTGCATATAAAGTGCATAAAATTTGAACATTTTCAACAATTGAACATTTGTTGGAATAGTTAGTATAGCATGCTATGCCACTTTCATCAAAACCTATTACAAAGCTATAGCAATGTCATGTCATTTATGTATGATACATAAACATATTTCTGCTAGCCTACCTGCTGCAAAATTGCACCATTTGTACAAGACAAGTAGAGCTATTTTATGTGTGTAATTTATCACTTACCACTGTCTTGTTTTTTCTTATCCTCCTCTTCCTTTCTCTTCTTTCTTTTTTGGCTTCCTGAAGCATAATTCCGCTTCATGACTGCCGAGGAAGTTTTGTATTTTGCCGGCAGCAGAGATCGCGTGGTTGGCTGGCTGCTGTCAGCGAGGGGGGCCCCCTTGAGGGGGATCCCGATAACAGTGTCATTGCACTTTACTGCATTCACTATCAATGGGGCGCTCACACAGTTTGTCGCTGCATTTTATTCTTAACCAGTCGTTGTCTTGGGGCCCCAGGCCAGCTCGGGGCCCCAAGCAATTGCTTGGTTTGCCTGCCTTGTCGCGACGGGCCTGGGGAATGTAGAGACCGGAGTGACAGACGGCCTCACATAGGCAGGCAGCCAACAACGTGGGAGGCGTTGGGATGGGGGACCCAACGCCGCCTCACACAGTGACCGAGCTGCAGGCTATGGACGTACAGTGGAACCTCAGTTCACGACCATAATCCATTCCAAAACTCGTAAACCGATTTGGTTGTGAACCGATGCAATTTCCCCCATAGGACTGTATGTAAATACAATTAATCCGTTGTAATGTATATATGTACATAAATAGGATTCAGTTGGCATCGGGAACCCGCGTACAAAATTTCTTGAAGATGGGCCCATAAGTAACAAAGACCGTTAGAAAGTTCAATATGGCGGCCAACAGTGGCGTCATACAATCGAAATAAGTACGTACATTGGTTTCGGTTAGCACACAGGGAAGCCGCCTACCAAATTTCGTGAAGATAGGGCCATAAATAAGAAAGTTCAACATGGCGGATGTTGTCGACCGTTATGACCATTACGCGTAGAATTTCGAAATGAAACCTACTTAACTTTTGTAAGTAAGCTGTAAGGAATCAGCCTGCCAAATTTCAGCCTTCTACCCACACAGGAAGTTGGAGAATTAGTGACGTTGGAAAGTTTAATATGGCGGCCGACAGTGGCGTCATACCACCGAAATAAGTACGTACATCGGTTTCAGTTAGCACAGGGAAGCCGCCTACCAAATTTTGTGACGATGGGGCCATAAATAAGAAAGTTCAACATGGCAAACGTTGTTGACCGTTATGACCGTTATGCGTAGAATTTCGAAATGAAACCTGCTTAACTTTTGTAAGTAAGCTGTAAGGAATAAGCCTGCCAAATTTCAGCCTTCTACCTACACGGGAAGTTGGAGAATTAGTGATGAGTGAGTGGGTGAGTGAGTGAGTGAGTGAGTGAGTGAGTGAGTGAGTGAGTGAGTCAGTCAGTCAGTCAGTCAGTCAGTGAGGGCTTTGCCTTTTATTAGTATAGATTTGTCTAATATATGAGGAGAAATGGGATACTGCATTCCCAGCCATTTAAAGTGCATGGACCGGAGAAAACTGGGGGCAGGCTTTTAGAAACAAACCTATGTAGCCTTTTCTGTTGTGGATTTCTCTACTATTTACTACAACATCTTTAGCAGCTTGCCCCCAGACATGTATCACATCTGACCATGCGAGAATAGCCAATATGCAATAAAAATGTCTTTATAGAGTGTGAGAAGAAGCCAAAGCACATGCACTGCAAACACTATAAGAGCAACAAACAACCAATAATTGAACCCAGGGCTGTGAGGCATGTGCACTAACCTCAACACTACTCTGCCACATGAAAAATATGTAAAATGTGTGAGAACTTTTAAATTCTTATGTTGTCACACAATTACATTCATTCATTTCTCTTCTCACACAGCAGTCTTCTGTGCTTAATACAATTCAGAGTCACGGTGAGCCAGAGCCTAATTCTTCAAGCCCTGGGAGCAAAGCCGGATTCTGCCGTAGATGGGGAACCAAGTTCACTGCAGAAAACACACACACTCATACCCAATGTGACTTTCTGCCATTAAGAAATGGTCTTGAGTGATCTGATGACATCATTTATGTACAACAGAAGACAAGCAATTAACCTAGATGAGCTGAATTTGAACATCATTAATAATGCATACAGAAGAGAATCTATTAATGGATTTAGATGAAAGGATACAAAATATAAAGAAATTAAGATGTGAGCCTATTAGTTGTATTATGTTAGTGATGCCTGCGGTGGGTTGGCACCCTGCCTGGGACTGGTTCCTGCCTTGTGCCCTGTGTTGGATGGGATTGGCTCCAGCAGACCCCCGTGACCCTGTGTTCGGATTTAGCGGGTTGGAAAATGGATGGATGGATGGATGTTAGTGATGCCTTCTGCAACTTATTTGCATCACATCCTGGTGCAGCACCTGTTCAGCTCAAGATCACAAAGCTCTGCAGAGGGTGGTGAAAGGATGGCAGCACAAAAAACAACCAGCATGGAGCTGCCTTCTGTTCAGGATATACATAACACACTCAAACAGTGTTATTAAACCATGAGGTACAGCAACTTTCTCACTCCTACCCTCTGGTAAATGGTACAGGACCATTTGCACTTGTACTGGTATATTCAGAATGTAATTGTGTTTTTCTTCTTTAAATATGGAAGCCAAAATAGGAGTACATTGTGAGATTTTAGTGTTCAATATATCTTCAGGTACTACCTCTGTATATTTTTACACTCAGTTTTGTAGATGGGGTATGTATATGTTTGTATAGATCATCAAGTAATATCAGTATACTAGTAACGGCGAACTGCACTACAATTGACTTGAGCATTCATATTTCTCATCCTCTTTCTCTGTACATTTAATATTTGCTTGCTCAGAGGTTGATGTGCTTGCTGCTTCATGAGCAGCTCTTCTTTTCTTCACCCTAGTGGCCCGCTTCTTCTCTTTTTTCGTCAGCATCTTTTCATGTTAAAACTGATTAAGTCAGTGTTTGTGTTGCAATTACTTAGTACATTTTCTTTAATTGTTCTTTAAGTCACCATCTTAAATAAGAAAAATGATTTCAAGTAGCAAAACAATAATGCATTTAAGAGCAGCTTTGCAAACATATCATTTGGTTAAGACACCTTAGAACCTTTTAATGTCTAAATTATTATGGTCTAACGTATAAAATATGATATGGTAAAAATAAAGTAAAGCGAGGCCTCTTATTGTGACCTGCGATCAGGGCTGTGTAGTCGTTGCACAAAACCTTCATCTCTGACTCCTCTATTTATGGTACCACCAACTCTGACTGCGACTCTGACTCCTCCATTTGTAATCATCCATCCATCCATCCATAATCCAACCCACTATAACCTAACTACAGGGTCACAGGGGTCTGCTGGAGCCAATCCCAGCCAAAGGGATACAAAGAAACATTACAGACTTTTGTATGTTACATTACAGACACAACATTTGCCCATGAATGAATATGCCGTTGCACTCACAGCTCTGCATAAAGCAAAAATATTTTTTTTGTCTACAGAACTTTCCACTAACTGACCTCATGTGAGTAAATTTTTAGTTTGACTGATGTATGCAGTATTAGTTCATAGCAGACTACATTATTATTGCAGAAACATATACTCCCTATGCTTGTTAATCTAGTGGCTCTTTCAGACACATTCAGTTTTAAAATTAATAAATATATTGATAAAACACATACCTGCAATCACACTACCTGCATTGCAATGCTCCCTCTCTCAAACAATAAATACATGAAATATGCTAATCATATTTAGCCAAGTGTTAACCAAATGTTTAGATAGATAGATAGATAGATAGATAGATAGATAGATAGATAGATAG
>JANRMT010062813.1:92656428-92667333 GCA_026402145.1 Polypterus bichir lapradei
CACTTTTATGAATCCCATACCAAATGGCACATAACAGAGACATAGCAATAGGACGCACACACTGCACTGCAAATGTTAACGATGAACAAATCTAATGGAGAGTAACTACCAAATAGCCAGAAAATAGCTTATTCACCTTAATAAAAGGACAACTTTGCGTCCATCTTGTTGCTATGTCACTATTACGTGACATTTGGTATGAGATTTGTAAAATCGGTGCTAATGTTGGTGATGTGCCATCTGATCAATGAAAAATGTAATGCATTTTACTACCTCTTCTATAAATGCTACTGTAGCTGTCCGTTTGTCTGTCCAGGATTTTAAATCACCTGTCGCTCACAAACCGTTTGACCTATTGACCTGAAACTTGGTAGACATATACTATGTGACCTCTACTGTCTGCTTTCAGGGTGATGATTTTTATTACTCTTTTTATTTTTATTTTATTGTACAATCAACTCTAGGCAGCAGTGCCGGCACATGCATACGGGTGCCATTCTCATCCCTACCACCTTCACTGTCACTTCCCCTACCTCTTCATATCTTAAATCATTCTTGAGGCAGATTGAAGACTTAAGTACCAGCTTAAGTGAAAAATTAAAGAAAACGTACTAAGTACTAATCAGTTTTAACATGAAAAGATGAAGAAGAAAGAAGAGAAGAAGCAGGCCGCTAAAGTGGAGAAAAGAAGAGCAGCTCATGAAACAGTAAGCACATCAACCTCTGAGCAAACAAATGCTAAACATACAGAGAAAGAGTATGAAAACTATAAGTTAAGTGGTAGCAAATACTTGGGATGCACCATCTGTTGGAATTACACATGCAATGCATTTTATTACTACAAATGTTTCTGATATGCCATCTGTTGGAATGACAATGCAATTCATTTTATTACTACATGCATTACAAAATACATTCCAATAGGTAGTGCAAACTTAATTGGAGAATATGCTGAAGTCTACATTGTTTACTTAGATTTCAAACCATCTTAGATGGGTGGCACAGCTAGTAAATATGTAAAAGTAAATATGTAAAAGTAAACTTGTCCGTTAAGTGCATCATGTGTTTTTCATTTGTTTACCTGCATCTCTTTTTCCCTAAACCAGAGTACGCCTTTGCCAATTGTAATTCTAGCCTTTTGCCAGATCTTGCTGACCATGTATCGCTTCATATCTGCAGTATGTAGGTTCAGAGTTAGAACTGAACAAAACCTGACCATGATTGTGGCTGTTATTTATAGCAGAATTTTAAATCTGTAGCGAATCAGAAGGGGGGTTGACATTCATTGATTATATATTTACATAAATATTATTTGCATAATGCACATGTCCCAATGAAGTAACTGTAACTGCATGAGACTCTAACCGTCATGATGTGGCTACTACTGACTACAGAGAGGCAGGAGATATGCCTTGTTGTTTAAAAATCAAAACTAAATCACCTCAGTGTGAGGGAATGTGTACAAACTGGCATCTCGTCTGATCCCCATCTTGCATGTCATGCTGTTGGAATAGTGCACCCCAGCACCCAGCAATCAAATAAATGGAAAAACAGGATTGGAGATGGATGGGTGGATACTCATTAGCTTTATATAGTGTTACATGTTTCAGAATATCACTCAAACCAACTAGTGAAGCATGGTGGCACAGTGATTAGCACTATTGCCTCATAGTTCCCAGTCACTCACTGTCTATGTGGAGTTTGCACATTCTCATTTTCCTGTTGTGTCCCTACTTTTCATTCCAAGGATGTAGCAATTTTATTGACTGGTGACTGTAAATTGGTCCTGTACAAATGATTGTAGCCACGTATTAAGCGTATCCAAGGATGCACTATCGCCCCATTCAGGGCTGGTTCCTGCCTTGAACTCAGTGCTGCTAGGATAGGCTATGCCCCATTGTGACCACCCTGAATTGGATTAAACGGGTTTAAAAAAAAAGTAAAGGATGAAAGAATGGACTAATACCTAATACAATGGTGTGGCCGTCAGTCTGACTTATATTATATAGGTTTAGGTAATACATCAATAATAAAAAAAAATCTACATTTTCAGAATTGTATCATTACCTTAGACTGGTGAGCTGAATTGCATTTAAAATAAATTATTGATATTTCTCAAACATCAACTTTGAGCAAAGTTGCTTGTTCTTGCATAGTTTATGAAGTAAGTGAATGAGTCCTTCAAGCCACTATAGGACACCCCAGTATGTTTGCTACTAAAGGATAATGGGGAAAACATTCTGCCCAGTTTATCTCAAAGCACCTCCATATCACCATTCAAAATAGGGTTGGGAAAAAAGCATTTGGCATTGGCTTAACTGACAAGAGGACAGGGGCCTGAGTGTGGAATTGGAACCTATTTATGGAAGGTGAGATGAGGTACTCTCCATGAATTGCCCCTTTTAAGTATCTTGGGGTCTTGTTCACGAGTGAGAGAAGAAGGGATCGGGAGATCAACAGGAGGTTTGGAGAAGCTTCAGAAGTCATTAAGGACTTTGTACTGGTCAAGTGTGGCAATGAGGGAACTGAGCTGATAGGCAAAGTTCTCGATTGACCTGTCAATCTTTGTTCCTACCCTTATCTATGGTCATGAATTGTGAGTAGTGACTGAAATAACTAGAAACAAAAACGGCGAAATGATGTGGCAGCCATGTGGGGCCGATACTCAGAGACTTGGTCACTGCATCACAGAATATATTAATTTCTGTGTCCACACTATTGTAACCGCAAAATCAGTTCACAGCTTTCCAAACAACAGACCCTGAACTACTAAGGAGCAAAAAAGTCTCCTGATTGAGAGGAAGACAGCATTCAAATCTGGTGACAAAGAGGCTCTAAAGAATATACAGTAAGTACTGAAGAAAAACTCACTGAGGATAACATAAAAGACATTTAGAATGGACTGGGCTTAATAACTGGACCCAGGTAAATGAGGACTTGGGCGCTAGAGGAGAATATGGACAAAGCTAATACCTTGAACCATTTTCTTCACTCCTCCCATCCCCAACTTCTTCCAATGACCAGTATTCCCCACCATCCCTACTACATCAACAACTCCCACCACTTCATCTAGTAGTCCACCTCTGAAGATATGGACTGCCCTTAACTGATGACCAAGTGAGGAGACAACTGAGGAGACTACACATAAGAAAAGACACAGGACGGGATGAAGCCAGTCCTTGATTTCTTCAGGCCTGTGCTGATCAACTTTGTGGTGTTTAATGTCACCTGTTCAGTCTGTCACTAAGGCTCCAGAAAGTGCAGCTGCTGTGGAAAACATCTTACATTGTTTCAGTTCCAAAGAAAGCAGGCGGTCCTTCACCTAATGACTACAGACCAGTGGCCCTTATGTCCCACATCGTGAAGACCTTCGAAAGGCTGGTCCTCGATTACATGATTTCTCTTCTGAAATACCTTTTAGACTAATGCAGCTTGCCAAGTGAACAACTGCCTTATAACCATCTGGACAAAGCCAGCAGCATTGTGATGATTATGTTTTTTGATTTTACCAATGCCATCAGTACCTTCCATCTGTGCCTGTTAAGAGGTTAGTTTGGGGGTATGAAGGTGGATGAGCCTTTGGTGTCCTTGATAATGGATTATCTAGGCAGTGTGTCTGATGTGACAGTGAGGAGCACTAGAGCACCACAAGGTCTCTTCTTCTCTTTACTCTGTACGTCTTGGACTATAAATATAACACCAGGTCTTGTCATTTGCAGAAATTCTCAGATGATTCTGCACTAATTAGGTGTACTGATATAGGGGATGAGAAAGAGTATAGGAGTCAAGTGGAAAACATTATTTATTGGTACACAGGTAACTTGTCAGCAATTTAACATTAGAGTAGACTCTTTCTTCTTAGGAGCCTGTGCTTCTTCAATGTGGGTAGTGATATCTTTCACATCTCCTACAACTCTTATGATGGTCACTGGAATTTTCTAACGGTAACATCACTTCAAGAGAGGCCTAAAGAGAGTAGGATCAGTTATGGGATGCACTCTGGACCCCCGCGGAGTCACTGGAGAAGGAGAGAATTAAAACAAAACTGAGTGCCTTTAGGAACAATGTTGCATATCATCTCGCTGACACACTAGCACTGAGGACTTTCGACTAAAAAAATTACACAACAGAATAATCAATCTATCCATCCATTTTCCAACCCGCTGAATCCGAACACAGGGTCACAGGGGTCTGCTGGAGCCAATCCCAGCCAACACAGGGCACAAGGCAGGAACCAATCCTGGGCAGGGTGCCAACCCACCGCAGGACACACACAAACACCAAGCACACACTAGGGCCAATTTAGAATCTCCAATCCACCTAACCTGCATGTCTTTGGACTGTGGGAGGAAACCAGAGCGCCCAGAGGAAACCCACGGGGAGAACATGCAAACTCCACGCAGGGAGGACCCGGGAAGCAAACCTGGGTCTCCTAACTGCGAGGCAGCAGCGCTACCACTGCGCCACCGTGTAATCAATCCATTAAACTGTAAAAGCTCCTGAAGTCCATTTTAAGACAAAAAAGAAATCCCTTAATGCTATTACGTAAACTGATAAGGACAACAAGAACCTGAGGAAGTATCCTCGTCATGGACATGGCTAGAGTAGAAGACCATTGATGAATGAAGCAGGGCATTGTGCGAGTGACAGATGTTGTTTTGCCTGCTTTCATTAGACACTCGATCCAGATATAATCCTAGAGTAAATATTTTGCTGCAGATGAAAGGTTCCTTCGCAATATTTGCTACGGATCTGAGTCAGACATGGCACCACTCATATTTGCGTCAGATTCACGGAGACATGAAATCATGAACAGATGCAAGCATGCAGACATGGAGGAAAGTCATAAGACATGATTGGAGATGTAAATGTCAAAATGCCACAGAACTTGGCGTCAATAAACTGTACGGTGCTTAAAAAGACATGGAAGCCATGAGAAGAGTCAAGCCCATAGGTTTATATGGTGGTGTGGGTAAGTGTACCTAGTGATGGACTTTGTCCAGGATTCTTGTCTGTCTTACCGTATGTTATAATAGGCTCCATCCTTCATTACTGTCAGTTGGATAAATGAGTGAGCAAAACAGAAAAAAAGTAAAAAATCAAACATTTATTTTTTATGTTTTATCATACAGTAAACACCAACCACAGGGTGCTTTACAAGTACACAGATAAAGCTTGTAGTGCAGCGAGGTAAAGAAAGTCACTTTGGGTCAGACTGTGATTGAGTGGTGGAAACTGAGCTTTGATCTTCTTGCCTAAAGCACCATTGCTTAATATACTAAACAGGCACGGAGCTGCTGCAATTGGTACTTACAGGGGAGAAACGCAATTAATCAGATTGGGATTTCTTACCTCATGAATGAAACAGTGGTTCTTCGGAATGTAACATTTTTCTGGATTTCTGGTCAGCTGGATGACACTGATAAATTTTGTCTGTTTCTTTTTACTGTTGTGGTCAGAGATGTTTATTTTAATTCATCATTAATTTATTTTGTATAAAGAGTATGCAAAATTATCACAGTATGCCAATATATGCCTCATGTTACTCTGACAAAAGTTGACGGGGATATGAACGATTAACTTTTATTCCATTAATGTTCATTAAGAGTTCAAATCATACACTCACTTTGATTATATAACTATAAATTTGCATTGGGAAATTGAATTACTCTTCTGCACTGCAGCCCCTGACTAAGTCTTTTTTGGGATGTGTTGTTCATTTAAATAGGCAGATAACAGTGCATATAAACTATATGTCAGATCATTTTACATCCAAAAGCAGGGAAGAAACATTAAATGTGCTAAAGATAGCTTGGATTGGGTGCATTTTGAGTGAAAAGAGGGCCAGATTACATTGCAAACTGTGTTTGCGTGGGTCTCCTCCCACAGTCCAAAGACATGCAGGTTAGGTGCATTGGCGATCCTAAATTGTCTCTAGTGTGAGCTTGGTGTGTGGGTGTGTGTGTCCTGAGGTGGGCTGGCACCCTGCCCGGGGTTTGTTCCTGCCTTGTGCCCTGTGTTGGCTGGGATTGGCTCCAGCAGACCCCTGTGACCCATGTTAGGAAACAGCGGGTTGGAGAATGACTGACTGACTTGGAATAGAAGAGATCTAGTAATGGATTACTGAGTTGTATTTACAGTATTATAAGTAAATTGTTGTGTTTTTCTTGTGGATTTGCTGGGTTTTTTTTAACTTCCTGCTCTTGTTTGACTGTGTTTTTTGGGACATGTTCACTTAGAATTTTCTTTTAGGAAACTTTTTTGCTCTTTTGAGCATTTTTCTATATTTTTGATTTTTTTAAGTAAATATTAATTTTAAAAGATTGTGCAGATTTTTTTTTTATTTTGAGACTTTTCTAGTTATTTTACCAATCATCCTTGCTTGGTACCTGCTAGGCTGGAAGCAAACAGTTAGCATGGACAAGTACCTAGATTAGTGTGAGTCTCTTCTCACATAGTCAGTGAAGGTCCTGCTCTGCTGTGTGACTATACTTTGAAGGCCTCACACCTACTGGATTTTGTTACATTTGAAACTTCACAGCATAATACCTTTTAAATTCTACCTTGTATCAGAACAAAATGACTGATGGCAGTTCTGCCATAGAAGGAAAGGGGAGAGAAAAAAATAATAGTGCAAGGATCAGAGGCCTCATGTAAAAAAATTGCTTACACTTACAAACTAGTATAAGCCTTTTCTTATATAAAACAGGATGTTGCCGTGGAAATTGGCTTAAAGTTATAGTAAGTTTAGACCATCCATAACAAACTTTTCCAGTGTTGCCATTTTAGTGATTCCAGGCAGCAGCACAATGGAGTGAACAGAAAATCTTGTTAGTTACATTCTGATGTTCTTAAACTGATTTCACCATGGGTAACTGACATGTTCTCTCTGTACTGCTGTCTTCGGTGATGGATATAATGCCTAATCCATACACTTAATGTTAATTTCCATAGTGCGTAGCCTATTTATTTTGTCTATAAAAAGGATGTGCTGTGTGTTGTATGATATAACTGGTAATGGCAGCATTAGCTGTTTTGGAGGATATTGCCAGTGACAGGCTTGAGCAAGTTTTTAGGGCTCACAATGATTTTTTTGCTCATGATGGTGACTGGCTTATTAGATTTCCTAGTGCTGTCCTTTGAGTTGTGTGCTTAATAGGAGCCTACATTACAGAGACCACCACACAGAAATCATGCAATCCCTTGTTACATTTCAGGTTTTAACAGCTGTTGGGTGTTCAGTGTGACTTGACTGACCAGTCAGGAATCTCTAAGTTATCCCTTAGTTGTGTCGCACCATCTGCATGCGATAGTATACTTTAGATGCAACCCAGATACATGCAGCATCCTTACTATTAGCGTAAGCAATTTGCAGCAACTGCTGATTTTCCTAATGTAATCAGCAAAATGGATTGTGACATTTTGCAATAAAGGCACCATCGCAGAATGAATCTGCTTTTGCACACAGAAAATACTTTAATTCAATTAATGTATAACTAATATGTGATGCTCAAATGTATTTGATTAACACTGTTGCATGGCTCAACCAAAGATTCCTTATTTTATCAAGTTAAGAGTATGGAAAGTACACACATGGTGTGTGTGTGATGGCTGGCTTCTTGGTAAATGAACCTAATTGACAGGATTGTAATTAAGTGTAGTACATCACTGACGACTTCTATAATGTTTCTTTCAGGTGACAGGGGGAACACCATAAGAGAGGAGATATAATGAAAGGCACTCCCTCACACAATCAGTGATAGAACAAACTATTGGATCATTAAATAGTAGATGGCGGTGTTTGGACTGGTCAGGCAGCACTCAGCTCTACAGTCCCAGAAAGGTTTGCCATATTGTGATGGCTTGTGCAGTACCACACAGCATAGCTCAGAAACACGGACAGCCTCAGGACATCAATGCAATGACAATTTAAATATGTTTGGTTTTGTACAGTACTTTGAGTGTAAAGAGACTTGTATGTATTGTAACACTGACATTTACTTGCCAAAATTATTTTATTTTTCAGCAAGCGCAATCAGAATGGTCTTAAAATCTTGCAGTTCTACACATACTGACTGCGTCAATTCACACTGTGTATTGGTGGCAGTCTGGGCACTGTATGTTGGCACATTTCTACTGCTCTCTGCATTCAGTTGCATCCCACTCTTGTTGTTTTTATTTGTGATTCCCACAGACAGACCTGCAAAAAGAATGTTTTTATGATTCTCCACTTCAGTCAGTAATACCTCAAGTTCACATTCACTTGTTTTGTTTTCTGCCTTTATTTCTTCTGTTCCTCTATGGTGGAGGTAACTCAGGAATGTGGGCAAATTTATATGGTGATTAGGTCATTTTTACACCATATATGGTTACTGACATGCAGTGAAAGAGAGTGGTTAAAAGCACATGCACACGTGCATAGTTTTAAGTTGATCTGAGATGTTCTGTGGCATATGGGGTATGTATGATTTTCTAAATCCAATTGTTGTTACTGTGTGTGTACACCGTTTTTGGCTTTTGAGACTAAGTCAAATTTTAGCATGGAATGTAAGCATTGTTTTATACATGAGGCCCTAGGAGAAACAAAGGTCATAAAAAACCAGAAAGACAACAATGAACCTAGATGCTAATGTCTAATATGTAAACCCAGATCAATTTTAAAATAAACATGGGAAAGTCCAGTCTCCCTAAAAGATGTTCAAATAAGTGAAACATGAGAATTTGTTTCTGATTATCTAGGAAATTGGAGATTAACATTAGAAGGCTGCCATTTTATATGCTATCTGAATAATGAAGTCATACAACTTCTTGATGTCAGTCGGTAGCAACAACAACACTAACAACAAAATGGCCACTGCAGTTAAAATCTCTCAAAATGGAGGTGTCCATGATCAAAAGCTACAAATAAGATGGCAGCACAGTAAATTAGTAAACATAACAATACATATTAATGTAGTCAAAATGGACATATGAACACAACACAAGTGCAGAATTTAATTGAGGGTGCATAAAAGCTGTAAACTGCAAGTCGTAGTCGATGACAGATGTAACAAGTATCTTAGCCGAGACGAGATGCTATCTAAGCATAACCTGCACATTGGTTCCATTGGTGTGGGTGCTCCCAGTAATAGCTGTGCACATCAATTGACTCCTGAGAACGTGAATACTCTTATTATTCCTAAATAAAAATGCATAAAATGTTTTTCAGTAATGTAATCTTTTTTATACATTCATAATACTTAACTAAAACCTTTTTAAGAAGTCTCTAATTGTGTTATTTTCTGTGTTATTAAGGAGGATGGCATTTTCAGTGATTAAAGGTTATTATTCAATCAAAGAGGATGATTATCATTTATAAAATGTGATCAAAATTTGCTTTGCTGGTTTCTTTGACTGAAAAGGCAAATCCTTGAAGAGTACTTATCTAAAAAAATGTTGCCAGAAAATGTGGGCATGTTTTGAAAGCCATTATCTTTCCCTTGCTAATCAGCACAACAGAGGGGAAGAGTCATAGTAGCTGCTGCAATTTACCTGCACAAAAGTTGGAATAATAATGTTTGCATCCACTGCAGTGATAGTGTTCAGAGGATATGTCTGGAGGGGCTTAAAATCACAAAGCAGCAAGTTAAAATTTGACTTTCATTGCATCCTGTCACCATGAGAAATTAATTGCATTCATCCTCACATTGAAAGTTCCCAGGAACAAATGTTTTTGTGGGAGGATGTAAACACAGACATCATCCATCAAAAATTGATTGTTTGTAAGCTAGGGAGTTATTAATATATATACAAAAAAAGTCCTGATACTTAGTAACCAAAGTATGCTTAGTGAGGAATGCATGGCTGGCATGAGCACCACCAATATGGCAAAAGGCAGGTGACAACCACAAACAGCACCTCTCAGACAGACAAAGATATTGGTCATAAGAGAGCACAGACTTCTGTGGCATGACAGGGGCAGTAAATGGGAAAAACCCCATTCCAGGATTAATGTGGTCCCGAAAGCTAAACATTCAAAGAAACAGAAAGAAGAGAAAGAATTCTGGGTGGCTGGGTATGAACTGAAAGAGATTTCCCTAAAATAAGAGAACTACTGGCCCAGTTCACGATAAATCTGGCCAATCTGGTGCGACTCAAACCACCTACGACTGAACACCAGCAAAACCAAGGAGCTGGTGGTGGATTTTAGGAGGCCCAGGCCCCTCATTGACCCCGTGATCATCAGAGGTGACTGTGTGCAGAAGGTTCAGACCTATAAATACCTGGGTGTGAAGCTGGATGATAAACTGGACTGGACTGCCAATACTAATGCTGTGTGCAAGAGAGGACAGAGCCGACTATAGTTCCTTAGAAGGCTGGCATTCTTCGACATCTGCAATAAGATGCTGCAGATCTTTATTCAGACAGTTGTGGCGAGCACCCTCTTCTATGCGGTGGTGTGCTGGGGAGGCAGCATAAAGAAGAGGGACACCTCACGCCTGGACAAACTGGTGAGAAAGGCAGGCTCTATTGTAGGCACGGAGCTGGACAGTTTGACATCCGTGGCAGAGTGATGGGCGCTGAGCAGGCTCCTGTCAATCATGGAGAATCCACTGCATCCACTGAACAGTATCGTCTCCAGACAGAGGAGCAGCTTCAGCGACAGACTGCTGTTACTGTCCTGCTCCACTGACAGACTGAGGAGATTGTTCCTCCCCCACACTATGCGACTCTTCAATTCCAATCCGGGGGTAAATGTTAACATTATACAAAGTTACTGTCTGTTATACCTGCATTTTTATCACTCTTTAATTTAATATTATTTTTTATCAGTATGCTGTTGCTGAAGTATTTGAATTTCCCTTTGGGATTAATAAAGTATCTATCTATCTATCTATCTATCTATCTATCTATCTATCTATCTAT
>JANRMT010062813.1:92699061-92716681 GCA_026402145.1 Polypterus bichir lapradei
GCTATTATTATTACACTTCCTGCTGCTAAACTATAACAGATGAAGTTAACTTGTAACGAACTTTTGTCAAAATAAAAAAAAACTATTAATTAATTCAAGCCTTGGCTTATTTCCATCTTTCTTTGCTGTCTTAACTTAATTCTGTTTCAATGAAAACTATTGAGTTTATCTTCTGCATATAGGTAAATAAATCTTTACCACATTCACAACCATGTTCATAAAGTAGGGATAAAGTTGATAAATGCCTTTAGTTAGAACTGTCCATCCATACATTTTATAACGTATTAATTAGAGGGGTTTTTCAATCTTAATTTTTTATATATGCTGCAATTGTAACAGAGCGGTCTGGTAGAGATTGCATTAACAGTTGCAATACCCTGTAATTTATTTTCAGATGGAATGGGTAAAACTGCCAAAATACCTTGTTCACACGATAATTTAATCTTTTTTCCACAACGCAAAGAACAAAATATCCAATAATAATAATTGCAAAAAACAAGAAACAGAGGATCTGAATAAACCAGTAAGGATTAAACAATAAAGAAAAACAGAAATACGTTAATAAAACTAAACAAAAGAAGAAAGAACAACATTAGTATCCAAAACAGTGAAAAAATAAAACTCAGATAGACCAAAAATACCAGAATGCAAAAATCCAGTGTCTTTAAATATCCCTCAGGTAACTGTTATCCTAATGATCACAACACCTGACAGCTGTAAATTAATTACAATGCCAACCCCTTTAATCCAGGAACACAGCAAAGGGAAATGAATCTGCTGGAAAGAAAAAAACTAAAAACATAAAGGGAACAAAGACAAGGGAGAGGGAGAAAACGAAAAACAAAAAGTAGGGTGAGGCACTGCAGCAATCCTAACACAGTAGCTTTGAGATCTGATGGTGTTGCACATTTACAAAATCTGTACTAGTGCTATGGAAAATAAAAAATACAGGCATAGTAGTGCAAACAGTGGTTCATATCTGAATGGTTTACAAAAATCAAAACAAATAAAACACACAGCTTTCTGTTTTTTCTCACCATTATATATTCATTAATTTTTATTTTTTTCAGGAACAGTGCAGCGTGAAACAGAACTATTGTGTGTACTCACATATAAGTCGGGTCTTGAAACCTGAAAAATCGATCATAAAATCGAACCTCAACTTATACATGACACTTAAATTTTTTTTTTGTTACATCTTTTTGCTTCCTCCAATCTCACACCAGTTTGCAAATTTTGTTGCAGCAGCACTGTTACCAATTTCTTTAAAGACTTTTAATTTAAAACCAGATTCATAGTTTCTTCTGATCGAATGCTCTATCATAGATAAGGGATGCTCTTATGATAAAGGTGTATGAGGATGTGAAATACAAAAAACAATAAACAGTGCAAACATCGCTTTGAAATAGTTTGGGTATTACTGTGTGGTCACATAGGCACAATACATAGAAAAAAAAAGGCAGTGTGTTCCGTGGTTACTCTCTCAGATGGGTGTTAGCATATCATAATCTCTTGGATCAATAGCGTGAGTTTACCGCATTCGACTTATACGACCGACATTATGAAATACTGGAAATTACACAGTAAAATCAAGCCCCAACTTATACACGGCAGAACTTAAACGCGAGTATATACGGTAAATGTAGGTTCATAATAAAATATAAACACATCATGAGCAACTTGGCATCATACGTTTGCATTCCCTAAGTAATATGTGTTATGGCTTATCCAGGATCTCATCCCTGGCTCAAGTATATTTTCTTCTATTTTACAGCTCTTACAAAATCATTTGATTTTGATTGTGTATATTAGGTTTATGGTCTCTTAGTATGTTATGTTTTAAATTATTTGTGTATTAATTGTTTTGAATATATGTTTTAATATTTACATTTTAACACATTAATAATTGTCTAAGTTTGCTTTATGTAGAGGCTCGGGGGGCAGGGCCACCATTAGGTAGACATTTGAGAATTGCCCTTTGTTGACAGGTTCTCCAGGCTGGCATTATTAGCTGTACTGTGGTCTTGGTTTTTTTTGTGAGTATTTTGATTCATTGGTTTTTTTATCTTGTTTCTGGCTCAGAGATTTTGATATTTGGATTTCGGACTGGGTTTTGTTGCCTTTTTAGGCATTCCCTTTGTCTTGTTTTTAGATTTTCTAAGTTGAAAACATGTCTTTTTTTGTTAATAAAGACTTCAATATTAAGCAAACTGCATCATTAGAATGCTTAATTACTTTAAGAATACTAAGGGTTGTATTAAACTGGGGCTTTTCCTTTTTTGTGCCAAAGCCCATTTACAAATAAAGGCCACACTCAACGCTTCATTTTGACCTGTTTTGAGTTTGCAGTTTGCAAGCAGGAAAGCATGAGGCTCCATTTAAATGGTTCCATATTTTTTGTACATTTTTTGTGTTTTGTGAGCCAGACAAATCACAACAATCCATAATGATACTTATACTGTATTTCCAATAGTGAGCAAATGAGAAACCACAAAGGCAAAATTAACAGGGATTGATCAGAAAATAAAAGAGAAAAGCATGATCAAAAAGACACATGGGTCTAAGACAGGAAATGAAAAATAAACCATGATAGACCAAAATACTAACCAAAAATTGTAATTGGAATAACTTGAAAGATCCTGACACCCTAAAAAGAATAACACTAACTAAGCACATGGCAGTTTTGTTTTTAATTCAAGCACACAAAATGGTGGGATCCATAAAATACAATCAATTCCCAGTATCTATTGCGGTTACGTTCCTGAAAAACCTCAGATATAGAAACTGAAGCATTGATTCCATGGGAAAAATAGAGATGCCGTGTTAGGGAGAGACAGGGTCGGGTGGACATGCCCACCCTCCACTCTTGCTCCATTGGATTAGTAATAATCCTTCCACTGCTTCACCTACAAAAGCCTTGTTACTTTTACTTCCTCTATTGCCAAGTTCGATTGTCTTCTAGATGCTCCGCCAGAGGCCACAACAATGCTGATTTAAGAACCTAACTAACCCATCCAATCAGTACTAGTGGTGGGCGGAGTGGAAGTTTATGACCCACACTCACTGAGAATTCCATCAGAAATGGGGTTCAATGGCTTACCCATGCCTCTTGGCACCCACACATGTTGATGCATTCAGTGTGGCGGACATTCAAACCAGGGCATCTAAGGGCTTTACAGGCCAGTTATGCTCAAACTCACATGTCACTCATTTATGATTGGCTTCACTGAATTTTTTTTTCCGCTGAGCACAGCCACGAATACAAACCTATTGATGCACGCCCTTGCCCCATCCTGTGGTACGCAGTAAGGACCTTATCCATGGATAGGCGCAATTAGAACAAAGGTGTTGTGAAACAGGTTATACTGTTACAGTAGTGGATAATCAATTCCAAAGGAACAGAATCCATGGATAGTGGGGATTTACTGTAAGCCTACTAATAAAAATGATGAAAAATCATAAAATATATACAAATTAAAATGCAGTATGTATAAACACCTCAGAAGCATAACATAGCTTAGCATGGCACAAGCTGTTTTATTAATGCCAGGGTTTAAAAACAAACACATGACAGAAGTTCACTATAAAGTTCACATGTTGTTTTAAATGACTAAACATTTTCCTATTTCCAACTGCCATTAGATTTAACCGATTATGTGTGACATGGATGTATAATTTGTAATACTGGCAAATGTGCAATCAGAAAAGTCTTCTTGAAAATTCTCCAGTCTTAACTTTGAAGAGTAATTACTATAGTATTTTAAAATGATAATGAAAAATGTTTTCCTGATTTGTATATTTTGGTATGTACCTTATTTAATTCTTTTTGCTTTACTGGAAAATTATTGATTCGGTAAAGTTAAAATTGTTCTAATTCTAGTACAGAAATATGTTTTAAAGTGTCTTTTATTTGTTTTTATTTTTGTATAGCATACAAATGTGTGCATGCACATAATTTGTTCCAAAACTCTGGTTGTAACCCGATTTGGTCGTGACCCGAAGTAATAGGATTGTATATAAATACAATTAATCTGTTCCAGACCGTACGAACTGTATGTAAATATATATTTTTTTAAAGATTTTTAAACACAAATATAGTTAATTATACCATAGAATGCACAGCGTAATAGTAAACTAAATGTAAAAACATTGAATAACACTGAGAAAACCTTGAACAACAGAGAAAACTAACATTGCAAGAGTTTGCGCTATAGCCTTACGAACCGCTCGCTGTAAACACTTTTTTTTAATGAGTTTTAAGCACAGGGAAAAAAACAATGAGGTGGCTCGGGCATCTGATCAGGATGCCTCCTGGACGCCTCCCTGGTGAGGTGTTCCGGGCACGTCCAACCGGGAGGAGGCCCCGGGGAAGACCCAGGACACGCTGGAGGGACTATGTCTCCCGGCTGGCCTGGGAACACCTTGGGATTCTCCCAGAAGAGCTGGAAGAAGTGGCCGGGGAGAGGGAAGTCTGGGCTTCTCTCCTTAAGCTGCTACCCCCGCGACCCGACCTCGGATAAGCGGAAAAGGATGGATGGATGGATGGGAAAAAACAAACATTTGAAAAATCTGTAATTTAATAAGCCACCAAGAAAGTAACATTGCAGCAAATCACACTACGAACCGCTTGCTAAAAACACTTTTTTTAATGAGTTTTAAGCACAGGGAAAAAAATGAACATTTGAAAAATCTGTAATACAAAAAATAAACCATAAACCACCAAGAAAACTAACCTTCGAGTTCTGGCATGAAAGAAGTGAGGAGGACCTGGGTGGAGAAGAGGCTACAGTTTTGAGGGAGAGTCTGGCTACATGAGGGAGGAATGTTCTCCTTCAGGTGTTTTCTCTGTTGTGATTTCTTGGGTTTCTGGTGTGTTTAGCTGGTGGATCAGACTTCGCGAAATAGCGGTCTAATATGACTTGCCTTTTCCTATGCATTAAAATTTTTTGGAAATGCGAGACGACATTGTCGTTCATCATGTTTATCACTCTGTTTGCAACCGCTTTGTCAGGGTCGTTCTTCTTGAAAAAATCCTGGCACTCGTTCCATTTTTCCATGATGGCTTTTACCACATCACTTTTATTAATTGCCCTTTCCTCTTCTTCCCCGGAGGACTGCTCCTCGGTGAGCAACCTAAGCTGCTCCTGCTGGAGTTCAGTGAGTTCCTCCATCGTCAGCTCCTTCTTGTGATCCAGGACCAGCTCCTCGATGTACTCATTGTCCACTTCAAGACCCATGCTCTTGCCTATGGACACAATCTCATCCACAACAGGAGGAACACTTGCTTAGAAGACATGGTTAACTGCAAAAGCACACGAAATGCTGTAGAGCACAAAGAGTTCACAGCGAAAGCACGCACGTCTGACTGAGAACAATGCACAGGGAGAGGCTGAACACGTGCTTAAATACAGTAATCGGTGCGTACGAACCGGAAGGGAAACAAAATACAGCACAAAGAGTTCACAGCAAAGGCATGCACGCACGTGCAAGCACGCACGTCTGACTGAGAACAATGCAACACGTACGGAAATCATTGGTGCCCACAAACCGAAAGGAAAACTATCTTGTTCATCTACTGAGTGTGTGGTCCTGAACAGATGCAAAAGTTTGGCAAACTTTTTGGTTGTAAACCGATTTGTACGTGTCCTGAGACGTTCGTGAACCGAGGTTCCACTGTACTGTGTAACAGATATGGCATTCTGTCTGAAACCTTATGTGACCCAAACTCAAATTTGTGTCTGGGCAGTGTTTGTGTCGGGTCTGCCTGTTTTCTCTGTGTTAACTAATTATGGTGGATGGGATAGAGAAGTTTAACACAACGGAGTACTGCAATATTTTAGTTGGGGGTAATGCATCATTAATGCAATGTTTCATTTGTTGCACACCTTAAGAGACAATAAAAGCAATGCATTTAGTTCATCCTATAGATGCTACAACTAACATTGCCACTGCTACCAGGATATATTTATTTATTTTCTAACCCATTTCACTGCAATGTTCATGTGTCCTGCAAGCACTCTGATTGCCAAAGTTGCTTTTCTGAATGAAGTGTAAATTTGTCCTGAACTGCACTGAAGTTCAATAAGAAAAAGGAAAAGAAAAAACAGGTTAAAGGCCTTTAAATAAAAAAAAAGCTTACTGAACATCACAGGATGTTTCATCCTCATGACTAATTAATATGGAACTTTCATTAGTATTCAAAAAACAAGCAGCATTTTTGCTTGTGCATGAAATTTTAATAAATAATTTACTGTGAAAACAGCACATTAATACAGTTTTGTGATGTAAGTATATCCCTGAATTTAAAATACAAAGTTATATATATTCAGGCAACATATTTTTAACATAGACCATCCTATTCTGTGTTATTGTTTGATAGGCCTAAATAACATACTAGCAGCAGGAATATTTTTAAGCTGTGGTCCTTGTGTCTGCTAAGTGTGGCTCAGTCAACTCTGGCGCTTCACTCACTGTAGCCACCAGATGGCAATGTCCTTAAGGTGCACTGTAGTGATAAAGAAATTTTTAAAATAAAATTTTGGGTTCCAACATAGTCTACGGTTTCTTCCTGACAAAGTGGAATGTTTGCAAAATTTTGTATAGATTGGACCAAGGGTGACACACACACACACACACACATGCACACTGAGCTTTATATATTAGGTGGACTTATTTCACAAGAAATCACCCAGGGCTGTGCTTTTATTGATGTTAACATAATTGAGTATCCCCAATTTCACAGAAGAGATGCTTGAAATCTATTTCCAAAATTAAAAAAAACAGCTTAAGTGGAATGAATTGGCCCAATAGTGGTTTTTATTACTAGGTGGAATAGGACTCAGAGTGATATGACAACAACATTAATTTCAATCAAATAAAAAAAAAGAAAATTAAATTGCAGTATATTGCAGAACAGTATTGTAACACTTACGTATGTTGTGAAACATAAAACAAATCACAATATTAAAGTATTATGACCCAAGAATCATGAACATTAGAACAATTTTGACATAAAAGGCTATTCATCCCTTCAAGGCTCCTCACTACTATCCACTTAATAACTCCAAAATAACATCAAGTTGAGTGTTGAAGGTCCCTACTCTTTTTGGTAATTTATTTCATGTGTCTATGGTTTTCTACATAAAGAAAACGTTTCTGCTTATGCAAAATTTTCTGTTAACCAGTTTTTATTTGTGTCCCTGTCTTATTGGTAAAAATGTATTTTAAATATAACAGTATCCACAATATTAATTTCTTTTATAAATCTAAATGCTTCGATCACGTTGCCTTTAATTTCTGTTTGCTTAAACTAAAAACGTTTAACTTCTTCAGTCTTTCCTCATAACTCATAGCTTGCAGTCCTGGAATCTCCTAGTTGCTCTTCTCTGTACTATTTTAGCACTTCTGTGTCTTTTTTTTGTTGCCTGGAGACCAAAATTGTACACAGTCCTCTAGGAGATGCCATACCAGAGTGTAATACATTATATATTGAGTTATCTTAACAATTCCTACTTACAGATGGGTGGTACACCAAGCCGAAATTTGTAAATCTTTTGTGTACTATTTCTACCACGGTGGAACACAACCCAGAAGCTCAGTTCTTACATGCCCTTCTAATGCACTGCAGCATATGACAGTACAACTGTGGAGATGAAAGTCTAAATAGGCTTCAACTTGCTATAGTTAAATTTGAATGTTCTCATGCAATTAAGAAGCGTATAGCCTACATGTCCTAAAACCGGTAGTGTGTTTGTTCCAGAAAATCTCTCTATATATAAGCCAAATACCACTGAATCACTCATCACAAAATCTCCCGAACCATGAGGACTTGGGACTTGAAATTTGGAATGTAGGTTACCCTTGGCCCATAGGTGCTTGCTAAGAAACAGTTTTAAAAAGCTCATGGTCCAAGAGCGAAATTTCTTATAGTTTTTTAGACTCATTTGTATGTCTGTTCACTTTTCACAAGAGAACTACTTAACGGATTTAGATCGGGTTTTTTTCTATGATTTGCTTGAACATTCTGTTGATTCTGTGATTTTTTCATCGCACTAAGTATCATAGTTTGCTTGCTGTACCGATTTATTAGTGCAAATCCGTGAGAGACTCATCAGGCTGTGGGGAGGGGGGCGGGGTCTTCCTCACTTACGTGTCTGTCTCGGGGCGTAACCTTAACTCCACTTAGTTAGCAAACGAGAGAAATACTTAATGGATTTAGATCTCTTTTTTCCTATAATTTGCTTGAACATTCCGGTTGATTTTGCGACTTTTCTCATAGTTCGCTTGCAGGAGGGATATATTTGCGCTAATCTGAGACAGAGGCTGCGTTCAGAGGGGAAGGGGAAGACTGATGTCAGGAGTAGAGAGCTGGACAGGGGCCCCGTCACTGTCCTGTTTCACTAATACGCGGGCGAAACCGCGGGGGATGGCTAATTAATTTATATAAACATGAGAGTATTGCAGTAAATGCATGCTATAATAATAACCACAGACAGCAGAATCAGATTGTAGTAGAGCTCTGCCTACTTTGTTGAAATTTGTAGTTTCTATGAGGGAAGGGGCAGGCGAATCTGTGCAGGGGGATGGCAAAGCTGTGCACACTGAAGGAGCTTAAAGGGAGGTGCAATAAACAGACAGGCAAGTTGGACTGTCTGACTCGGACACAGCAAAATAAAGAAGGCGTCTAGTGCAGCCCAAAGGTTTGTGAGGACAGCAGCTCCTCTTGAAGAGTGGTGTTGATCAGGGTCCTTTCAATGACTACTGGAGTTGATAATGTCTTTGTGTCAGTTGTTCGTCTGACGTACCTCAGATTGCTACGTTATGTTTCATAAGCTGTATGATGTGATAAAACAACATTCCATGTTTTTTCTTGTCAAGACTTGAAACTATCGACTATTTTGAAGAAGTTGTTTCAAACTTGTGTGGTTATCACACTATTAAAACACCTTCTGTAGAATGCTCACATATGCATTTTATGTTACATGACTGAGCAGCAACAAATAATGCAGAGACAAAGAAAATTATAAATAAAGTCCTGCAAAACCATTGACAGTTATTTTAGGCTGCCAACAAAAAATAAACTTGTAATGTGATTTAATGATTGCACGTAGATATTTTCAACAGTCTATCATAATAATAATAATAAGGTAGCCCCTACATTAACCATTAAGCAAAAAGAAACATGCTTAGGGCAGCACATAATTTTTACAAAAATAGGTAAAATCTTTAAGTATAAATCTGTATATACTGTATATAAAATTCAAAGCTGGCTGATTGACTCACTCATTCAGTCAACTCACTCATCAATAACAACTTTATTTCTTGTTTAGTTAAAAAGCTGAAATTTGGCAGGATGGTACATTTAGGTCAGTACTTATCCACTAAGAAAGGACATTTATTAATATCTAAGGGTAAAAATCCCCTTACAATAGAAAAACTAAACACCCCAAACTCTCAAAAATATCTTGATGTATTTGAGTGAAATTTGGTGGCGTAATAGAAAAAAGAAACCTAGCTACATGTTTTTTTTTTATTTTTCAATAGTTTTTTTATTTGTAGATATTTATTAATATTATGTTAACTTATATTCTATGTCCAGTACTGACAGGTCTTTATACAAATGAAGGATGCAGCAGAAATGACTGATAGCAGCACTTGCCAATAGTACAGATAGATGACTGAAGAAAAGGCACTGTCCTGGTTAGGAAAAAACAGATGTATTTGTGTTTTCTTTATACAGTGGGGTATAAAATAAAAAGAGAAAGTTTGTCGAAACTTAATGAAGACGCGAAGCAAGAACTCTAAACCTCCAGTGCCGGTGCCAGACACTGTAGCTGTGAGCGTTGGTCTGGCTTCGGCAAAAACAAAAAAGAAGGGAGAGAGAAATAGAGGCAGAAGTGGTATCCACTGATCCAAAACAAGGGGGACAGATGGCATAAGATTAAACTTAACGGATCCCCCACAAGCTATTCCATTTTAATATACAGTCTCATTTACAGACTTGAAAAGGGGATCCCATTCCGCTGCCTGCCCTCCAAAACTGGTTACAGTTACATGCTTGTCTGACTTCGTGAAGAAGGGATGCCCCACCGCACCCCCGTCTCTAACATTCTTTACATATCCATTTGCATTTGGTTTGTTTTTATATTATTTTTCTCAATGTTCACAAAGATATTTTGAAATGCAATATTAAAGTCTAGTTTGGCTTGCTTATTGTTTTCAATGAAAAACCAGAGAAACTGGGAAAAATAGCTCTTTGAATACTTATTTCTATGTTAATCTTGCTTCATTTTTTTACAGTTAAATCTAAACCATGAAAATATTTACCAAGATTCTTTATCTTAAAAGGTAAGTGCAATACATCTAAATTTATTTCTTATTCTTCTTAGTTCTTCTTATTTCTTCTTATTTCACTATTCTTCTTATTTCACTATTTTTCCACAGTACAGATATTTTGTAATTACTTCAGTTGATTAAAATGAAATATCAAAGTAGATCTACCCACTGTTAACCTATAAAATTGAGCCAACAGAAATCCTAAACTGGATTTAATATATGATCACAGATTATACTGTGATATATACTATAACCGTAATAATTTTGAATTATATCCTGAAATACATTTTTGGCCATGCTACCCACCCCTATTCAGGTTTGTGTGACTTGGGGCTCAAATGTGAGCATGCATGAGTGAGTGTGGTTGACTGGTATCCTATTTAGAGTTGGTTTGTGCTACCTGAGGTTATCAGAATAAGAAACCCTTTATTGGAACATGTGGGTTTAGAAAATGAATGGGTGGATATTGATCTTGCTTGAACTGATTTTAGTATCTTTTTGTAATGATTTTAGTATCTTTTTCTTTGAATTTAGAGCATTATTTTACTGCTGCTTACTTTTTATGATCACATAAAGACCATTGTATATTTAACCCAAAGACCAAGTGTCAGGACGTCTGTCCCATAGGGCTCTTCCAGAAATCACAAAAAAAAATCTATAATTCAAATTAAAATTGATTGTAAGTGCACGATTCCCTACCTTTTATTTCTTCTTGTGAATCCAAACAAACCCGAAACTCTGAACTGCCAATCAGCGCAGCTCAAACAGGACACACAAAGTAAGGACATTTTTTATTAGTATTCATTCTTAATCATGCACAGGCCAAGCTCATTCTCAGGTAAAGATTACACATTTTTCCTGGGTTAAATGGACAACGAAACTTTTAATCTCTCTCCATCTTCTGCAGTGGCTATTTTTTACACATATTCTTATGTTTTACTCCTTTCACCTCTCTTTTCCCCCATCCTTTCTAATAAACTATTTTATACACAAGAAGACTCTTAATTCTTTTTCCAAAGACTTGGATGACTGTAGTGTGAGTGTAACAAGGAACTTTCTTTTTTTTATAATTCACTGCTGCCAACTTTTCTAAAGATTCTGTACTGCTTTTCCGTAACTCCAGGGGAACCTGTGACCTGACTATACCACACTTGCTTTGAAATGATGCCCAGTGGCTCTATTGGGTGAAACATTAAAACAGTACACATCTTTCTCTGTCAGCTTTACTTTGCCACTGCAGGACAGAGAGGCCATACTGCTCCATCGAAGCTGAGGTGTCAGAGCCTGGGGCGAAGTGTCCTGCAGATGGTTACAGGGGTGTCTCACCTTGGGTGCACTAACCAAATGCAGGGGCTTGATCTCTTTCAATGAAGGCAGGTCACTAGACCTCGCTGGCTTAGTGCCAACCCATCAACCTCTCACCAGAAAAAGCACATGCATAACAACCTGAAAGCTGTCCATTCAGCAGGCTGCCAGGTGAAATTTCTACTGACCATGTTTTAAAACAGACATGGCTCCACAAAACAAAGAAATATTTTTAAAACCTCGTAGAAGTTCTTACAAATGCATCTTTACAACATTATGAATGAGATACTGAGGTGCTGTAGCACTCAAACAGAAAATCTCATCTGATAACAACAAGCACAACCATGGTATTTCATACAAAAGCACAGAAGTCTGAAGAAATGGATCAGAAAACACTAGAGATCTTTGTGTGTCTGCTCCCCCAAAATTTTACAGAAATCATGTCACTGGCAGTTCACACTGATGTCCACTGTTGTCATTCATCATTGGTAGAACTGGGTAAAAGGATTGGTGTTTAGAAATGGAGAGTTTTCTGCAGTCAAGATAACCCACCAGAAACAAAAGTGAGCTTGAGGCAGGGAAAGGCACAAGACAAAAGTGAAAGAAGTCCTGAAACGTCTGGAAATTAGCTGTCCATCTGAGGCATACGACCACCATTTGTTGTTTATATGGCATACGTCAGTGTGAAAATAATTACAAAGCACTGAAAAAACATTATTAATGAAAACATTTTTATATTTCCAAATAGACTAACCACCCAACTAAGCAATTATTTCACCAACTTTTTATTTATTAATATTCCATATGATGATGAACCTGCTTCATCTAACACCCAAATGCTTACTTATGCACTCAGTTATTCTCTCACGTATTTGCTCATTGTTTCACTCACTCAATCATGGACTAGCACTCACTTATTACACACAACCATTTACTTTTTTGTAACTCATCTTCACTTTTTTGTCCATACTGTTATTACTCTCACACACTTATTCTGTTAGTCTCTCATTCACTTACTGACTTTTTTGATCAGTCATAAGCTTACTCACTTATACACTGTTGCAATCTTTTACTCACTCACTGATTAGCTTACTCGCTTACTTGCTTGACTCAGGCTCTGATTAGCTCACTGATACTTTCACATGGTCACTCTTTCACTCACTCTATCAATCAATCACTTACTATCACTCTCATTTGCTCGCACACTTATTCACTCATCCACTGACTAAACTCACTTATGTGCTTATGGTACCCTAATTAGATTTTTGTCTTGCAGATTATGAGGTAAGGACACTTTTTGTCTCTTGGTTTTGACCTTGGCCTGTTTTATTTGAATATCTTTTGCTCTTTAGCCTCTTATCTCATGATTATTTTTCAAATTTGTATCCTATTAGACATGCCCTTTCCACCCCAACACAATATTCACATACTTACTCACTCAACCACTTGTCTCTTTCACTTGCTCACTTACTTGCGTACTTATGCACTCACTCACCTGGATATTCCTCTTAACAATGTCATGTCGAAGCTGCACACGTCCTGTGCTGGGGTCCACTCCGGACAAAGGCACCACCACTTCACCGATGACATCATCACGGGAAAAGCGGTCAAAGCTGAGCACCAGGAAGTGTAATACCAGCTCTTGCAGCCCACTGAAGGGCACACCATAGAAGGTGAATGTCTCATCAAACACAGGGTCCAGGGTCTTGCGCAGCACACGTGTCTTCACACGGTGCTTCTTTTCTGGTAGAATGGTCATCTTGATGTATGGGTCTGAGCTACTTGCTTGTTCATCTACTGCAGGGAGGCCATGAGCTTCCTGAATAGTTACTACTAGTGCTTTCTTGGGGAAGTTGTAATCTACTGAGAAGCTGAGAGTGCCCAATTTTGCCTCTTCTGTGCCATCCGAAGGTGTGAAAGGAGAGGGTGTCTTGCTGCCTGTGGTACTGCTGCTCAGACTGGGATCGGGGCTCAATCCTTGGCTGTAATCTGCCCTGAGAGGGAGCTGCTGCTCAAGGCGCTGTTGACTGGGACACACAAGTGGACGGGAGCCTTGAGTGGGTGATGTGCTGAGCAAACCATTTTCCGCTGCATCAACCAGCACTGTATTGTTATGAGCCCAGTCACTCCGGTAGTTGCCACTAGCTGCTCGCAGTTCACCTGCCCTGCGGGCAACACGTACAATTTTTTTGCTGTTGCTCAGGGTTTCTGGGTAAATACTGATACCCTTGAGCATGTGAATGAATTTGTATGGGGGGTCAGAACCCGGGTCACCACCATGCCCACTGCTCAGGCTCTTCTGGTACCGCCGATGGCAGCAGGTCCAAACAAAGACAGCCAGTGATACAGAAACAACCAAAACCCCGGCGCCAATGAAACCGGCCAAAACAGGAGACACATCTGGAAGAGAAAGAAAACAGAGACAACTTTTAAAATAATAAACCACTCATGAATGTGATGCAAAGAGACAGAGCAAAAAAACAGAAATGTTTGTATGAAGGGAGCAGTGTCTCCACCTGTTTAAAAAGAAACTGTGTGAAATACATAACACTTTAAATACTGAAAATAAAAAATAATAAAGAAACAAAACTAAGGGGCCAAGTGGCAATTTTAGCATTAACAGTCAGGGTTTGGCTGAGTGAAATGAGTCAAAAATGTTGTGTCAATAAAATTAAATTTTGTACACTGCCTTTCAGTGAAACCATTTTACAGAAAATAATATTAGCAGAATACAATTAGAAGTAAACAACACTAAGTTCCTTAGCAATTATAAAATATTCCAGAAGCTACAAGTTACAGTTTTTAACCAGGGTAATCTATTCCAGTCAACACCCTTAAATGACAGCTTTTAGACAGAGGAACACACAAGGACATGCCAAGTGTTGGCCTAATTCAGTGACCTGCATTTTTATTCAGTGGCTTTCAAGAAATCAGTTGTGACTGCAGGCTCTGACTAGGGCAGCCAGGGTTGGCATCTCGTGTTCTTCTTTGTGATCAAGCAGTCTGAATAAACATAGACCCCACACCCTAACAGTGCATTAGAGAATGAGGAGTGACAGCAGTACCTCCCACTAGCCAGAGATGGCACAGGAGATCAATCAGCATGGAAACAAGCAGCTGATAAGATACGTCCAACAAAACAGGACAACCTGAGCACCAAGGAATGTTCATAAGACAGGCATCACCCCTGGAGGGCACCAATACAGAGAGACAAAGAGTGCAAAACTGGGCAGACAACAGACCCTGCTTCACAGAACTGACCTCATTTCCTACATTCCAGCACTGGCTGGCAGAATGGGGACTGGTGTTTATACAAATGGAATCAGTGAACCATAGAAAAGAGACGAAGAAATGAGCCAGCTAACAGGAATGGCACTGATGATTATCAAAATCTCTGCACAGTGAATGCTAACTGCTGTATTACTGGGGAGCAGAAAGTTAGATGAAACCAGCACTCTCTATATTGTCACTTTTGGCGTTCAACATGGAGAAAAACCAAACATCTTTACATAATATGGATTACCAAAGGATGAAGCAAGTTTTACTAAGTACTTATTCCAATAAATATAACAATACAAAAAGCAGGCTGGGTTTTTTAATTTACCTGTATTTTTAATTCTGTTTGGTAGCACTGAACACATTCATTCACAGGTATAAACCATCACCTACAGGTAACATTTTTAGGCTTTGAAATGTAAGGCAGCATATCAGCTCTCTACCACGCAATACTAAGGCAGTTGCTTCACCTGATTATATGTTGTCATTTGTAAAATGGCTTAGATACTTTAGGGCAAATTAAAACTTTACAGAAGCTCAAAAATTATTTTACACGCACACACACACACACACACACACACATATATATATATATATATATATATATGGTTGAAATAGTTTTTACTGTCAAATAATGCAAAGAGTACGCGACACGTGTTTCGCCCTAATTCTGGGCTCATCAGGCGTACACACTCACTGCACTCCCTCTCGGGAATTGAACCTCGGGCGTCAGTGGCGAAGCCTCTCACATTGCGCCACGGTGTGTGGTTTGTTTATTTGACAGTCTGTAGATCGGGGTAATTACTTTCAAGGCATTCGTAGTCTGAATCACAATCTGATTGTATGGGTGGTTACCTACCAGGTAACGCTTGTGGTTGGTCTGCAAGTCGACAAACATCCGCCACGGTGCCCTCTTTCAGTTGCGAGAAGCAGATCATAGAATGGTTGAATAGTTTACTGTTAAATAATGCAAAGAGTACACGACACGTGTTTCGCCCTAATTCTGGGCTCATCAGGCGTATATACTCACTGCACCCCCTCTGGGGGATCGAACCTTGGACGTCAGCAGCGAAGCCTCTTTACGTTGCGCCACGGTGTGTGGTTCGTTTATTTGACAGCATGTAGATCTGGATAATTACATTCACTGCATTCGTAGTCTGAATCACAATCTGATTGTATGGGTGGTTACCTACCAGGTAACGCTTGTCAGGCCCGCCGCTAGGGGGGGACAAACGGGACTCTGGTCCGGGGCCCTAATGGAAGGGAGGGGCCTCTTCACGTTTGATTTTTTTTATGCTGATGTTGTGCACGTAGATATATATTCGGACAATTATTCAAGTTACATGTAATAGAAGAGTTAAATCATTTAGCTTACAACAATGCAAATGAGTGTTTTAATAGCCGCACGCTCCACGCAAGTAGATATCATGCTCGTGTCGTGTGAAGCACGCTTGTCAAAGGGGGCCGGCAGCGGCACGCTTCTCAAAAACAAAGGAGAGCCGACGCTGATGTCCTTGAGCTTGACGTTGAGTAGCATGTTTGTTGTACAGGGTACGTGGATAATGGATTGACTTCACCACTGTAATTGAATATTTCCATTTCACACACACAGGCGCTGTTCTGTTTCAGACAACAGCGATATTGTTGTGCACTATTGTGGATGTTGACGTGTATGGTGTAACAGAAGTCCGTCTCTGTAGTTTGATAATTCATTCGCTTGGGTGTTTATTGTTGCTTTTAAAGCAGTGATGAGTGTGGTTTTGTGTGTATCACTAAAGATTCTGGATCACCCGGATTTTTTGAAAACTTTGAAGTTTGATACAGCAAGTTACCATACTGATTGTACACCATGTAGATAACCCTAACCGTTAGTATATATTAAAATGTTCAGATGTTACTCCTATTCATTGCATTGGTATAATTCTACCGTTACACGTTAGATAATACATGGGCCTATCTCATTAATGTATTGTTTCAAATCCGCTACAAGCTTCCGTTAGCACTGGCTTTCCTTCTCGCAGTCAAACTTTGATGTGCAAGAAGGCTTAACTCATCAAGTATGGTATTCATAAATGCAGCATTGTCGCTGTCGGATAAACTACATTTCGATCATTTTGTATACGTATTTGAAGGTTTTGGCATGTGGGAACCCGGGGGAAGGCAGAGGGGCCCACACGTACCCAGTTGTCTGGAGCCCAAATATTTCTGGTGGCGGGCCTGCGCTTGTGGTTGGTCTGCAAGTCGGCAAACATCCACCACAGAGCCCTCTTTCAGAGGGGGTGCAGTGAGTGTGTACGCCTGATGAGCCCAGAATTAGGGCGAAACACGTGTTGCGTACTCTTTGCATTATTTAACAGTAAACTAATCAACCATTCTATGATCTGCTTCTCGCAACTGAAAGAGGGCACTGTGGCGGATGTTTGCCAACTTACAGACCAGCCACAAGCGTTACCTGGTAGGTAACCACCCATACAATCAGGTTGTGGTTCTGGCTACAAATGCAATGAATGTAATTATCCTGATCTACATGCTGTCAAATAAACGAATCACACGCCGTGGCGCAATGTAAAGATGCTTCGCCAGTGACATCAGTGGTTCGATCCCCGAGAGAGGGTGCAGTGAGTGTGTACGCCTGATAAGCCCAGAATTAGTCTCGCATACTCTTTGCATTATTTGACAGAAAACTGTTCAACCATATATATAT
>JANRMT010062813.1:92717081-92739352 GCA_026402145.1 Polypterus bichir lapradei
AATATAAAAGGATTGTGGGAGCTCCCAGACGACGAGCTGAGCTGGGTGGAAGGGTGGCAACGCGTCTGGGAGTCGGAGGATTGTATTATTGTGATTATTGTTATTTGTTTATGAGTATAGTGGAGGAGAGGGTGCTTTGTGCACTGTGGCGATTTAATAAAGTCATCATTTGGACTTTTACCTGGTGTCTGGAGTCGTGGACAGGGGTTCAAGGGAGCGATAGCGCCCCCAATCTGTCACAATATATATATACAGTATATACTGTATATTATTTTTTATATAGTAAAATATACATAATAAATACTGCCAACCAAATACACATAAAAACTTCTGGCTTGGATAATAGAGAGCTACTGCTGTCGCTGTCAATAACCAGGTTCTAGGTAGCATTAACATGTGGTCAAGATAGATTTGAAAGGTGCTATAAAATAGACAGATGTGAAGGGTACTACTCTATAGGTACTACTGCTACCTCGAAGTAAGGAGACCAGGATTCATGTCCTGAGTTCTCCCTGCATGGAGTATGTAAACTCTCTGTGGCTCCTTGTGAGTTTCTTCTGGGTGCTCCAATTTAAAGTCCAACAGGTTAGATGAAATGGTGTAGCCAAAGTGGCCCTTGTGTGTATGTGTGTGTTTTTCCTGTTATGGACTGGTGCCCTGTGCAGGTATTGTTCCTACTTTGTGGCCTGTGATTTCTGGGATATGCCCTCTGTGATTCTGCCCTGTATAAGCAGGTTAAGAAGATGGATGACTATGTTTCAGATACATACGGTATGTCATATCACATTCTGCAACCCATTACCAATATTTACTTCCAATCTGCTGTGTGAAAATATCTCATCAACTTCCTCTTAATCTTGAAAAATGTCCCTTTACTTTGCAGTCAATGTGCTATTGTGGGAAGCTATCTGCATGTACAACAATCATTGATTAGCTGCTGTGAATCAATACATTCTCAATTCTAATTAATGTGGAGTTGGCTCCTTGTTGTCACTCAGGCATGTACTTCTCTGTACATTCAGTTACTAAAGTGATATATGTGCCTACTAGCAATCTGATAAGAAGGCTGGTGAGCGTGAACATTCAATGGCTTATGAAATATATGGAAAGATGAAATAAGAAAAACAGAAGAGGATATGCAAACTTTCACTTATAGGCATGAAGTGTACCAAAAAATGGCTAACCAGGTTTGAATCTGCTATTTGTTTCTTGCAATTAGTAATATTACTAGCTGTGTTACCCATCTAAGACATGTTGAAATCTAAGTAATCAACATAGACCTCAGCAGTAACATTTCCAGTGGTCCATTTTTGGAATGTTTTTCAAAATATATATAGTAATAGAAGGCATTGCATTTGTCATTTCAACAGATGGCACATCACAAACATTTCTGCAGGTCATATCCTGGTATGGCTAATACCGAAGTAACAAAATTTTCTGAAAAACAAATACTTTTTGTTGACCCAGACAAATGTTCACACAACACCATGCTTAATGGATTTCATTTTAACAAAATGTAAATTTCAGTATAACATTTTTCAACGAAAAATGGCAACTGAAGATAATAATGCACTGCAAAAAATACTTAATGCTGTGCCAATACTTGCACTGAGTCTCAGGAATCCTGCAACAGGCTGTTTTTTTGTGTTAGACCAAAAGAAAATGACAGTCTGTTGTGAAATGTATGGTCACAGGAAGTCTCTGCAAGCCTTGAAGAGAGTGTAGGTGCACCATCATACAGGTATAGCTGAATTCTGGGTCGGTGCTCCACAGAGTGTCCACATGGGTAGTTATGCCATATGCAGATACTGTGCTGTTCATGTATCATATCGCTTCTCAAAGTTTTCTTTATGATTTTCTTTACGAGAAACGGCATCAGTTTATACTGAAAAAATGTTTAATTTAATGTCTCATTTACTTCTGTATTCACATCTGTATTTCTATGAAACAAGTTACATCTAACATCAAAAAAAATATTTTTTTGCAGTTTAAGAAGCACTGTTTTTTTATACAGGTATTGTCAAGCTTGGGTCACAGAGTTGTACGAGAGACAGGAAGGTGAGTCCAAGTTTCCAAGGAAAATACAGGTACTTTATTACTGTATAGAGAAGGCAGGCACAGTCTCAAGACTTCATTCAAAATACTGAAAATATTATTTCAGTATTCAAGCACATGAGAAAGGAGCCAGCGACACGGTAATCATCCTGCTTTAGCTCCCATCTTCAGAGGAGAAGAACACCAGCAGTTCGGAATTACCACTGGGACAAACTAAGAGAGTACGAGGAAGTATGACAAGCATGTTACATAGTAAGCCTGATCTTGCAGAAGACAAATATTTACTTTGCCCTTTGTTTACTGTCTACTAAAAGCAGCAGAGCAGTTATGGACCTGTCCTTGTACCACTGCTTTTAGAGATGGTCAATCGCTAGCGACCTCTGTCACAATAGTATATGTATTTTCCCCATATTTGTTCCATTATACAACAACAACAAAATATTTTTATGGTCCCATGAATTTTGTTACATTGTAGTAGTAAATACATTGTTGTAATTAAATCATTTGGAATGATAAATGCAATGCATGTGTGCATGCGCTTTGATATGGGAATCGTAAGAGTAGTGTTAATGCTTGTGATGCGCTATCTGTTGGAATGACTAATGCATTTTATTACTAAAAATGTTTGCGATGCACCATCTTTTGGAATTACAGAGGCATAACAACTAGACAGACACACAGAAACGTATCCTTTTATTAAGGTGGATTATTAGTAGTAGAGTTGTTAATATAAATTTACTGTATATGCTCACGTATAAGTCGGGTCTTGAAACCCGAAAAATAAATCATAAAATCAGACCCCAACTTATACGCCCATTCAAAAAAATGACACTTAATTTATTTTTTACATCTTCTTGCCTCCTCCAATCTAGCATAAGTTTTTCAGACACATCGAATTTTGTTGCAGCAGCGCACTTACCAATTTATTTCGCTACTTCAACAACGTTTAATTTAAAGCCAGCTTCATATTTTCTTCTGATTGAACACTCCATCGTAGATAAGGGATGCTCTTATGATAAAGGTGTATGAGGGTATGAGATACAAAAACCACAAATCAGTGTAAATGGCAGAATAGTGTGGTCACGTAGGCACAATAGAGATCGAGAGTGCGAGCAAGAGAGAGAGAGGTTAGGAGCACATGCTGATACAGCGCATTGCCACACCCACATAGAAAAAAAGGCAGTGTGCTCCATGGTTACTCTCTCAGGTGGGCGTTAGCATATCATAATGTCTTGTACCAATAGCTAGAGTTATCCACATTTCGACTTATACGACTGACATTATGAAATACGAGAAATTATACCGTAAAATCAAGTCTCGACTTATCCGTGGGAGAACTTATCCGCGAGTATACACCGTAACCCTGAATATGAATACTTAGGGCATACTTTGCCATTTGCACTTCCAAGTTTAATATAAAAGAACAAGAATAAGTAGAAAAGAAATATGCTTATTAAAACCCAAAGCTCCACATAACATATGGTACAAAAAAATGAAGCAACATATAAACTAAAGTGTTTCAAGCAGCTCTTTCTGAAGACAATTTTGGTGCGCCTTCATGTCCATGAAGGATGCTCATAGATCTAAAACCAAAGAAATGAAAAAGCAGTCAAATGTACCCATCAAGGCTAATTAACTCTTTACAGAGGTTCACAATAAATTCCTGTTTCACAACTACACTCAGTGAAAGGCTGTTATTACAGGGGAATATGGGAATGGACTCTCTATGAAGTTACAAAGCATCCATCTCCTCTTTTTTTTTTATTTCTCAATTTCATAGCTGTCTGAGGGACGCTGAGAAATAGCAGCTGATAACCACAAAAGCAGGACCTCTGTGGACCGAAGCAGACTGTGTTCCAGTTGGTAAACAAAGTCCTACATTCACTTGCTCACTGTAACTTTGGTCAAAGCTCTGGGTCTGAGATTCAGGAATGCTCTGAGATCATAGTTTAAAAAAAATGAGTGAATATGACAGTGTTAAGTGTGACATTTTAGTCATTCAACGTACAGTAAGACAAAACACACAGAACTAAACAAAACAAGAAAGACAATTAAGTGCATACAATGAAAGACAATGCCATGTGAATAATATGCATGTCTATGATATTTAAAAAGGGAAAATGCTGAAAGATTTTGTTCAAATATTGAATGCATTTTAATTTAAATGTGTGTATACTGTAATAACTTTATTGTTTTATTATTATTTCTTCAGGATGTGTCACATTAGTTACTCTCTCATTTATTGTCATTACATATAGTCAGTTAAGTCTGCTACACTAATAATGGTTGCCTAACCTAGGCTATATACAATTAATATATATATAATATACTGTACATAATAATATTTTCTCCTAACATATAAATGACAAAATCAAGAAGGCACCTGCTTTGTACATTACTTGCAACACCATGTATGTTACACAGTAAAAAGTTGCCATGGTTTTTAGGATTATACATTCCATTTAATGTTACCTGTAGAATATCACCTGATTGGAGCAGTCAAAAAAATTAAATCTAGTGGGTATTTATGTTGTGGGTGTCAAATCTAAATTAGATAGCGAGCTCATTAAGATGGTGAAATATTATCTTGGGAAGAAGGCAAGTGACTGTGAAAACCACATACATTTCAAACATAAAATGACAAGGGGGAAGCCACACCTTAATGCTTATAAGCAAAGCACCAAGTGGCTGACTGTGAAAACCATGACCGTTTTTGTGGAAAATGGAATTAAACCGTGACAAGCAAATAATGAAGAAAAGTGTGCCAGGAGAGTGACCATTTAGGTGTGTAAATAAAGCCTAACAAAATGGAAAAGGGAGGCCAGAGATAGGACTGCTTTTGTTATTGTCTGTTTTCTCAGTAGGTTAACCCACAAAAAGACCTATGACCCTCATCTAGGTCCAGCCATTGACATGCCTTTTAAATAGGACCCACAATTTACATTTCTTTTGTCTGAGGGTGTTATGGTATAGCCAGGTTTGTTACCGGAGCCAGTATGTATGAAAGGGGTAAAATGTTTTATGTAACTGCAAAACATTGAACGAGAAATCTGCTATGGGTTTACAAGCTCTGTGGTACAGTTTTTCTAGCATATCTAATACTTTGTAGTTCGCTTCTGGCTCCTAAAACAGCCTCCACAGAGAGAAACATAGGCTTCTTACAGTTTTTCTACCTCATCACATTTATACACTAGTAAATTTATCAAGTCACTGTAGAAGAGTGACCCCTCAAGTTCCTGAAATTATTAATAGACAGTCTCAAAACTGCAATGTAGGCTGTTCGCCATATGGAAATAACTGCTACCATATTAGCCCCTGATAGCCATTACCTTTTCAGCAATTACACTGTTGTGTGCTACATATTTGTGAAATGTGTCCACTCATGTCAAGGAACCTTGTGTGTCAGAACCACACTACCATCAGCAGCCTATTGTGTTCCTACACTCTTTCTGTAACATATCTATTGCTTTGCTATAACAAATGTCACCACAGCTTGGTCCTCCCATTAGTGAAGACCACATGGAACTAAGATTTGTAAGATCAGGTGAAGTATATTAATTCTCAGCTGTTTAGGTTTAGGGGTGTTATACCTACTGCTGGAATGCCAGAATATGCTACATTTATACACTAGACAAGTGAAAACCCAGGTGGGTTGGCCATATCCAAGATGTTTCCACTGGCACATCTGCCTACTACTATTATTCAGTGTTTAGATTCCTTCATGTGATACCATTTGACTAATCTCTGGTTGAAATTTAAAGCAAGCATGGCTGCCTATTGAGATTTCCCACACTTGAAGAGGATATCCCAGAAAACATGGTCTGTTTCATTGATTCAATTGGTATATCTAATAAATTGGCGGCTCAGTGTCAAGGACAGTGCTGAAAATGAAATACATTGCAAGGTTTAGCTGTCTGAGGATATTTGATTTCTATATTCAGGCTGTTTTGATTGAAACCAGAATAGTTTCTAGGAAGTAACCTCCCATTTTTAAAAGAGATCCAAAATGGCCAGTACAACTTGTCACCATAGTGACTGTTGCCATGTGCATCATGGAGGCTATGTTACCATGTAAATGGAGACCTTGGGTAGGGATAATACCAGCTTCTGTTTTTGAAGCAATGTTTCAATTTGTGCCTATACATTTACAACTTGTTTTTGTCTTTTTAGTTGTTTGATTGCATGTATTTTTATGCCCATGTTTGCACAGTTTGACTGTGATTTACCTTTTGCATTTTTTCTATTCAGTCCTTCTGTGTTTGTATTTGCTTGTCAAGAGCTATCTTTAGTTGAATGGCACTTATGCTGACCATAATAAATGATAGTAAGTGATGAAGACCCAAATGGGTTCAAATATAAGGCTATAAATATATTTATGCTAGTTTTTGTCAGCCAAGCACTAAGGGTTTTGAAGAGATTTTACACTCCAAACCATTGATAACCTGTACTTTGTAAAACAACTTTTAATTTTTTTTTTGTGCTTTGCCATCTTACTGTCTCTTCTTGAAGCTCAAAGTCAAGTCTTTTGTTTTCTTCTAGAACCATTTATCTCCCCATCTGTTATCAATTTCAGATAGTTATTTTTCTGTCTCTCAATAGGATTCCACCCCAGCATACAACACATTTATTCCCATCAGGCCAATTTACTTTCGATTGAAGGATAGCATAGTTTGTAAAGTAAACACAGGAGGACACAAATTGAACATGCAAACACCATACAGATAGCAGAATCACAAGACCTGTGTACATTAAATGAAGTAATTATTCAGAAATCCCTACACTTAAACCATTTTTGATAAAAAAAAATTTGTTTACCTCTCTCTGGATTAAACATCTATTCCAATGCCTTAACAGCACTATTACCAGAGGTGTTAAAAGTGCGTGGTGGAAAACTGGTTGTTATATTCTACACCATACTACCCACAGTACATGAGAATTTTTTTGGCTCAACTGGGAGAATCCTAATCCACCATTAACAACTCAGTGGGAAACAACATTGTACATTATCTCAAATTGGAGAAAATAAAATTCTCTTTATGAGGATCTGTTCAAACCTCTTTAAGAACTTGGCGAGAATTCGTTGATATAATTCTAAAGTAAACAGCTTATGCTTAGTGCTTTCATTCTACTGGCTCGTCCATCCTATACAAAGAAATGTTTTAGATGGGACTCACTGTTTACACTGTTCTCTTTGTCTGGTGGGGATTGAATGCCGAGTTCTTTCTGATTGTTTACCTTGCTCTCATTTGTCTGATGAAATTGTATTTTGTTATAATTATACAAATTGTTTTGAAAAAGTAATTATTCCTACCAGACAGCAGCCTAACCCTGCCACGGGGGGATGCACAAACCAATATGTTTCTTCATGCAGGTCTCAAGCCCAGATAAATGGGAGGGTTACATCAGGAAGGGCATCAGTGTAAAATTTTACCAGATCAATATGTGGACAACAATACAGATTTCCATACCGCATCGGTCGAGGCCCGAGTTACCAACAGCTTCCACCAGTACTGTTAGCCAACAGGGTGCTGGGAGACGGAGGCAGGAGAAGAAGAGGAAGGGTAGGAGAGTGGAAGTAAAGGTAGGAACTTTGAATGATGGCAGTATGACTGGTAAAGGGAGAAAGTTAATCTATTATGATGGAGAGAAGGACGGTTGATATATTGTGCATGCAAGAGACATACAGATACCAGCAAGAGTGAAAGGGACGGTCAACAAGACAGTAGTGAGAACAGTTATGTTGTATGGGTTGGAAACGGTGGCACTAAAGAAAAGACAGGAGAGAGAGCTGGAGGTAGAGAATTAAAGATGTTAAGATTTGCACTGGGTGTGATGAGGATGGACAGGATTAAAAATGAGTACATCAGAGGGTCAGCTCAGGTTGGACAGTTTGGAGACAAAGCCAGAGAGGCGAGATTGCATTGATTTGGACATGTGCAGAGGAGAGATGCTGAGTATATTGGGAGAAGGATGCTAAGGATAGAGCTTCCAGACAAGAGGTGAAGAGGAAGGTTTATGGATGTGGTGAGAGAGGACATGCAGGTGGTAAGTGTGACAAAGAAAGATGCAGAGGACAGAAAGATATGGAAGCAGATGGTCTGTTGTGACGACCCCTAACGGAAGCAACCAAAAAGATGACAAAGAAGAAGGCAGTAGCATGCCCGCTCAAAGCATTTTGATTCATGTTTGACTATTGTCTACCTTCAGTAAGAAGTATGTATACTGTAGGCTTTTATTCCTGAGCACTCTGGTTGCCTGTCACAGTCATAACACAAAATGTCATATTGGTTACTGATTAAGTTGCACAAGAAAGTTGGGCTAGTGACATGGCCAAGACATGTTCCTGCTTTACACCCATCAGACTTTGGCTCCTGCCACACTGTCTTGTCTCTTTAAACAACCATGGTGTGCCTCTCATTATAAAAATCAGAATGGATATACTTTATGAATCATTGAATAAATGTATCACATCACAGCTGGACCTCAAGACTGCAAGTGTAAAATAATTTATCCAATAAAATGTTTCTTTAAGTAATTTTTGAAAACCATGCTCTTTTGCAAAAAAAGCTGCTTTGCGCTGGGAGTAAACAATTCTGCACAGCAGTAATGGGTTCTTAGCATGAAGATTAGAAGTGGTAAATCCTCTAATCGCTGAATAAAGTACCACAGTTTTTCTTTAGAGTCCTCCATCCTCCTCAGCACAGCTTCAAAGACATCTGCATTTCCTAAGCCTGCCTTCTGTGACCAGGCCTAGCTTGAACATCGCTAATACTCCTTTAATGATAGGACAGAGGCAGGCTAATGGAACCAACTTCCAGGCCCTCATAGGCTTCAGTCAAAGGAGTGTTATGAAACTAGACACCTGGTGGCCACTCACAAGCTGGTCTGTTATGTTTGACCTAGCATTGGAGAAGACAATTGAAGTAGTCTACAATATATATCATCTCCTGAAAATGTTAAAACAAGTGGTATCCTAAGATCAGTATAATGGGACAGTTATAATAAAAATGAGTCTAACATAAAAGTTGGAGATGAGACATTGGAGGAGGAACTAAATGTGAGGGATGAAGATGAAGAAAGACACTTTGAAATTCAGGGTCATGGGGGCTAGGGACTATCCTGTAAACGGGGCATATTGCAGGAACCAATCCACATGCACACAAGCACACTCACACTAGGCCAGTTTTAGAATCAGTATTTAATCTAGTATAAACCCGGACAAAACCCCTCACACACAGGGAGAACATTCAAACTCCACAAGGAGAGTAAATAGAACCAGCATTAAAAATGATGACTTTGGAGCCTAGAGGCACTGGCATCAATAACTACACCATTTACATGCTTGACGGTTTTTCATACACACCTAATCCTCAATTGTATGTCTGTAGTATAGCCTATGGAATAATCTGCACATAGGTCTTATATGTCCATCCATTATCCAACCCGCTATATCCTAACTACAGGGTCACGGGGATCTGCTGGAGCCAATCCCAACTAACACAGGGCACAAGGCAGGAAACAAACCCCAGGCAGGGCGCCAGCCCACCGCAGGGTCTTATATGTGTTTTTACTAATAATTATCATTTTATATTTATTTAGCTGTGTGTGTAGGGTGGCGCACTGGGTAGTGCTGCTGCCTCACAGTTAGGAGACCCAGGTTCACTTCCCGGGTCCTCCATGTGTGGAGTTTGCATGTTCTTCCTGTGTCTGTGTGGGTTTCCTCCTACAGTCCAAAGACATGCAGGTTAGGTGCATTGGCGATTCTAAATTTTCCCTAGTGTGTGTGTGCGCATCCTGCAGTGGGCTGGCGCCCTGCCTGGGGTTTGTTTCCTGCCTTGCGCCCTGTGTTGGCTGGGACTGGCTCCAGCAGATCCCCGTGACCCTGTAGTTGGGATATAGCGGGTTGGATAATGGATGGATGGATGAATGTGTGTGTGTGGCTCACTGAAATCTCCATATTTACCAAATATAAATTAATGTGGCATCACATCCGTGGTCAGTTTTCAACTTGTGCCTGACACTGAAACTGCATTAAGAGTGTTTAAATCTGGATGGACTAATAGTCACAATATTTTTCAATGTACTTTCAGTATTACATAAAAATAAATTAAACTAGCTGTGCTACCTGTCCAAGACAGCATGAAATCTAAGTAATGAACAGACCTCATACCAGACCTCATGTTTTTTATTTGGTACATGGGTTGTCCATTTGGTCTGGTATAACCATGCACCTGATTTCTCTCCCTTGCAGTAAGAATGTCCTTTTTCAGTTTAGCCACCTGTCTTCGCCTTTCTTCTCAGAATCACTCGTCTAACAGTTCACCCTTTTAGTTGAAGTGTTTTGCTACCGCACTGGCCTGGTTTAGCGACTCTGGCCTAGTCATGTCATGGCTTTGGTGTTCTCACATGTGCATGGATTTGGTGTTATTTTTACTTTTCCATTGCCCACCACATAAAGTTATCAAACATCAGCAATAAAGTTGTACACCTCATTCATGTGGCTTGAGTTTGTGCAAGACAGTCACTACCATGCTGCTGTTGCTGTCGTATAATGTTGGACAACAGAATAGGGCAATTATTTTTAGACCCTCATTTGGTATTTTTATTAACATTTGTTTATTCTTTTGACCCTTCTTCTACATGTTTTGTCTATTTTTTAAATTTTTCCTGTTAACCCTAGCGACCAGGCAGACACACAGATATAGAGACAAAGACACACAGATACTTGTTCTTTTATTAAGATAAGCTGTACAGCAACTGTACAGACACACAGATACACAGACACTAGTCCTTTTTTTATAGAGAGCGCCTTCTTTTGGGAGTCTGAATGTTTACATTGGATTTTTTTCAGGAAGCAGAGTTCCTAAGTGCTTCAGCAAACTGTCACTGAACAAGTCAAAGGTTATTTTTCTTTATTTACATATTAAAACACTGAGGCCAGTTCTGTAATACCACAGGACAACTAATTTCCTTGTTGTTATTACAGTTGTTGTAGTAATGTGCTCAGAGGATACCAGACTCTTAGTCCACATTATAATGTATTTCTTACATTTGGATCAAATGCTCTTTCCCATTATTACACATTGGACAAACTTACTGTATCATCCGATATAACAGATAAGAACACAAAAGTACTAATAGAACACGAACATTAAAACACCCAGTTTTCAAGACATTTCAGTGAGGCATGTCATTCAATTGCAGACCTCATATATACTGTACCAGAGGTAGTAAAATTAAAGACCTAATGCTGTGACTTCAAAAATCTCCTCAGGCAAGAAGAATACTTGATTTACAAACTGAACTCTACATATCAATTGGTTCAAAAGAGTCACATTATTTTTTTTCTACTTCTTTTGAATTTACCTTCTTGACATCCTTTGTGCAAATCCTCTGAGAAATATAGTTTACAGGTCTCTCATCTACAATGACTCATTTTGGAAAGATGTTAGCTATTTTCATTTTCGCCCTGTTGCAACATGCTATTACATCAGTATTGTTTTAATCTGTTAGTTACACTTTAGTGTTTTGCAGTGCTAAACTTTGACTTCTCATTACAGAATTCTCTTTTGGTTATTTAGAATTAAGATTGAAACACATATTACTTCCTTTCAGTTACTAACTCTTGTCTAAACTATTGTTTTTTTCCTTTACCTTATTTTGTACTTTTGAACCTTTTCATTCATCAGCACATAAACTGTATTACTCTGGCTGTGATACTGATTCCTTACAAACTTTTTCCATCTCTTTTTTTCTTGTATCCCACTATAGTATATGCAGATTCTAAAAAAAACTGTGTGAATTGCCAAGAAAAAGGGGTGCCCTTGGATCATGTTTGTCATGTTTCGGGCGTTTGAAGTCTTTTGTCTTTCGAAAAAATGTTTACACAGCCATTACAACTATACAGTAAGTCAGTGAAACCTTCTATTTCATTTGACTTACATAACATCAGATGTTCCACATCAAACACTGGACTCCAACTGGGAGTGTACAGTATACAGTATATTTTTTTTAGACACTTTTTGTTTTTTGTTATTTTTCAAACCTTGTTTTTCATATTTATGGTACATCAATGTTCTTTTTTGTTCTCTCATTGATACAATATATTAATTTCTTAACAATTTATACTGTTCTGTCTCAATTGTTGTGTTATCATTTTTTGTTTGTTTGTTTACATAACTCAATTATTATTTCTTTAAATTTTTGATTATGCATTATTTTTTCAATTTTTTATATTTGTTCTACTACTTTTATCTGTGTTTATATATATTTACAACTTTGATTTCTCCATCATTGTATTGATAGTATTTTTTCTATTTTTATTTATATGTATTGATTACTTACACTATTTTGATCACTACTCTTTCTTCACTTTATATACATGTCTTCTTATTCTTATTTGTATTATATATTTTTTAGTTTTTTATTTGGCTTTACTTACATATATATTATTTTCATGAACAATATTAATTCCTGCTTATGCTTCATATTGATAGTTCAATCAGTCTCACGGAGGTAAAAAGCCTGCTTGTCCAGTCCTTAGCCAAAATAGTTAACGTTGTTCTACATAATGTGAGAAAGAATGTTATACATTATATAAGAAAATAAATAAATGCTGCCATGCAAGCTAAAGATTCTGTGACTGTATGACAAGTGTGAAAGTGCTTGTGAGAATCTCTTAGGGTTAAGCTTGCATTTCATATTGTAAATAAGTTCTCTAGAGACACAAGTAAGCCCACCCAGCCAAAGCCCTGGGGCATCAGGCTCATCCGCTTTACAGAATAAATTACACAGTAGCCTTTGGAGAAAGATAATGGAGAGTCCTTCAGAGAAAGCAGCTCACTCCCTTTACGAGATGCATTAAAAGAAGAAACTCATCTCATTCTCTGGCAGTCACTAACTCTCTACAAGCCTTTTACCAGATACCAATCACTCGGTCTTCTCACACAGAAGAGCACTGATTAGTATGCTCTTTTAAATTATAGATCTCCTAAAGGTGTGTGACGAGAACAGGATGATTCAGTATTAATGGGCATCAAGCAGTACAAAGAAGTGCCCCAGCTGGCTGGTGACGTGAGGCTGCTAACCCCACGGGGACCCCAGAGAGGATGATGTAAGATTATGTAAAGCATCCCACATCCCGCTGTTTTAACCTCTTTCACTCTCTCTCTCTCTATCTCTCTCCCTCTCTCTGTCTTACCCTTTACTTTGCATTTACTCTTTATTTTATTGTTCACACGATCCATCAGTTTTCCTCAACCTGGCCTATTGCCTTGTTATCCATAACTCCCCTTCTTTGTCCCGCTCTTGGCAGCAGTTCATCTGTTCAACAGAGCACAGTCTCTACACCATATCAACAGTCTGTCACGCCCTATAGGTTTGCAGGATGGGCGAACTGCCGCGGTGATTTCATCTGAAAACAGAGCCGTAGGGTGGTTGGCTGCTGCTGCCATGCTGAGATGTAAGATAAATAAGGTACACAAACAGCTGGAACAAAGACACTGACAACCAGGCATCCAAGAGCTCAGTCACCCTAAAGCTATTAATCAGTGTAAGGAAGAATAAAACGAAGGGGCCTCAAGGCAGACAGAGAATACTCACAAGTGCCAGGAGACAAAACTCAGAAGCAGGGATTGCAGTACTTGTAAAAATATAATAATTACAGGTAACAAAATATCTGGCCCCTCTACCAAATGTAACAGCCATATTCTTTACCTACTTATCCATTTCACAATTGAAATGTTCTGCTCATTACAGGCTATACTCAGGTGCACAGCAGGAACCAACTCTGTAAGTGATGCCAGCCCATCCATAGAACACACATACTCATTCATGAATGTCAGCCAATTTTAGAGTTGCAAGTTAATCTACAGTTCCATGCCTATCCCTTGGATGTAAGAATAAGTGGAGTACCCAAAAAAAGAAAAACATGAAAGCTCTAGAGAATGACTGAGTGGGGGGAACTTGCACACTTATATGGCATCTGCAAAGCAGCAGTCAAGCACTACACTAACATGCTGCGACTCTATACACACATATAAAACAATGATAGGTACACTGTACAATAGACACACTGCACCAACACACCCTACCATATCCATATTATTCAAACCAAAATATGAAATACTAAGTTCCAAGTAAATACAAGCTCAATTTAGAGAAAACACACACTACAGACCATTCATTGTCATGCCTGTAACAAACGTCCAAAGCGCCGATTGTGTATGGCTGCGGTTGATGGCAGAGTTCCAATGCTGAAGTAAGCTGGGTGGTGTCCCATCACAGATTTGCTGTAACCATGTTTAATGGGGCAACGCAAAGGTCTTATCTAGCATGTATCAAAGTAGGGGTTGAGGCAAGCCTGCATTTTAAACCTCATCAGTCCACCCTAAGCATCTGATTATAACTTAAGGGTTCCCAGAACTTCAGCAGAATTTCAGTCCTTTGTTAATTATGTTTTTTACTCTCCCAGTTAAGAAAAAAAGCTTCCATATATTAAGCTGGAGAAAATATACAGTATGTTCCAACAGCCAAAAGTATTATACCTTGGTAATAAGATCTACCAGCAAGGACACTGTTAAGGTTCAAGCAAATAAGAACTGGTAAGTTACATTGCTCCATTAAACTGGTTTAGTATTTTGTTGGTTTTGCCAACTACTATTAAATATTTACTTAAACATTTAGCACCATAATTACTTCAAAAAGGTCACAGACAAATGTATATAGAGTCCACACTAGAAAAAGATACTAAGGATTATATCAAGGCATTTATCAAATGCAAATCAGGGAAAATCTGGTAATCATTATCTTTTTCAACCTTTTCACAGACACTGACCACGGGAGAAAATCTCATCGATTTTATTTTTAATCTACATATCCTTCTTAAGGTTATAGCACCTTCTTCTGTCTTGTCTTAGGTCAAAGTGGGGAGTAAAAATTAACTTAACTTCTTGTTATCATTTTGTGAATAAATAATAGATGGGGAGGGTAAGATTTGTAAGATTTATCTAGGAAATTATTTAGGATTACATATAGTGATTTTTAATCAAATTGGAAGGAATTTTTCATATAGCAGAATTCTCCACAAACATACATAAATTTAGGGCGGCTGGTGACTCCCCTTTAGAAATTGTGATTATGAACGATTTTCTAAATTACTGACTCCCATTGATTGGACTTCTGCAACCAGTATTTAGAACATTGCCAAGGTGCTGGTCCAGAAGACCATTCTTGGTTTCCTATCAGAGATGTTCACGCTTCCAAGCTATTATGGCATTTTCATTTTAGACACCCGTCTAAATCTGAGAAAGTTTGGTGCTTATTCCTCAGGAGGAAGGCTCTGTCAGGAGTACATCAATAATGCAGTGTTTTATTTATGTATTTATTATTTTCACCATTCTTTCAGTGAAGTAATTTATTCACCTTTTAGAACGTTTATTTTTCATGGGTGTTGACTATTTTGTGTGTCAGGTTTCTATGATCCTATGTAGTTGCTAGACAGGCTATTAAACGTGAACTGTGATACCATGGTAGTTATGTTATAAAAGACGGCTGCCCCCAATAAACAGTGTTCAAAACTTTGTTACAAAACAAACCAACAACTTGACATAATTGTTTGAGAGCTCTTCCAGAACATTTTAGTTACAATTCTGATTTTGTCAGCAATCTCTCTCTAAATTTAAAGAATAATTTATTGATCTTAAGTGTTTCGACTTTGGTTGTGCCCAAATTCCTTTAGTAATTTTAGTAAAAATGTCTGCTGATCAATTTAAAATTCAGTCTGTCTGCATTTTAATGAAAGCTTCTGGGGTTCGTGACAAAGTGGAAATAACCTTCACCATTTTAAGACTCCCATAATAAAATGCCTTTATTGGAATAAATTCACAAACCAGGGATTAGTTTTTAAAGGTCCTCTCATTTTCAATATCTTAGCCTTCAACCAGCCTACTATAGCTGTATCCCTGGAAGGTAGTTTTGAAAATGAAATGTATTGTTCATTATTCAGCAAAAAAACGTAAAGATGTAGCAGAATTAAGCTAGAAGTCTTCATATGATTATACAGGAATGCCTTGTGTTCAAATATAAGTTTAGTCAACTTTGATAAAAAAATTTTGTCTTGGACCAATAATTAGCATACTCGTATATAACATACCATCCTGTTTCATCAATAATACACAGGCTTCAATTATTGTAAAATATGGAAGTTTCTTCCACATGCATAACACTAATAATTTGAATAATACAGTTTTTTACAACAAAGTGGCAACATTTAGAACCCTTTCACTGGTTAACTATATGTTCCTACATTAGGCGTGTGACCAATAAATAACTAAACTGTCCAGGACACAGCACAAATCTTGTATATGATAGACTATTCCATAGCACTAATAATGCCCACATTACAGCTATCATAATCACCCCTAAGGATAGAGTAGTTTGCTTTTTTTTTTACATTTTCAACTTACCATTCTTTTTTTTGTTTTGGTTGAGGTTTAAAAGAAGTCTTCAAATGCTGTGTTGCACTGGTCACTGTGGACACTTTATAGTGATGTTGGGGTGTAAGCACGTGCTATCTGGTTTTGGATTAAAATTGACCTATTTTCACCACAAAAGATTTGACAGGTTATTGGTAAATTGGCTGATCACAAAAAAATAATTTTTACAGCTTCTACTTTTCTAACGTTTATGGTAATTTAGTTGTTGTGCTCCTTAACGTGAATTATTACAGTAGTTGAGCTAGCGCTTTTATTTTTTTTATTTATTTGTTTACTTATTTATTTCCTACAAACTTCTTATAAAAGAGAGCAGCAAGGCAGGATTTACAGAAGATTGGAATATTAGCATTTACATTAAAGAAAGGTGCGTAATAAACTGAGAAAAAGGAAATGGAGGAACAATTGGACATATGGCAAGAAAAGCTAATTAATTCAGACCTTTTAATTGTGTCCTTTAATTAAAATGAACACTGCTTGTCTGAGTTATAACAGTGAGTGAGCTTGTTTAAGTACAACAGCTCAAATTTGCAATAGAAAAAGAAGAGATAAAGAAGAATTTGAAATTGCTGGTTAGTAAACAATAGACTTGTTAGCTTAACAGCAAAATTTGTCTATTTCACTTGTAAACTTGTTAAGCATGTTAGCTTTTTATATTCTTGATAAATATCTTATGAACATTTGATAGATTTGTGGCTTTTTTTAAAGGGTTCTACTGTGCTTATCATTTGTTTGTGTGCGTCATACAGTATAAGTTTTGGTAAGAAACAAGTACTGTGTAATTAAAATGATAATATATTTACAATTACACACCAAGATTTAAGAGCGTCTAGCTGGTACACTGGAAAAAACACTTGCCAATATCACTTAATTCAATCAATGTGTGAGAATACATATATTTTTTTGTTAGACAAATGGTGAAAACCACATTTTTAAAATTAAGATTTGTTTCAGATAAGTACATTACAGAAGAAATTAAATAATATGATAGCTTATAATTGTAAGAAGCATTTTATTTTATTTAATAACATGCATTACAGACAAATATTTTCTCTACATATTGCATTAATTAAAAAGTATGTATTTTAAGGAAATGTTTTAAGAAGATTTTATTTATTTCAGTATTTTTATGGCCACTGAACAATAAGTCTACTAAATTTGATTTTGTTATTAAAAAAAGAACTAGTAACATCTGTGGTCTGTAATTTCATTACAAAAATGCCAAACGTAACACTTTAATATAGAACATAAGGCTTCTCCGTGTCTGGTTATGAAGGAGCTTAGTATAGAATTTCTTTAAAGAGATAAAAGGAAAAATAAATCAAATTTCATTTATTGACTGATCCAAGAATATGATATCGGTGATCGGTATAGGCCCTAAAAAACCTGATCGGAACATCCATAGTTTTGGTGAAAAACTGGACAGACTTCAGGTTGCAGAAATTAGCCTTGGTTCACATTAAAGTTTTATTAGATTGTTGCGACACTTTTTCTCTCCTTGTCTCTTTGCTTACATTATACTTCCTTAATTAATGTCAGGCTATTTAAAGGTGAAGGTCTGAACAGCTTCCTTTTTCTGTTTTTTTACCTTAAAAATAAAGAAAAGATGACTTTGCAAATAAAAACAATAAGCTTTATTTTTTTAAGGACTTCAGGTTTCTGATTTAAGCACTCTCTTGACTATCTTGACTTTCATTATTGTCTTCCCTTTTCACAATTTTCACATGATCAACTGATGATTATTCTTTTGGTTTGGATTTCCAGTTTATATCTTCAACCACGGTCACAGCAACAATTTTCAAAATAATTGCCACAAAACATTTCTGTGGTCACAGAGGCTTCTTACAGCCTTTCAATACAGAAACTCTTAAAAATGTCAACTTTTTTAACAAGAATTTTTTCAATGTCATACTGTCTTATGCCTAAAATCACTTATAAAGCCAGAATCTCCTCTTCCTTTCATATCTTTCATATTGTTTCTTTGTGTTTTGTTTTTGTAGACAATGAAAATACTGCTAGGTGATATGTGTTCAGCTAATGGTACCATCAGCTATATTATAAACATCTACTACATATTTTATGACATATGTTTTCTGTGGTGCTATCACCTGAAAATTTGGGGGTTATCTTGCATTAGAAAAGTATAAGGCGGTAACCCTTTATATAAAATATGTTTTCTCTAACACTGTTAACTCTTTTCCAACATTCCTGACTATTATTACAGCACTCTTTTATATGATACACATTTTCTCTAACACATTCACTTCTTCTTCCTGTAGCTCCCTACTGGGCTATAGCTTCCTCTGCTTGTGACATTACTAACACTTACCAGGACATGATAATAACCATATATATGGTACTGCTACTTAGATCTCCAATGCCTCATGTTGTATTTTATAACTGACTCTAACATTAACCTCCTCTAGCATTAATAATGCACCAGATCTTTTGAAGCTTCTCATAAAACGACAGGAACATTTCATTTGAAATAAGCTTTCTGTTACACCTACAGCATTGCCAATACACTGTAACATCCAACAATAAGGCAGCGACTTTGTATATAATGTACATGTCATACACTACTTATCTTTTTACAGTGTAACTTCTATTAAGATTGTGGCAAAAAAAATCTTCCTGTAACACTTACTTCATATCTGGTGGACTTTATTGAAGCTTCCCACCATACAGCAGTGACCCAAATATAATAAATGAAATTATATAATTTTAGTTTAGAACAAATACTTTATAAGAATGGATAACATATGACATAAAAATATACAATAGTAACAGGGGCAGCATAGTGGCACAGAAATGATCTAATTCCCTGTCAGTCACTGTCTCCATGGAATTTACATACTTTCCTCACGTTTTAATTTTCTTTCAATATGCTAAAAACATGATTGCTGGGTTCATGACTAAACCTAATTGACCTTGTATGAATGAGTATGGATATGTGTGCAGATATGTGTAACTTTATATGTTCATCACTTGTTCCTGCCTAGTGCCTAATGTTGAATAAAGACAGGCTTTGATCCACCCTGTGATTAAATAGGTTCACTAAATGGACAGATAGACCATAATAGCTCTAATATGCGTTTACTCTTTAAAAATAGTACTAACAAAATAAATGACTTAACCTTTCGACAAAAAAGAGTGCCACCTAACGTACTCTATGCCTATCCTTCTGATGTGATATTACTAACTTTACACTTCAGTAACTCTCTTTTAGCTACAGCTCCTGTAACATCTTTCATTCAATAATCTTCAGTCCCTCTTAAACCATTTCTGGGTTATGAGGGGCCAGACCTATTCCAACAGAAGACATTAACAAGCTGTGGACAGAACAAAAGTCCATTTGCCAAGCATGCCTGTGTGCACATTTGCATTCAGTCATAAGGGGTTGATTAAAATTACTAATTACATATCATATGACTTTTGAATGACCTGAAAACTGGAGAACTGAGAGAGATGTCCACGCGGACACAATGACAGTTCCACAAATAAGCTTTCCTTTACTCAGCGTAACTGCTGCACCACCATCACCCCCTCCCTTAATAACTCTTAGAACTTTCAAATTGTCTGCCACTGACTGGCTTTTCACACCTGAAGCTTTTGCCAATACCATTAAACAGAAAGTCACGAAACAGCTCTTATTTAAAGTGGTACCTCTGAAACGTGAACACCATCCCAAAGAAAACCTACAGTACAATTTACAGTTGGATCACAGACAGTTTAAGTGTCATGAATACGGTCACATAGTGAGTAAATCAGAAGCTGGAAATGAGCCAGTAGATCACAGTGCTGTAAAATTATAAACACCAAAACCATACTATTACACCCCATATCATCATTGCCAGACTCACTGATACGACTCATTTGAAATAAAACTAGAAACACTAACTGAACACAATGAATGAGTTCACCACAGCATGATTAAAAATACCAAATTTTTAAATTAAAGAAAAACAATTTCCAAACAAAATCCATTTCCTGTGATCAGCTGGGGCATACATTAATGCCAAACCAGCAGGGTCTCATAAAAAGCAAGCTCAGCTCTGTTAGATAAGGGATTAAGCGGCCTTTGTGGAGCTGAATGGCTTGTTCCCTTTCTCAAGAAATGTCCCAGCCTTCTGTGAGATCTGTCTCTCTGCCAGCTCTGCCTGCAATGCTGTGCAGCTAAAGCACAAGAAACAAAAAGTATTGCAACCAGCTGGTACCGTCATGCCAACCTAATGAGCCCATTTCTTTCTGAGGGGCTCTGTTCCACTGGCTCTTAAATGTTATCCCGAAAAATTCTAACACCTGAAGAAGCAGTAAATTGGAGACTTGGACATTCAGGACTCATACCAGTAATTCTGTTTTAAATTTTATCTTCTATTGATCTAAAAAACTGTTCTGAGTGAACATTCATTTGTACTTTACCCAGCAACAACAGTGTGAACGAATAAGCTATATTATGCTTGCACTAGCTGCATCAACGACCTCACCAGTTTTTACCAGAGCTGCTCTTTCTGACTGATGCTGTTCAATGGGTTTTTTATTTGTTTGGTCTCAAAATACTTTAAAGACATGTGGTGGGGGAGGGAATAAGAAACAACATAAAAACACCTCATCTGGCAGGAAGAGACACAACAGCCCTAATTTGCTCTATGAGGCGTGGACTCTCAGGCAGCTCTTGTCACTTAGCCATCTGCATTCTCTCCCGATGATGTAACCTTTAGTCTCTAAATCTCTCTCAGAATATTTTATTTTAATTTTTGCTGTAAAATGCTTACAGGTAACTGGTACAGGAGCAGATGAAAGCAGAACCACTAATAATGTTTATTTATTCAGCTGCTTGAAAGGTGGTTGGCATGGATGCATTTCATAACGAAACAAACTACTTTAATTGATGAAATATTAGAGCAAGGATATCTACCCAAAAAAGAATGAAGCACTGATTAATGCCAAGATGAAATAAATCATTACCACTGTCAATCAGATCAAACCATTTGTGTGCAAGACAGCATCAAGACCAATGACACTTGATCAAAAATTGTGTGTAAATAACTAATTAAAGGCATGACTTCCCAAATATTCATAGCAGAACACAACTCTGGATTGGGATGCCATTCCACTGCTGGGCAAATTCCCAACAGGATAATCTAAAGTCTCAATTAATCTAATGTGCTTATTGTGTCGGAGTAACCTGAAGTAACACAACAAAAATAACACAAGGAAACTCCATAATGGCCGCTGTGATACCATGTTGCCTGGAATAACTTGCTCTGTTTTCTGCTTTTCAAAACAAGTTTCCTACTGTAACTGACTGCACACAGATTCACAGAAAGTGGTAGGTTATCCCCATATCCTACCTCCTCTGGACATATGCCATTCATCTTTGCTAAATGTATCACTATATCCACCCATTTAATTCGTTTACCTCCTTCCTCTAATTGACAGGTTGTGTCAAAATGCAACCTGTCATAGCAGCATCAGGTGCAAGATGGGAACAATCCTGAATAGGGCACCCATCCAATACATGGCAGACTAACCCATACCAATAGTGGGCCAATTTAGAGTTACAAAAAAAACTCTAACCTGACCATCTTTGGGATGTAGGAGGAAAACCAAGGAAGCAGGAGAAAAAAAACACGCAGACACAGCAAGGAACAGTGAACTCACTGTCATGGAACTGTGGCATTAGCAGGACTAACCACTATCACCAAATACATCTATCTATCT
>JANRMT010062813.1:92739713-92751135 GCA_026402145.1 Polypterus bichir lapradei
TATCTATCTATCTATCTATCTATCTATCTATCTATCTATCTATCTATTATATATCTGTAGTAGAAGCACCCTTTTGAGCTAATACAGCCACAAGTCTTCTTGGGAAAGATGCAACAGGTTTTTCACACCTGGATTTGGGGATCCTCTGCCATTCCTCCTTGCAGATCCTCTCCAGTTCTGTCAGGTTGGATGGTAAACGTTGGTGGACTCATGGCTGTATTAGCTCAAAAGGGTGCTTCTACTAAATACTGAGCAAAGGGTCTGAATACTTAGGACCATGTGATATTTCAGTTTTTTTTTTTTAAATAAATCTGCAACAATTTCAAAAATTCTTTTTTTTGTCTGTCAATATGGGGTGCTGTCTGTACATTAATGAGGGAAAAAATTAATTTAAATGATTTTAGCAAATGGCTGCAATATAACAAAGAGTGAAAAATTGAAGGGGGTCTGAATACTTTCCATACCCACTGTATATCAGAGTTGAGAAAGATGCACAATAACATGTAAAACATATACAAACAAAAAAGTGCTGCTGAATTATGCCAACCTGCTAAATAAAAACATTTCGGCAATTTCACTGCCTATAGACTTTCTTTTTAATGATGTTTAGCTGATGAGTTCAATGTGCCTCCAATAAAATGCAAAACAAGAAAAGGAGTGGGTGGGCATTGGAAGGGAGTTACCAAATTGGCCAGACAAACAATTCCATTTAATTGAAAGTAGCCTCTTCCGTTTACTTTTTAATTTGGGCAAGAAAAGAGAAATTCCTAAACCCTGTAAAATTCATAAAACATATTATTAAGGTAAATATTTAAAATGATGCCCTCAGTCCCTAGGATGTCATAAAATTCATCAACAGGTCAACTTTAAACTTCTTCAAGGAGACAGCTTATAAATCCATCCATCCATCCATTATCCAACCCACTAAATCCAAACACAGGGTCACGGGGGTCTGCTGGAGCCAATCCCAGCCAACACAGGGCACAAGGCAGGAACCAATCCCGGGCAGGGTGCCAACCCACCACAGCATTTTATAAATCAAATCCGATATTCAATCCTTCCTATGTAAATATGTCAACACACTTTTCTTTGGAAGAGTTGTTATTGTTTTTGGAAAAAAAAAAGGTTTTACCCCAAATAGCAAGTTGTCCTGGAAGCAGCTTTCAGAATGTTTGTTCCAAGGGAGCCAGTTAAGCATTTATGATTATGCTATTTAGATCTAAGAATGATTAACTTGTTTTGATAAAGATTTTATTTCTGACATTTGGTTTTTACATTTAGTTATTTCATGTTATGTATGGTCACAAAAATATTATTTTACACTGTGGTGTTGTTCTGAAGTATCTGAAATATAGTAGAGACACAATGTCTGTTTTTGGCAAACTGCAGGCCCATTCTACAGAGACAGTTTTTTTCTCCATAAATATTTTATGGATGCACAAATACAACTTTCTCATCAAAACTATAACAGCCTTTTTCCTTTAATTTGTGCTGCAAGCAGTAAGGTAGCTACCATAGCTTCAGTTTTCTGGGTTCAAATCCTAGCCAGTTCACTGTCTAGGCATGGTACTTCCCATTTCTATATGCAGGGTAAGCTGCATGATGAGCCCAAACTAACCCACTACGAATAAGTGTTCTGTGACAGACTGGTATCCAGAGATTTTCTTTTGCCTTGCACTGGCTGCCCCCAGGATATCCTCTGCCCCATGACCCTGAATTGAAATAATTAGGTTGGAAAAATCAGAGAATACTGGTACTGTATACCCGTATTTTGAAAATATGCTTCAATATATTCTAGTGCTACAGAATACAAGATGGCAGAGTGCTTTCAAGGCAGGAGTGTCCAGGTGGCGGACACACGGTTTTTGGAATGAGCACAAAGGGGAGTACATTATAATTAAACAAGCAATATCCACAGGCTAAATATTACTGGAACTCTGCCAAAAAGCAGGCTATTGCAATTTTATAAGATAAAATGGGCAACAACATGAATAATAATGTGGAAGAGATGATCTTCAGTGAAGATAGTTGTACCTGTCTCCACACTGCAGATGGTAAAGTAAAAGAACAGCAGGCTATATAAAAAAGAGAGGGGTAAAACTATAGGAAATAGGACAGCAATCTGTTTCTGGCCCTAAGTATATTGTAGGAAAGTATGGCAACACATTATTGTACCAGAAATTTTAAAGTCCTCTGTAAATGTGACAATAAATCCTACTAATTACACTGTAACTGCCAGAGTAAGCAAAAAATAATTACGTTTTATACTTATATTCACGCTGTGTAACAGGAGTTTCAATAAATGAAACTCTACACGAAACATCAGTATGCCTTGTCAAACTGCATTAATTACTTGCTAAAAAACACAATTATGTATCCACCTCCAGGGATGTAATAATAGGAAGTGTCAGATTTTGAAAAGCTTATAAGAATGACATAAAGGTGACTTCTTCATCTTCCCCTTATTCATAAAGTATGGTGCAAATCTGAAAAGTGGAGGAGTTACTACCATCCATCCACCCTCTATTGTACTGTCTTAACTAAGAACTAATGGAGGGGTTGCTATGTTAAAATCGCTTCAGCAGTTTAGTAACATCATTGTCGGAAACACTAACACTCTACATATCCAAAAGTAGTTCCTTTTTCTAATCATTTTGAGTGTGAAGTTTGCACATTATTCATATCCCTGATGATTTTCCACTGACATTCTAGTTTCCTTCCACCTTCCAAAAGGGTGTATGTTAGGACATCTGATCACTCTAAATTGGTTTGCTATGAGTAAGTGTTTTATTATGCCCTGTGATGAACTGACATCACAAGGCCAAGCTGGTTAACAGGCAAAGTGGGCTCTGAAAATAGATTACTACAGTATTTCTCTAATGGTCTATTTGCATTAACTTCCATGGATGCCAGGGTATCAGCGTCACTTTGGTCAGAGATAACACATAAACTATTGTTTCCAAGGGCTGGGGCATAAGGTACACACCCATCATCCTAAATCCTTTAAGTTAAATAACCTTAAAAATTTTGATTTACTTCTGCATGCTTCCTCGGAGTACACTTATTAAAATCGCAAGAATACTAAGGAGTTATTTTGCTTTGCAATATATTCAGTGATGTAAACTGTTGTAAACTGACGGATCCGATCCATGTCGCGCACTGGTCTCTACGTACATGATCTTCCAATCTCAACTGGGTAGGGTTCGCCTTTTTTATACATGTACTGTATATAAAACAATAGATAAGCGGAGACAGGCGATGCCTGCCCCTGGAACAGACATCACGTCATTCGGTCCTGAGCGCAAGCTACGCCATTACAGCTGGAGAGTGGAGCGGAGCAGGCCACTCCGCGACATAGTCGAGTCGTGCGGAGCCGAGCCGAGCTGAACCCGAGCAGCCCCGGCGTTAGACACCCAGTGTCTTCTCACGTCTAAATACTGCGGCCCAGGACACACACAAATATACCCTTCCCATCAAACTCAACTGAAGGCTTCAATTGGATATCATTCGACTATTTTCTGTTTTTGGAGATGTCCAGATGAGTTTAAACGGCGGTTAATAACGAAGCCTGCTATAAGGCATATTGACACAACGTATTCACTTTAAATTATAACATCAGCGATTGTTAAGGAAAGTATGCGTATGTTGTGTAGCATCCGTGTGTGTGCGTGAGTGCATTAGACAAACAGAAAACTCACACACTTAAACCCGGGTGTCGGAAACTGGGCGCTACAGCCCGCTTCTCAAAACGCACACAGATGTGACTTCACTGAAATGACGCACCCCTTAACGCACACAGGCTTCTTTAAAAAGCTCACAGTGGCGCATTTGGAAAAAGCTTAGGAAAATTCAAGGTTTCAGACTCACCAAAAGCTGGTCTAATGTTGGTAATCTCAGCCATTTTGCGAAGGAGCGCTATCCTCCCTAGAACTGTAGTTTTCAAAATAAAAAAAAAATAAATAAAAAAGACGGCCCTATTTTATGTCCATGAAGACTAAGTATCACCCTGTTATTGCTTGTGGCAGGCGATGGGTTTGGCTTTTTTAAGATGCTGGAACGATCGGAGATCCTGGCGTGCAGTGATGCTCTCCTCTCTGTCTATCAGGGATGCGGCTGCAGCGCCAGACTGGTCCTCTCAGCCACACGCCCATATGACATGTCAATCACAATGTAACCACGCCCAACTCGGAGGAGGCGGCCTCTTTCGCAGCGCCGAAATCACGTCCCAGAATTCCGACTTTTACCGAGTCCACCCGAAATCTCCTGGTTACTTGGCAGCACGGGGAAAATCGTACACAATGTATTATTTGCACAGTACTTCCGATCATTTTGCTTTAATCTTAGCCCTCTTTTATAAAGTGTGATGCATTTTGCAGGATCGGGGCACATTAGCTGTCATTGTTTCTGGTTCCTTAGCAATCCAGATAAAAATAGCCTGATCCAGCAATGCAAACATTAAACAAAAGGCTTGCAAACAAGCCGTGACGTAATGAGAATGAAAGCGGAATGAAAACAGAATTCTAGAGAACTCATTCCCAGCATCAAGCACTACACCATAGAACACAAATCGACTAAGTGTCAAATAAGGTCGACCAAGTTAAGAATGAAGGTTTTATAAAAGACTGCCTGTGTGACCCACTTATAAGGGCCTTCATTTTGCATTTTGTATAGCGCACGTCAGGATACACATAATCCACAAGCTGTTTATGCAATATATGTTGCAGGGTTTTTTGAGCAAAACGCTTCCCTGTCTGTATCTCAGTCAGGCAGAGTGAAAAGTTCCAATCAAATAATCACTGGTTGAACCGGCGACTTTAGGAATTAAAATTCCTGTAAGCATCTAACTACATCTAAGTTCCATTGTTTTATTCCAGCTAGAGGTGTCCACAGTCCTTCAGTGTTCCTTGTTGCCCAAGGGAGTCAGGGAGTACACGATGTTTTTTTATGCCCCCTTGTGGTGTGACCTACATACTACAACCATACACACACTTTCCAGTTCAAGATTATGACACTTTGGGATTTGGGAATGGGATTGGGATTCGGGGTGGGTTGCAGGAGTGTGAAAAGGGGAGTTCAACCCCTTAAAAACCTGGTTCAAAACCCAGACTGGTTGTTATTGGAGTAGAGAGTGCATATTTTTCCATGTCTGCTTTGTCTTTGGCTGGATATTTTGGTTTCCCTCTACATAGTAAAGTTGTGTTGTTAAGGCAGATAGATAGATGGGTCAGTCTAAAGTTGGCAAGTGTTTTCAGGTTAGGACTGGGGTCCCAGATATCTAACTCTAGGGAATGCAGGCTCAGAAAATACAACAGATGGATGCAGTATTTGTGCAAAATAATTGTAAACAGTTATATTGGTAATTATATCTGCAACACCTTAATTTTTTAAGCAAAAAATCCAGCTTTTGAACTAATTCAGGTGATATTTTCATTGTAACACAAACATGACATAAAGGTCTTAAATGTGCTTAATTCAATTGAGGGTTGCAGGAGGTGAGAACTTAGCCTGACAACACTGGGAACAAGGCAGGAGACAGCTGTGGACAGGGCTTCAGATCTTTACAGAGCCCACTCATGCAAGCATCCACAGCACCCAGTTCTGTAGGGACAATTTACAGTCACTAATATAACCTCTACATCTTTGTGGAGGTGTGAGAAAAGAAAAGACAAAACCACATACACACACACACACACAGTGAGAACATGCAAATTACATACAGAGAGTGACCAGGCAGGAGAAAAGAGTGCTAGCTACTGCACCATCCATATTCCCCTTCTCTGTTCACTCAGTCATTGAAAAGTTATGAAGTGAGTATACAATATATACGTCTGTCGAGGGTGGTGATGCAGAGGCAGAGCAGTGTTTTCTGTTCTATTGTAGCATTGTTTACTTGTCTCAAGTAACATGTAAGTAATGCAGATATGCAAATCCGAATATTCCTTTTCATTTATGTAGAAGATACACTGTATGGCAGCTTTGATCTTCATTTTGAGCTTTGTAAAATTTAAACTTTTCATCCATCTATTTTTGATCCTGCTTAGTCATTTCAGGATCACAGGGAGACACATTAGCAGCATTAGATGCAGAAGCATCAAGCACTACACCATAGAGAAGTCAGGAGCTACACACAGAGGTCAGGAGCTAAATCTGAATGGTCTGACTGTCGTTCACATAGCATGTCATTTTGTGCTGAGTAATATCTGAGCTCTCTCTTTCCTTCTTTGCTGTACCCTTAATATGCTATTGAGATTTCCTGGCTTCTTGGTTATTGACCTTACACATTTTCATCTGTAAGTCATGACTTCAAGTGACACTAACATTATTGTCAACATCTAAAATGTTTCTTCTACCTGCATTAGGACAAATAAATCACTATGATAAAGTATGACATTCTATCATATTCCTTTGATCAAAACCTCCTCCTGTTGTACCTTGGTGTTTTATTGTTCAGTATTCAATGATCTATCTATCTACTTATTAATTATACAGTGCCTTTCATATCTATCTATCTATCTATCTATCTATCTATCTATCTATCTATCTATCTATCTATCTATCTATCTATCTATCTTTTCTCTGGAGATCTCATAAAAGAGGCAGAACCTCCTGAATGTGACATTACAATTAAACCAAATGTTAAAGATTTTATCAGTCCTAAAAACTGAATTTTAAAAATTAATCACATAAATGGAATTTTGTTCCAAGATTTATCAAAAAAAGAATTGTATGACTGGTGTCTTAAAGTATCCAATTTTATGCATTTGAAGGAGATGACTGATACCCTCTGGAGGAACACTCTCTGTCTGCATGACACGACATCTCCAGCATGGAGAACTTTATATTAACCTCCCATTGAAAAAAGAGTTGGGGACCTGCAGTGGAGGATTCTACATGTAGCAGTAGCCACCAATTCATTCTTAAAAACCATTTGTGCTAGTGCAACAGATCAGTGTCCATTTTGCCTTCAGAAAGAAACAATTTATCATTTACTTCTGTCGTGATAATTAAGAGTCCAAGACATTATAAAGGTTTGGGGCAGCCACCCGTATATTGTTTTTCCCAGCTGCAAAAGGGTTTTTCGTATCAAAAGCATGATGTGCATATCACTGAGTCCAAAACAGAACTGACTATAGTAGCCCAAGATGGAGGCTTTAAAGGTCTGGAGAGGAAATGATGTCATCAGAATGGCCGGAACCAGAAGTGACATCAGCAAAGGGGCCGGCTTCAGAAGTGACATCTTCTGAGGCGCCGGAACCTTGCAGGATTTCCAGGGAAAGGTCTGTAGGGAACTGACTCCGCCACCCCAGGTCGGATGTTTTATTACACTTAATCAGACCCTTTAGCTGCCTCCTACTCGCACGTTTGTGACACTGTATTGTACCAAATTAAAACCACTGCTGCATTTCCTTGCTTTATTGTTGATGGATTTGGGAATTGTATTTAACTAAATGAATGTTTACTTTGTAATTTTTTATTAGGCCAGGCCAAGATGGCAACTTAAAAAACAAGAAGAAATAGAGATAAAGATCTGAAAACCACTGATGCTCTATTAATGTTTAAGGTCCACCGTCAAAGGAGACTGAAGATTGAATTTGCATATTTTAAACTAATTAATCAATTAGATATATTTAGAGAAATCTAGGCTGTAAATGATGTTTTATGTTCCATGGAAAATTAATGGAATTAATTAATTTTCTAAAGCATGAGTAGAAAAACTTTGTTATTAAATGTTGTTGAATTTTCGCTGTCAATTTGACTGCAATTATGTTCTAATTGTTAATAAAGGTCTATTTAAAATTTTAAAAAATCTATCTATCTATCTATCTATCTATCTATCTATCTATCTATCTATCTATCTATCTATCTATTATATAGTGCCTTTCATATCTATCTATCTACAGTATCTCACAAAAGTGAGTACACCCCTCACATTTTTGTAAATATTTTATGATATCTTTTCATAGGACAACACTGAAGATATGACACTTTGATACAATGTAAAGTAGTCAGTGTACAACTTGTATAACAGTGTAAATTTGCTGTCCCCTCAAAATAACTCAACATATAGCCATTAATGTCTAAACTGCTGGCAACAAAAGTGAGTACACCCCTAAGTGAAAAATGTCCAAAATGTGCCCAAAGTGTCAATATTTTGTGTGGCCACCATTATTTTCCAGCACTGCCTTAACTCTCTTGGGCATGGAGTTCACTACAGCTTCACAGGTTGCCAATGGAATCCTCTTCTACTCCTCCATGACGACATCACGGAGCTGGTGGATGTTAGAGACCTTGCGCTTCTCCACCTTCCATTTGAGGATGTCCCACAGATGCTCAATAAGGTTTAGGTCTGGAGACATGCTTGGCAAGTCCAGCACCTTTACCCTCAATTTCTTTAGCAAGGCAGTGGTCGTCTTGGAGGTGTGTTTGGGGTCGCTACCATGTTAGAATATTGCCCTGCGGCCCAGTTTCCGAAGGGAGGGGATCATGCTTTGCTTCAGTATGTCACAGTACATGTTGGCATTCATGGTTCCCTCAATGAACTGTAGCTCCCTGTGGTATAGCGGGTCCACAGCTCGCTGAGCAATGGCCATTTAAATAAATGATCACCGCGCTCGCGGTTTCGTGAGGGAGCGTAGTGGTTGTAGCAAGCCGCGGGGTGATCTGAGGTGTGGGCGTTTCTCACCGAGTGCACAGGTGAGGAACTGCCCACATCCGTGATTATTCCCGTGGCTAATTTGTTACAGCTGCTATGGCCCCTCTCATTATAAAAAAGAAGCGTGAGTTGGTTAGGGGGAAGAAAAAGAACGAAAGAAAAGAGAAGGAAAGAGGACAGAGGTTACTGGGAGCGAACAAGGAAGCAGAACGGTGCGAGAGAGAGAGAGAGAGAGAGACACACGTAGCGTGTGGGTGAGCGAGCGAACGAGCGCTCGTGGGCAGCTACAAGGGCCTGGGTGTTAGGCCTACACCCAGGCATAGGAGTTGGAAGTCGCCCCGCTGAGCGAGCAGGTAGCAGGAGTGACCTGGGAAAGACGACTGGCCGCGGAAGGCCAGAAAGGCAGCGGGAGTCGTGAGGCTTGGTAGTGGATTCCCCAACATGTGTGTCCTGGCCGTTGGTGTGAACCAAGTCTCGGGGACTGGGATGAGTGCCAGACCGAAGCCAGGGATCGGGAGGTCTCCAGTCTCGTTTGAATGTGTAATGGAAAAAGGGCAGCTGCAGAGAGTGTCTCGCCTGCTGCTAAGCCCAAGAGGAATAAGCAGGTGAGACGCTAGCACAGAAGAAGCACCGGGCTTGTTGTTGTTGATTTTAAAAGACTGCTTCCAAAGAAACATTTTAACCTCTGCTTTTAAGGATTGTTTTTTCTATTTATTGATTTTACCTCCACGTTCCTTTTTATGGATTATTTATGAATTTTTGAAGCACTACACTTTATGGACACTTTGTTTTTGTTTTGATTGTCTTTTAAATAAAAGCACTTCTGCACTTTTTGTACCATCCCCTTGCTCGATTGTTATTGCCTTCACTGACTAGCTCACTCGGTAACATTATCGACGGTGTTGGGTTCAAGGGCTCCCAAACAGAAATGGGAGTGTGGAGCCAGAACCCACATCGTCGCACTCCCCAGTACCGGCAGCACTCATGCAGCCCCAAACCATGACAGTCCCACCACCATGCTTGACTGTAGGCAAGACACACTTGTGTTTGTACTCCTCACCTGGTTGCCACCACAGTTTATCTTGGGCTCATCAGACCACAGGACATAGTTCCAGTAATCCATGTCCTTAGTCTGCTTGTCTTCAGCAAACTGTTTGCGGGCTTTCTTGTGCATCATCTTTAGAAGAGGCTTCCTTCTGGGACGACAGCCATGCAGACCAATTTGATGCAGTGTGCGGTGTATGGTCTGAGCACTGACAGGCTGACCCCCCACCCTTTCAACCTCTGCGGCAATGCTGGCAGCACTCATACGTCTATTTTCAAAAAACAACCTCTGGATATGACGCTGAGCACGTGCACTCAACTTCTTTGGTCAACCATGGCGAGGCCTGTTCTGAGTGGAACCTGTTCTGTTAAACTGCTGTATGGTCTTGGCCACTGTGCTGCAGCTCAGTTTCAGGGTGTTGGCAATCTTCTTATAGCCTCGGCCGTCTTTATGTAGAGCAGCAATTTTTTTTTTCAGATCCTCAGAGTTCTTTGCCATGAGGTGCCATGTTAAACTTCCAGTGACCAGTATGAGAGAGTGTGAGAGCAATAACACCAAATTTAGCACACCTGCTCCCCATTCACACCTGAGACTTTGTAACATTAACAAGTCACATGACACCGGGGAGGGAAAATGGCAAATTGGGCACAATTTGGACATTTTTCATTAGGAGTGTACTCACTTTTGTTGCCAGCGGTTTAGACATTAATGGCTGTGTTATTTTGAGGGGACAGCAAATTTACACTGTTATACAAGCTATCTATCTATCTATTATTATTATTAAATTCTTCTTTGAGGCAGACAGATTTTTAGCTCCTCGCTGGTCTGAAGTCAAACTTTAGAGTCAGTTAGCCCCTGACAGTCTCCCCACACACTTGTCTCCAGACCCTCTCTAGTCCATTTTATACTGGAAGGTGAATGAGCTTCTTAAAGTGTCAAATCCCAGCTGGATCACAGACAAGGTATTAATCCTTTGTGTTTTTATAAACTGTGGTGAGCAGCTGGGGGTGGTACCCAACCGGGACGCCCAGAAGGACCAGAGGAGGGCTTACGCCTCCTCCAGACCACGAGAGGGCGTCCGCCCAGGTAGCTTTGGGGACCACGGGAACAGAGCTCAGAAGCTCAACCCTATAGGGGCCTGTGGTCACCGTCAGGGGGCGCCCCGATGCCTGTGGAGCCATTGCCCTCAGCACTTCTGCCACACCCAGAGGTGCTGGGGGAAGGAAAACCAGGGACACCCTGAGTGCTTCCAGGTGCACAGCCGGCACTTCCGCCACATCTGACAGGACCGGCAGAAGGTTATCGGGAGGCACCTGGAACACGTCCAAATGAGCATAAAAGGGGCCACCTCCCTCCATTCGATGGCTGGAGTTGGGTGGAAGAGGATGGAGCTCGGAGGAGAGGACTGGAGGTGGACCTGAAGAGAGAAAGAGGCATTGGAAGGGCCTGGACTGAGGGTGATTGGTGCTGCGGCACTGGGTTGTGTGTGCGTGATATTGTGTAAATATTGTAAATAAACGTGTGTGGGTTTAAACAACGATGTCTACCTGTCTGTGTCCGGGCTGTTCCCCACAAAACATTTAGTCATCCTACATTAGAACATCTTTCTGACTCTATCTTATGTAGCACCTTTCTTATTCTATCTGTCCATCAATCTCTCTGTCTGTAACATTCTGACAATCTATCCAGTATTGTTATCCTAATGTATGTATGTGAATTTCTTT
>JANRMT010062813.1:92758455-92812538 GCA_026402145.1 Polypterus bichir lapradei
ATGCTTACCATTTATTATTCCAACAGATGGCACATCACAAACATTTGTAGCAATAAAACACATTGAATTGGTCACAAGCATTGCCAATGTTTTTATGAATCCCATACCAAATGGAATATAACAGAGAATACCAACCAATCAGACACACAGATACACAGACAGTTGTCATTATATTAAGATGGATTTATTTGGTGCAATAAACCAGTTAGTGTTTAACAAAAAGGTTCACCAATCCTCACCCATGCCTGAAATCTGAAAATGATTTCTGGCAAAGCCTAAGAAATACTTTCTCATAGACTGATACAGAGGAGGAGGAGGAGGTTAGGAGCACGCACTGATACAGTGCATTGCTGCACCCACCACACGACAAACCAACTCAGGATCCGGAATAGGACCCGGGTGCAGCCATGCAACGGGTGACACCTCGGCACCACACTAGTTCAGAGCATTAATGAAAATAAAAATAAGGATTGTTGAATAAAAACAAGCAGCAAGTACTATATCCCCACCATAGGAAGGAAATATACATTGCATATGAAAGAATAACATGCCATAAGTCTGTTATGTATTATAGTTCAAAGTTTTATTAAATACACAGATGACTTTAATCTATTGAGTACTGACTGAACTATACTGCTGCCTAGTTAAAGTCAATGATGCCTGTGTAACTTGTGATGCTGACATTATGAACACTGTAGTAGGAAGATATTAAATTTGAAAAAGATATTCTATTCTGAATTGTTTTCAATAGACTCTGGTAAACCTGATTATTTTCATTGATAAAACAATATTCAAACCCCACACCCAAAATTCTGAGAAATTCGCTAATTGGCACCCTCCTTCTTAAGCATTTTCTCCCACATTGCACTGCATTCTTCTGTGAGGTCCTGAGAAGTGATGTGACTTGCATGCATGTCAGAGGGTCACTAGCCGGGTCCCTCCCAGGTATGTAATACCACAGTTGGTCGACAGAGGGTGTGCCACTCGCTGTATTATCTTCCTTTGCCTCCACAGTGCTGAGAAACTGCCCATTAAGGGCAACTGACTCCGCCCCTTCTGAGCCCAGAAATTTAAAAGCCTTGCTTGCCCTGAAGGAGGTGTCACTCACTGATTGGACAGTAGAGGAGTTGGAGCTCTTACAATCCCAGAAAAAGCACCAGAAAGAAGTGTTGAATGGCAGTGTCCTCATTTGTTAGAACACCAGAGGGCGATATTTTTGCTTGTACTCTCACCATCGAGCACCGTTTAATTTTTCTATTTCAAGTAAACAGGGAAAGCCGGGTTGGTACCCCAACATTCATCTTGCCTTTTGACCTGGTATACCATTGGACGACTGCAGAAGACCACATCCCTCCTGGCACATTAATTGGTTAATGGCTCTAGCCTCTCTCAGTCAGGGTCCATGGTGCTCCTGGTAATCTGATCCATCCTACACATACAGGCACCAGTTTCACACATCCTTGAAGCGAAGAAGGTCTAAAAATGAATGGCATGAACTTTGACAGAACAGACAGAGAGAGGCATTCTAACTGCAATGTAACCAGGTATATGCTGGCCAAAGCATGCTTGCTGCCTCTGTCTTGCTGCCAAAAACACAAATTATCAAAAAACAATGGTGCTGAGGGTGATTTTTCCCCACACAGAAGGAGTAAGCACCTCTTCCTTGGCTGCTTCTGTTGGTGATACATTCATAGCTTGCACTGCAACCCACTGTCATCATAAAGACATGCTGACTGACAGGAGTGTTGACTGCAGTGAGAGATTCTGCACCTTTCATGCACCTTCTTTGTTTTGCAAGGAATATGGAGCATAGGCAGGATGCTATTATTCTCTGGTTAAAGAATAAGGTTCTTTTTTGCCCAGGGATGATGCTCTTATTTTCTAGGCAGGATGCCTTTATTCTGAATACACGGTGGTCTTATTATATAGATAAGATGTTCTTATACTGCATGGAGAGCGTTCTTGGAAGCAGGATAGTCTTGCTCTCCAGAGGTGGTGTCTTTATTTTGTAGTCATTGTAGACTTATTTTGTAGGGATGATGCCCTATTCGGAAGGCAGTGTGCCTTTTTTATAGAAACTGCTCTTATTTCATAACTAGTTGTGCTAAGAAAGGTTGAAATCTAGGTAATCAACACAGACCTAAGTGTTAATGTTTGCAGTGTACAATGCAAAGTGTATGTCTCTGTTATGTGCCATTTGGCATGGGATTTGTAAAAGCAGTGATAATATCTGTGATGCACCATCTATTTGAATGATAATTGCTATGCATTTTATTACTAAAAATGTTTGTGATGTGCCATCATATGGAATGACAGAGACATAGCAACTGGACAGACACACAGATAGACACGCAGACACTTATCCTTTTATTAAAAATGAAGAGCAGTTACGTCTATGCATTAAGAGCAAGTGTGGAACTGCTCTCACATTCCCCCTGTTGTGCAAAAATTAAATATGCAATAAAGTTGCCTCAATACTTTAATGTATTGTTAAAATGTGTGCAGCAAACTCAACCTAGTCATATTCTTCCATTTTTCTATTATATATGTGCTACAATTTCTTATCAAGAAACATATTTCATTTTTTTTTTTAGTGTATGTGAATTTTTTTTATGCCTGACATTGCTGTCCTGTTTCTGGGTTGCTTGGGCAGCCTCATGCAGTGGTCTTACCAGACATTTGCTGATGTACTGTATGTCCATGTGCAGCCTGAATGTTTTCGTTCCATCTTGGCGATTGAACACTAGAGTTTGCTTTAGTGTCATATTGATTGATTTTTTTATTTTGTAATGCAATTTATTGGGTGCATGAACATGCACATCTCATTATTTTGGAGTTGTCATCAACATTATCATGAATCACAAGGATTATTTACAAAAATTGTCAATTGATGAATATTCACTTTGATTTGTGTTTTCGATGTTGAACATTTGATGATGTTAAGATATCTTTTAATACAGTCCTTTAATTGTGATGTATGACAAAATAATATGTGAACAGCTGTTCATTTTGTGTGATGACATTACTGTATATAGTTGTCATTTTATCAACACTGGTGTTGGCAGTCTAATACCTTGAGAACTGCAGCGTCTCTCCTTCACTTAATGATGCAAGGGTTTCTGGAGGATGCTTCCATCCTTGGCCGCAGTCAAATGGCTTCTTCCATGCAGCTCCAATGAACTTTTGTCTGCCACGTCCACTGACTGCATATTCACATTGTTTGCACAACCTCATACCACTCACATTTGGTCAGGGGCTACACAATCTACACTCAATGTCTCCAACTCTACCATCCAATCCAAGTCAGGCTCCTTCCTGAGATCACTGGTGGCCATCTGCTGAAGCCAACAGATGTAAACAGTATAGGTTCTGCTCTTGAGATGCTTGATTATCCGACCCTCTATCACACAGATAGACATACTATGTCTGTATGGCCATGCCTGTTCTGATGGTGTCTCTTCCAGGATCATCTTGTCCCAACAGAATTTTCATTCCAAAGATCCTACTGATAAAGAAGGCAATTTTGTTCCAAAGGAGGATATCCTTCATTTATAAAGGTCTATAAAAAGTATATTTGACTACTTGGAAGTTTTAACATTTTAAAGTTATGCAACATTGAACCACGGTACATTTAATTAGGCTTTTTTCTTGCTGATCAGCAGAAAAAACTCTTTAATGTCAAAGTGAAAATGAATTACTGCCAAATGGTCTAAATTAATTACAAATATAAAACACCAAATAATTGATTTAATTAGTATTAACCTCCTTTAATATGAGACACTAAATCATTACTGGTGCAGCAAATTTATCTTTAAAGTCACAGCATTAGTTCAATGGAGACCACGGGTCTGTAGTCAAGGGGTTTAGTACAAATGTGGAAGGTCCAGCTTATGGTGAGACAGTATTGTGGCCTAACCAACACAATGCAGACAAAAGAATACCCCAAGCAAGTCCATGATTGAGAAGCATACGTCAAGGAGATGGAGATAAGAAAATATCCAAGCCACTGGACAATCATTTAGAACTGTAAAGAGTTTGGCACAGCTGTAAATCTGCTTTGAATAGCGAGGGAGACCACCATGAGACCTCTGAGCTCTAGTGGCTGAAAATGGAGAGAATGTGCAGACAACAAGTGTTTCCTGGGTGCTTCACTACTTCTGGAAAACAGAAAGTCACTGCTTAAAAAATTGGCAGTGGTCTCCCTAGTCTTTTTTGTATAGTCAGATACAGGGAAGAATATTTGAGGAGTGAACTGCAAGACAATGATTATATTTTTATATTTTATACATTAAAGAACCATCAACAACAAATCAAATCAAATGAATAATATATTGAACAATTATCATAAAAGTAAAGTAAAGTAAAATCAGACTCTGCAGCGGCATGAAACAAAAAGTACCACTTCCGGTTAGTGGAAATAGCTCAAAAGTTGAAAGAAATCTACATTTTGTACCTAATACTTGTGTGTAAAATTTGGTTGACCTAACTGAAAGCGTACTCAAGTTATCGTGTTGACATACAAACACAAACAGACAGACACACAGACAGAATTCTAAAAATGGTAGTTTTGGACTGAGGGAGGTCTAAAACGTCGAGATTCATGAAAATCTCGAAATTGAATTTTTGGATGATTACAATACTTCGTATATGAGAAAATAAAAACACACACATTACATCTCGGCAGAAGGCATAAGGGAGGCTCTGAAGTCAGCTGGAAGAAGAATCAATGGTCTGATGAGGCACAAATTGAGCTTTGTGGCCATCAGATTAAATATCATGTATGGTGTAAGCACCATACATCATCAAAAGTACACTATCCCCACCATGAAGCATGGTGGTTGCAGCACCATGCTGTGGTGATATGTCTCTACAGACCTGCCCTGGAAGACCTGAGAGGGTAGAGAATAAAATAAATGTGGCAAAATACAAAGAAATCCTGAAGGAAAACCTAATGCAGTCTGCAAGAAACCTACAACTCGGAAGAAGTTTTGTTTTCTAGCAATACAACAACCCCAAGTATAAAGCCAAAGATACACAGGAATGGCTTAAAAACAACAATGTTAATTTTACGGTGTGGACAAGTCAGAGTCCTGATCTCAATCCAATTGAGAATTTATGGCTGGACTTGAAAAAGGCTGTTCACTCATGATTCCCATGCAACTTGACAAAGCTTGAGCAGCTTTACAAAGAAAGAGGGCGAAAATGTCCAGATGTGTAAAGCTGATAGAGACAAATGCACACAGACTCAAGACTGGAATTACTGTCAAAGGTGCAGCTACTAAATGCTAACAGAAGGTGAATACCTATTTTGTGTTTTTTATTTGTTTAGATTACTTTGTAGAGATTAGTTTTCGCTTTGACATTACAAAGTCTGTTTCTGTTGATTAGTGTCCAACTTTGTTTAGTAATAATACTAAAATGTGTAAACTTCCATTAATCCATTTTCTAAACCAGCTTCCATCCGAGTAGGATGGACATCAGCTCATCACAGGACGAAAATACACACACTTGAGCCAATTTTGCATCACCAATTCTCCTAACTTGTATGGCTTTGAATATGAACCTTTGTCTCCTTACCGTGAGGCAGCAGCACTACCAATGTGCCACTACACTGCCCATATAAAGTTCCAAGAGGGTGAATACATTTTATAAGCAGAATGCCCCCGCTGCACTTAGTTAGCGGCCCACCAGTTTGGTACACAATATGCAGCAAGCACTAAGGTAAACAGTGTCACGTATGGTTGCCTGGGTATCAACTACAGGTTTTAAGCAAGCTAAGTAATGCCACCCTGAACTGAGAGGAGGTGTTGTCACTAACTATCCTTTCCCTTCCATCTGCAGTTCCCAGAAGAACCCCAGCAAAGGCATGTGACTTTGCCCAAAGTAAGCCCCGCCCCTTTCGGCTAGGGATGATATAAAAGGAGGTGTGCCCAGAGAGAAAAGTATCACTTTGGACCTGAAACTCCTATGAGACAGAGCTCCTAAGTTACTCAAAGCTTATACTCATATATTATCTGTTGTAATGACTGGATTGGCCTAATTTTTGCTTATCATATCTACAGGCTTGTTTTGTTCAAATTAAATGGAGTTGCTTGGCTGGCTCCCCAACTATTATGATGGGCTCCTTGAGTCCTTCAAGCAATTACAACAGCATCTGAATAGGTGGGACACAAAAACCCCAGAGATGTCACAATAGCTGAACTCACCAAGTGAGTCTCTAACAACTTAAGAAAATGAAAGTGAGTCAACATGAGGCATTATAATTGTCATTGTGATTTAGTGGGATTTCAATGTATGGCTTAAACCAGATCTCAGGAAGACGTCTAGTCAAAATTCATGAAAAAATATAATGAATTCAGTTGCCGAATCGAATTAGCTTTGAAGGTGTAAAATTAGTAGCAGTAGCATTGTCGTGTATACAGAGTATAGAGGTCTGACATTGTGGTCAGTAGCACAGGATTGCCGCAGGGGACTGTACTTTCTCCGGTCCTGTTCAGCTGGAAATACATCGGATTTCCAATACAACTCAGAGTCCTGCCACGTGCAAAAGTTCGCTGACGACACTGCTATCGTGGGCTGCATCAGGAGTGGGCAGGAGGAGGAGTATAGGAACCTAATCAAGGACTTTATTAAATGGTGCAACTCAAACCAACTACAACTGAACACCAGCAAAACGAAAGACCTGGTGGTGGATTTTAGGAGGCCCAGGCCCCTCACGGACCCCGTGATTATCAGAGGTGACTGTGTGCAGAGGGTACAGACCTATAAATACCTGGGAGTGTAGCTGGATGATAAACTGGACTGGACTGCCAATACTGATGCTCTGTGCAAGAGAGGACAGAACTGACTATACTTCCTTAGAAGACTGGCATCCTTCAACATCTGCAATAAGATGCTGCAGATGTTCTATCAGAAGGTTGTGGCGAGTGCCCTCTTCTATACTGTGGTGTACTGGGGAGGCAGCATAAAGAAGAAGGACGCCTCACGCCTGGACAAACTGGTGAGGAAGGCAGGCTGTATTGTAGGCATGGAGTTGGACAGTTTGACATCCATGGCAGAGTGATGGGCGCTGAGCAGGCTCCTGTCAATCATGGAGAATCCACTGCATCCACTGAACAGGATCATCTCCAGACAGAAGAGCAGCTTCAGCGTCAGACTGCTGTCACTGTCCTGCTCCACTGACAGACCGAGGAGATCGTTCCTCCCCCACACTATGCGACTCTTCAGTTCCACCCGTGGAGGTAAACGTTAACATTATACAAGATCATAGACTGTTATACCTGCCTCGCACTTTCCACCTTGCATTTTTTAACTTGCATTGCGTTTTTATCAGTCTTTAATTAATATTGTTTTTATCAGTATGCTGCTGCTGGAGTATGTGAATTCACCTTTGAGGATTAATAAAGTATCTATCTATCTATCTATCTATCTATCTATCTATCTATCTATCTATCTATCTATCTATCTATCAATCTATCTATCTATCTATCACTAGGAATATCTAATTACACAATTGCTTTATGGCATTTCATCTCTGGTTACAATTTTTTCACTGTCCCAGAAAACTACCATAAGGTCATCGCTTTGGCAACCAACTGCACAAAAGTAAACTCGAGACATTCATGCAGGTTCCAAAGTTTGAAGAGCCTCTTGAAACCCTGACCTTCCTTTTTCCTTGAAGCCACCTTTTCACTTCACTTCTTGTGGAGTTTGCACTTCCAGGTAAGTGCTCATTGGCTGGAGGCACAAGAGCCCACCACTATGACCTGCATCTTGCTATGAGAAAATCAATGACTTTGATTTTTTAGTATTAGGTCAGACAAAGTTGTAGGGCTGTGAAAGGTGCTATGACTGAGCTGCTGGTGGTGTCACACTACTGGCAGTGGTGAGCATGTTCTGTGACTGCCTAGAACTCTCCATGGCTTTCTTAAGATTATGTAAAAAATATAATATTGGCCTGCGGTGGGCTGGATGGATGGATGGATATAATATTGGCTTTAAGAATATATATATAACATAATTATTCAATGGACATCAAAGTTGTGAATATACAGCATTTATCTCAAAACACAAGGTGAACTACCACAGCTATGGCAGATGACATGCAGCTTTACCAATCTATAGCACCTGATGACCCTGTCATTCTGGGCTTCCTGACCCAACATCTGTCTTGTCTTTCTGAACGGACAAGTAGTAATTTCCCTGACCAAAATATAAAAATACTGAAATCTTAGTCTTTAGTAAAAATGGAAAAAATCAGGGATTTAGAAATACACTAGATTATTTAGAATTGAAAGTCAAGGCAGAAGTAAAGAAGTGCAATCATTGGCTCTGACCTAAATTTTAAATCACATATTAACCAGCTTACTAAGGCTGCATTTTTCTCTTTAAGGAACATTGCCAAAGTTAGTCCTCTTATAACACTGCATGATGCTGAGAAATTAATTTACACTTTTGTTTTTATTCAGTTAGATTACTGTAACACACTCCTAAGTGGTTTACCGAAGAAAGACATCAGAATGCAGCAGCAAGAATCTTAACTAGAGAAAGAAAATCTGAGCACATCTCACCAGTTTTAAGTGTCATTACATTGGCTACCTGTGTCTTTTAGAATTGACTTTAAAATACTACTAATGGTATATAAAGATTTAAATAATCTTCCTAAATTTTAGAGTGCCTGTCCCCCTACATTCCAAGTCGTAGCTGTAGATCTTCTAATAATGATCTGCTTATTATTCAAAGAGTCAAGCATAAAAAAGTGGTGAGGCAGCCTTCTGCTATTGTGCACCAAACATCTGGAATATTTTACCAGTAGAGATATGTCAGGATAACACTATGGATAATTAATAAGAAAAAACTCCTAAAAACCCATTTTTTTAATTTGGCATTCTTATAACTACAATTTAGTTCTACCCTTCATAAACTAGACATGCATACAATAATCATACTTTTCATTGTATGAAGAGTCTTCAATGAATTTATAATCTTTATTAATCTTTACTTTTCTCTTTTTTTTTTCTGGTTCTTCTGTGGTGACGTTCTGTGCCACCACCACCTGATCGAAGTCCTGAGCAGATGCCTGTGATATGGATTTTGATTTAATACACTTTATTAATTCCTAAGAGGAAATTGTCTTGTCACATGACCTTTGGGAGTCAGAAGATAGTGTCAGTGATGTTTGAATGTTTGAGTAAAAGTGGATACCCCAACCTGCCGTGAGACCCACTGCATCTAATCCTCTAAGGCAAAGCTTTACAAAAGCACCAATTTAAGAACGTTTATGTTAGGTGGAGTGTCTAGTGGGGGCTCGGCAGTCTTTTATGAGCTTAACTGGAGTTTTTCTTTTTCTTTTTTGTTTTCTATCCACTCTGGCCAACTTCATCATCTGACCATCATTTAGAGACTTAAAAATCCAATTGTATATTTAAGGACTTTATTTCTCTTAATTATGTATCTATCTTATGTAAGTGTGCATTATTTATTGTGTTGTATACTGTTTACGCATTATTTGTTTGATCTAATTTTAATTTGTTTTTCTTTGCATGTACAGTAGCTACTTCTTTGACATCTTGTAAAGTTCTTTGAGCTACAGCATTTGTAGGATAATGTGCTATAAAAATGTTGTTGTTGCAAGTTTTAACATGTCATACAGTAAGTAGTAGTAGCTTTATGACATGTACAGAATACAGTGAAATTCTTCCTTCCATGTCTGATCATACAGCATGTCCACTTTCTAGTGCCATGATTAAAAAGCTTACTTATACTTTTTAAATTATGTTAAACATTTTCAGATTGTTGCCAGGCATTATGGCTATTCTGCTTATTGTGATGTTGGCACTTACAGTTGTGTGGGTAAAAAGGATAAATAAGATGTAACTTGCTCTCTTTATTTTCATACAACCCCCCATTTACCACCCTTCACAGGATCCCAGTCCTCTGGCATGCCATGGGACAGGGCACAGCCAGAACAAAACCAACCCCCAGCAGCAGTGTGGTAAGGATTAAATTGAGATATTCTATGATACTACGGTCCAGATACAATAAAGCTAGGGTATGATGTTAAATAGTCTTAAGAAAAGAAAGGAAAAGAAAAAAGTGGAAAGTTTAATGTCACATTCAATTGCTACAGGTATTTAACAGTTACCTAAGTACACCTTAATTGAATTGAATATATATTTAATACAGTAACTGAAAAAGTAGTCACAAAAGGAAATAGAGGGTATAGTTATGGCAAATGCTACATTAAAGATAGACCAAGTTGCAAGAAGAATCTTCTTTGCATTACCAAGTCATAATATGACCCACGTTTATATTTTAAAGGATGTCATGGTCAGTGTTTTCAGATCTTTTTCTGCTTCTTCAGGAGAACTAAATATACAGGACTGGCCATCGACTGTTACTTTCAGTTTAGCAGGAAAACAAGCGGCTGTATCTGATTTCATCTTTGCCTAAGTTTGCTGTAGAATGCAGATCATTTGGCAGCTATTGATTGAGAGAAATCTGTGAAAATACGAATGTGCTTAGTTTCAAATATAATCTCTTTCCATCTAAGAGTCGATATCAAATTTTCTTTAACACGTAGTTTGTCAAATCTGACAATCATATTTCTAGGCTTTGAGGAATTCGATCCAAGTATGCGATAAGCTGCTGAGATCTTAGGGGCTGATTTAAAGTCTTCTATTATTTTGGAAAAAGTTCACTAGGTTTGGACTTTTGAAGTCCTTTGATTCTGACTGCTGTTCCTTCTGTATCTATCTTCAAGTGCTGCTAATTTATCACAAGACATTTTGTATTTGGAGTTGGCTTTTGTCGGCAGTGGACATTAATTTGTTCTGCTCCTTCAACACAAGTTGTGAAGATTTGCTTAACTTCTAGGTGAGCATCAACTACTCTGATTTTATCCTAAATTTTGCTCATATATATATATATATATATATATATATATATATATATATATGCCAGCGCTTCACACCATTGTAAAGAGTGGGGTTGAACGCACCACAAGGAGATGCGGCCGCTCCTCCGAAACTCCCTCTTAAACGGTGATACAATGGGAAACAAATACAATTTTTTAACTCCTCTTTGCTCCATCACCTGCTGGCTTGCTGCTGCTGCCATGCCATGTGGTTTGAACTTCACTTGCATACAAATTCCCCCCCATATCCTCCCCGCAGCCCAGCCCAGCGCCACGTGCCGTTGTGAAAAGTGTGGCTGAATGCACACCAAGGTGATGCAGTCGCTCCTCCGAAACCCCTCTTAAACGGTGATACATTGGAAAACAAGTAACAGTTGGTTTTTTTACCTCCTCTTTGCTCAATCAGTTATTGGCTTGCTGCAAGCTTGCTGCTGCCTTCGTTTCGTGTGATTGGCATTTCGGGCGGCGCTTCGAATGTTTAAAAGCCTGTACAGCACCTGTCCTTTTGTCCTCAAACACTATGCGATCTCTTTTTGCTTTTACATTATTTCACAGAGGAATATTTTCTGTTTGTTTCTGCTAATGTGATCTTTTCACTCTTTTTTTTTGAGACTTTCAAATTTTCCTACTTCCATTATCTCTAGCCTGCTCTGCATGTGTATCACAGGACTTGCTTACAAAGGTTGTAAGTATGATGTGATGTGCCTGTCTCATGGGATGTGAAATTGTCTCTCTTCAAGAGATCACATCTTGTCCCAAGATTTTTTTATATAATAGATATAGATATATATATATTTGAAGTCCTGCGAGAGACACTTTAACTTGCTGCCAGCTCTTAAAACATCGACAAACAGACAAGCAAAACACGCAACTCGCAGCAGATGATCCGACCACTTCTCCTTGTGTGCGTTCAGCCACCCTAACACCCCCTCATCACAACGCGAGCAGCAGAGACACGAAGTGGCAAAAAGGACAGCGGCTGTACAGGCTTTAAAATGATTGAAGGGCAGCGCGACAGCAGCTGCCCCCCCTTCACAATGCGAGCAGCGTTATGCGTCCTGCGAGAAAGAGATTTAACCACTACCAGAAATAAAGGACAAGTATTGTTTTTACAACGTCACACGAGACAAGGCAGTGAGCCATCATTTAAAACAAGTCCACGGACATCTAACCTAGCAGTTGTTGGATTGTTTTGGCAGACACGCATCATGTGCTCCCAGCTCTTAAAACAACGACATGCGACAAGCAGAACAGGCAGCTCACAAGCAGCAGAAAGACAGCAGATGATCCGAAGGCATATCCTTACCATGCATTCAGCCGCCCCCCTTTCACAATGTGAGCAGCGTTATACGTCCTGCGAGAAAGAGATGTAACCACGCCCGGGGCCAGAAATAAAGGACAAGTATTATTTTTACAAAAGTTTTTAAAGTTAAAGTGAAAATAATGCATATGTAACAATTCCCATGAAAATAACAATCTCTTTAAATTGTATATCCGGTAAACCAAACAGGGTGGTGGGCAAGTAAAGCAATATATATATGTATTTTTTCATTAATGTTTGGTTGATTTTTCTTAGGTTTACATGGAAGTTATTGCTTAAACATACAAGGGATATCCAGAAAAAAAGGTTACAACAGCTGTTAAAAATCGAAAAATGAATATATTTCAACCAAATTTACAGGGATTGTTCCAAAATATGTGTTTATTTCTCAACATAATTGCCGTCAGCTTCGATGCACTTTTTCAGCCTGGGCACTAGCTTTTTTATACCCTCGTTGAATATGCTCCGCTCCACCTCCGAAAGCCACTTCTCCACTGTCTCCTTCACCTCCTCATCGTTGGAAAAACGTTTCCCACCCAAGAATTCTTTCACAATTCTTCCACAAGCTGACGATGGATCTCGGCCGTGGATTCGTGACGCAAAGTGAGGAACTTGATGACCGAACGAATCTCGCATCGGCGGTAGGTGGAGCAAACGGCCTCAGCAGAGGTTGATGAACTCACTTGCTGTGATGACATTTCACAACTGACTGACGCGGTCCCGGGCTTATTTTGACCGTTAGGACCCCCCTACACGCAGGTATGCCAACCTTCGAAAAAAAAATTCCCTGCACCCTCCAGAGCACTTGTAACCTTTTTTTCTGGATATCCCTCGTACTTCTTGCTCTTTTATATTCTGAAGCAGCTTGTCTATTTTGTTGTATGTTTGCAATATATCCTTCTTTAGATCTTCCTTTACATCACTTATTTTTATCCTGAGTGTGGTAATCAATAACCTTAGCTCAGACAGCTCGTTTCCATCTTTTCTGTGTTCCAAAGGATATATTTGTCCCAATGAAGCTGATGCTGTTGACTCACATGGTGTTGGTAGCAGTTGACAGTGGGGACAAAGAGGCCATGCTCGGTTCTGATACACTGCCTGAGATTGGCGAATTCTCATTGTCCACCTCACTCACAGTTTTACTCCTAGATTCACTCTCAGTTGGAGCAGAGGCTGTAGTGTGAGGCTCCATTCCTTCACCTGTCCCTTACAGCTCAGTCTGTGGCAGGCTGTATAGTGAACTTGAGACCGGCTAAGACTTTTATGAAATTTTAGTAACCTTTTTCTTCTCTTTCTGATCCCTTGGTCTTTTACTGAAGTTGTTAATATATTTGTAAGTGATTCCTCTCAGACTGATTAAATACAGGTTATCTTGTATAGATAATAAAAAAACTACAGAAACCAACACCAGATGAGCACCATCTGAGACATCCGTCTCTTGCAATAAAAGAGACCAAATTGCCCTAATGTGAGAGTAAACTATCTATGGGTGGCAGAGCTTTCAGTGTGATAGCCCCTAAAATTTGAAATGCTCTTCTTCTCAGCCTTCACGAGGAAAAATCTATTATTCATTACAAACTCCTGTTAAAAACACATCTCTTCAATGAGTAGTATTCATGTCATTTCTATTGTCTTGTTAAAGTGTTTATTAAATTGTAAAGTGTCCTTGAGTGTATGAAAATAAAACTCTTAATATTATTATTATTATTATTAAACACAATTATCATTTCCTGGAATGCTTGTGTGAATACAGCCTCTGATGGACTGGCATCCCATTCAGGGCTGGTCTTGGGTCTGCTACTAACTGAATAACTTCAGCTTCACCGCGACTCTGTAATGCGAAAAGCTAAGTATTAAAATCAATGCATAGACAAATTATTTGACTGCTAGGAGATGAGTAGCAGAATTAAATACAGACATACATACATACATAAATAAATTGGGCAGTAAGTAGTCCAAGGATCAGATTAGAGTGTTGAGGTGGCTCATTAACATTATTGTATAATAGTGACAGAAATTTTTATTTAATTTATAACAAACTTTAAACAATCAGAATTATTTATTTCCTTTTTTGTCTGGAACAGCGCCTGTGTCAACATGTTTAGAGACAAGATTGAAACACTCTAGTGCAACCGGGTGCAAATTGAAATAGCAGCATGATTGATAGAAGTACTCACAATGCATTCACATTAGCAAGAATGCTTGTTAGCAACCAGAATAAACGTAAAGGAATAAAACTGGATTTTTTTACCCACTCAAAGTCCTCTGTTTAGCCAGTCCTTTATCTGTAGAATCCAGCAAGGGGATGTGTCATAGGGTTTATGATACCGTTAAAAAATAACAGCAATCTCTGCTATACAAGTGTAAACACATGGCTTGCAAACGCTTATCAGCCTAGAAAAGGACAAGAGTGGTTCAATATTGAGTGTATAAAAAATCCATTAAAAAATGAGATGTGGTACTAAAACACAATGTGTATTATTATTTTTTAAGTAATACCTGGGGCTTTCCTGTCTAGGGCCCTCACTCACTTCACACCTCTTTTGAACTTTCTTTTTAACCGCCACAGATCCAACAGAATGTCTGATCCAGCAAACCGTCCTGGAGACTCTTAAAATGATGGCTGAGAAGATGCAACAACTCCAGTTGCAAACTGCCAATCAATAAACAATGATGTTGGATGGGGATATTAGGAGAGTGATGGATGGATGATATTCCAACCTCAGAGGAAACTGGTTAAACCAGCCCATTTGCTTCTTTGACTGATCAGCCATGTGCTATCATTTGCACCAACAAGACTAGGCCAACATCCTCACTTGAAAGAGCTACTCGGGGAGTGTGGCCACATCATGGCAAACTGCCCCGACTTCAGAGTGCCTAAGGGGTTCAGTTGGAAAACCTCAAGTGGTGCTATGTACTTTTTCCTTAATCAAAGAAACACACAACCCTACTGTCTTGTGAAAGCATCACCACCATTGAAGCCAACCAAATGGTACCCTTGCAACAAATTAGTTACAAAATTGGCCAATAACTTACTTATGTGGGATGTAGAGACTAGACCTTATCAGACTGATGTAGCTTTTATAATGTTAAGGAGTGTGAAAGGATATGTCTGAATAGCAGTTCACCCCAACCTATTATATGAGGTAAGCATAGGTTGTGATTGGTCTAAAACTAAAAGCAGGATGCAGAACCAGAAGCAGAAGCAGAAGCAGCCTCAAACTCCTAAAGAGTCGGTGTCTCCGTGGATGTTAGAGCACGGTGGACAAAAAGCTCAGTGTGGTGTTGCTTATTAACATCATTTAAAGTATTGTATATAGCAGAAGTACTTTTTATTTAATTCCCAACAAATCAAATTCAGTATGCTTAGAGTAAATGGTAAAATGAAAAGCAAGGTTGTCATAATGCAGTACAACCTATCAGGCAGCATAGATATATCTGAGGACACACCACCAATGGCTTCGATAAATGAGATGACATCAGAACCAGATGGACAACCCCTGCAATGTTGCTGCTTGCCAATTTATGATGTTGTTTCACAACCTAGAAACATTTTCCCATATGATATTATCTCTTATTATTGAAACGATAATAGGGGAATGATGATCTTTTCTTTAAGCATACACAAGATGCATTTGTCTACATGAATGGACATCCTTTTGAGGGGTTATGCCACAGGGACCCTATTTCATGTCTTGTGTTTTTTATTAAAATATTTTAATGTACTGGGTGATTAATCGGTTAATTACCAGGATGAAGAATGGAAGTAGCAGCTTTTACCCATCAGAAGAATAATGAAATATAATATGTCTCTTAGTATACAACACAACCATATTATGGGTGTTGCCCAGGAACTAAACAAACTATGGTTTTACTGCCCAGTAACAGATGCAGAGTTTAGATAATTCTGTGCATCCTGCCTCTTGTGTCACTTAAACCAGTTTCCTACAAGCTAGTTTACACACATTCCCCTAACTCTAATAGACATATCTTTTGAAAGACTCAAAATACAGTCTGGTCATTGTTGATTATGCTATCCTGTAATTATGAGGCCATACCTCTTGATTTACAAATTCTAAAATAAGAGCACAGGAGTTATTTGTGGTCCTTTTACAAACTGCAGGTCTTAAAGTCACCAAAAACAATCTGTAAAATTAATAAAAGTTAGCCGGAAGGATTAGGATCGAGTATTCCATCTTGTTCTGTTTGCATATAGAGAAGCACATCAAAAGTGCCAAGCGACTTTTCTTCCTTCCCATTTGTATACAGACGGCAACCCAGAGGGAGGCTAAACTTGATAATGGAAGTTTGGTTGCTCAGTTGTGGAACCATTTTGACGAGCTGCACAAAACAAAAGATGTAGGCTTGGTTACTGTATATAATCATGGAACCATGCTACAAAAATTCAAAGCAGGGGAACAGGTTATGGTTTTAGTCCGTTCCTCTCATTTAAAGTCACACATTTATGGGGGCTATATTTCAGACTAATACAAGGCCAAGAGAGAAGCCCTATCACCTTAATCTGCTGAAGCTCTGATGTACCAAATGAAAGCAGATTTTGTAGCCTCCACACCAGGGCTCACTCATTTATTTTCACAAGACACCAGGGGTTGGTTCAAGAAAAACCATATTGCCTTCCTACAGTGAAGTTTGTAGAGGTGACACTGGAAAGAAGATGTTAGTTCAGAGTCAATGAGGAAAGTGTGACTTCCTGCACCAGACCCACTGTACCTTTTTGTTAAACCTGATGGATCCTGGTGCTCACACAAAGTGAAAAGAAATTTTTAGCATTCTCAATGGACATTAGCGATGTTGTGTCCTACCCTTTGTTTAAAAACTACATAGGCATGTAGTAGCTGACTTTGGTTGATTACTCATATTTTAGTTTTGTTTATTTAACCTTCCATCATGTGCTTTATTTTTTGATACATTAGGCCTGCTTGGCATTATTTGCATGTTTTGTTGGACCACTGAATACAGCACAGGTTCTTTTGAGGTAATTTGAGAACCTAAGTGATGATGATACTCCTAGAAATGTCACCTGTAAGGAGACTCAGGACACCCTTGAGGAAGAAGAACCTGGGAAGATGAAAGATTAATTGAGTGAAATAAAAATCAGAGGGGTGTGCTTTTGAAATGTTTTTTCTCCTTTATATAAATGTTTTACATGAATCTTCTTCTTCTTCTTTCGGCTGCTCCTGTTAGGGGTTGCCACAGCAGATCATTTTCATCCATATCGTCCTGTCTTCTGCATCTTGCTCTGTTATACCCACCACCTGCATGTCCTCTATCATAACATCCATACACTTCCTCTTAGGCCTTCCTCTTTTCCTCTTCCCTGGCAGCTCTATCCTTAACATCCTTCTCCCAATATACTCAGCATCTCTCCTCTGCACATGTCTAAACCAACACAATCTCGCCTCTCTGACTCTGTCTCCCAACCGTCCAACTTGAGCTGACCCTCTAATGTACTCATTTCTAATCCTGTTCATCCTCGTCACGCCCAATGCAAATCTTAGCATCTTTAACTCTGCCACCTCCAGCTCTGTCTCCTGCTTTCTGGTCAGTACCACCGTCTCCAACCCATATAACATAGCTTGTCTCACTACCGTCCTGTAGAACTTCCCTTTCACTCTTGCTGATACCCATCTGTCACAAATTACTCCTAACACTCTTCTCCACCCATTCCACCCTGCCTGCACTCTCTTTTTCACCTCTCTTCCACAATCCCCGTTACTCTGTATTGTTGATCCCAAGTATTTAAACTCATTCACCTTCGCCAACTTTACTCCCTGCATCCTCACCATTCCACTGACCTCCCTCTCATTTACACACATGTATTCTGTCTTGTTCCTACTGACCTTCTTTCCTCTCCTCTCAAGCATATCTCCACCTCTCCAAGGTCTCCTCAACCTGCTCTCTACTATCGCTACAGATCACAATGTCATCAGGAAACATTATAGTCCACGGGGACTCCTGTCTAATCTCATCTGTCAACCTGCCCATCACCATTGCAAATAAGAAAGGACTCCGAGCTGATCCCTGATGTAATCCCACCTCCAACTTGAATGCATCCGTCACTCCTACCACAGACCTCACCACTGTCACACTTCCCTCTCACATATCCTGTACAACTCATACATACTTCTCTGCCACTCCCGACTTCCTCGTACAATACCACAGCTTCTCTAGGCACCCTGTCATATGTTTTCTCCAGCTCCACAAAGATGCAATGCAACTCCTATTTAAAACAAATTTCCCAAATGACTAAATAATTAAAGCACTTAGGCTGATTGATGCACTATGGTTGCAAAAGTAAGGAAAGTCCATTTTGTATTCAAAATTACAGTAATATATTTATAAAAAAATGTCATAGTGACATTTGGTTAGAATGACACCCAACTTTTTAAGCTTTCAGAACTCTTACTCTTTGAATTTCTGTGTCTCATAATGCAGATGTCAGATTCAGATTCTGCTACAGATGAACAACACCTTCAAGGTAAACTCTAAGAATAACCTCAATGATCCAGAAACCAATCTGTTCACCCCCTCCTCCTCTTCCTCTACTCCTACTCATTCAGAGTTCTTGAGATTAGTTCTCCCCTTGGTTGAAGGAAATCAGAAGACTTATCCCACTCGTGCTGTCTTTCGCTCTTCGTAGTTGCCCCTCCATCACCAGATCCACGCCAACGACCAACTCCATCACTCACAATTAATCAGAGGTTAGTTAACACATCCCCTTATCCCTCTTCTCTGTTTTGCCTCCTCATCAGATCTGATTCGATCCAAATAATCCTGTAGAACTATACAAACTAACAAACTCTAGGGAAAACTTAATTTTAGTAATTTCACCCTTTCAATACTTATTCAAGCCTCTAAATGTGCCTCTGGGGAAAAGCTCAGTTAATCCCCTTACGCCCTCAATCATCACCTCATATCTCACATGCTGGTGTGCTCCTGACAATGCTTGATTCTCAATTGTGCAGAATTCCTCAGTTACACTGTTGCCTGTGTGCACAAATACCACCGCATACATCTGGGCTCCTTCTTTCTACTGAAACCCAAATATACTGCCGAAAGCAGCAACACACTGCAAGCACCTCCACTCTACCATTCAGAGCACCCATGCACCACCATCCTCTTTCTGTTTAACTATTTACACTTAGCTAAGCCCAAATTTAACCTGAATGTTAAGTTACACTGTGACGCGTACAATGCCAGGCAGTTGTGGCATTGGAGGAACAGAAGCAGACAAAGTAGACATTCTACGCTTTGGCTATAGAAATAATCATTTCTTCCAGCCCCATGGGGAAGAAAGAGAGGGACTGGGAGCATGCACTGATTACATGGCATTGCCGCACCCACCACACAGTGAACCACCTGGATTTTGAACCAAGTGCAGCTGCGCAGCAGGTGACACCTCAGCACCACACTGAACAGTGTGAGTTTTTTTTACGGAGGCTGGAGTGCCAGTCCTGCCTCCAACCTCAGAGTTTTCCCTGCAAGTTGGAGGACCCGTTTGCAGGGCTGGATGCAGATGGGAAAGAGTTTGTTCTTTTGATGACTAAAGGGATACAAAAAGGCCAAAAAGCCAAGGCATACAAAAAGGACATAGCAGCACTAGAAAAGGTCCAGAGAAGAGTAACTGGGCTGATTCCAGGGCTACAGGGGATGAATTATGAAGAAAGATTTAAAGAGCCGAGCCTTTTCAGTTTTAGCAAAAGAAGATTAAGAGGAGACGTGACTGAAGTGTTTAAAATTATGAAGGGAATTAGTACAGTGGATAGAGACTTATTTGAAAATTAGTTCAGCAAGAACACAGGGGCACAGTTAGGAAGTTTTTCTTTACACAAAGAACCACAGACACTTGGAATAAGCCACTAAGTAGCATGGTAGACAGTAGGACTTTAGGAAATTTCAAGACTCGACTTGATGTTTTTTAGAAGAATTAAGTGGATAGGACTGGCGAACTTTGTTGGGCTGAATGGCCTGTTCTCGTCTAAATTACTCTAATAATCTAAAAAGAGCAGGCAGAAAATAGAGAGACCAGAGGAACTGGAAACTTGACCATAAGCAGTCTAAGCATTGGCCATTGAACTGAAGATCCCTCAAAGCAGTAGGTAGTCATCAGGGAAACCTTACAAGAAGAGAATAAATTGGCTGGATCTCCTCAAGTGATCATGACACAGTGTCATAGTGAAGGAGTGGATTGGGCCTACATAGGACTGGGAACAGGATTAGCATTCCAAAAAGAGTGCTGGGAAAAAAAGGTGCACTGAATCAAGTGAACTTCCATTTTTGAAATTTGCTGTTTTTCTTTCATGGGCTAGACAACCCCAACATAAAGGAGGTGGAAACACACATACATCAGGTTCATTTGGTGGTTCTAATGAACTTACTGTTTGAAATGAAAGTTCCTGTAGCACAGTTAAAACAGGCAAAGTCAACACAAGATAAGGTCCAGCTGAACACTAAATCCAGGTCATGAAGCTGCAAAAAGGCAGTACCACAGCACGTGAGGTGGACAGTTTAATTTGATAAAGGTCTAAGTTAGTTCAGCTGGATGAGCCGCTCAAGCCGTGATTACTCTAGAGGATACAAAGTGGTTCAGTAAAAGTCTCTTCACTGGCTTGGCTGCCTTTGATTGCCATGGCTGTATTTGAAATATTAATTTTCCATGTTATATTTCCATCCATCCATTATCCAACCTGCTATATCCTAACTAAAGGGTCACGAGGGTCTGCTTCAGCCAATCCCAGCCAACATAGGGCACAAGGCAGGAAACAAACCCCGGGCAGGGTGCCAGCCCACCGCAGGGCATGCACACACCCACACACCAAGCACACACTGGGGACAATTTAGAATTGCCAATCCACCTAACCAGCATGTCTTTGGACTGTGGGAGGAAACCGGAGCGCCCGGAGGAAACCCACGCAGACACGAGGAGAACATGCAAACTCCAAACAGGGAGGACCTGGGAAGCAAACCCAGGTCTCCTAACTGCGAGGCAGCAGCACTACCCACTGCGCCACCATGCCGTCCCATGTTATATTTTCTTAATAAATCCATTTCAGGACATCACAAATACTAATCTGTGGTGCTACCTTCAACATCTCTATGGGAGAAATGCATACAGGTGCATATCATTCCTTTGAACTAAGGAGGAAATGGTGACAAGGAAATGTGGCATTTGCCTGGAAAATCCTGGGAGGTCTCTAGTGATGTGTTAGTTTATTTATTTATATATATATAAACATAAAATATGTATACAGTATTGTATATCCTCATTTTTACGTATACTCTGGCAGGCAGTGTGGTGTAGGGATTAAAGCTTTAGACTTTAGCCCCTGAGATTGAGGGTTCAAATCCTTCTGTTGATACTGTGTGACAATGAGCAAGCCATTTCACCTATATGTGGTCCAATTGGTATAAGCAAAAGAAATGTATTTGAAATGCTGTAAGCTGCCTTGGATAAAGGCATCAGCCATATGTGTGTGTGTATATATATATATATATTTCTCAAAAAAATTAAACGAACATTTTTTAGTGGAGCATCAAGTCAATGAAACTTCTAGGCTATTGATCTGGTCAGTTAAGTAGCACGGGGGTTGTTAATCAGTTTCAGCTGCTTTGGTGTTAATGAAATTAACAACAGGTGCACTAGAGGGGCAACAATGAGATGACCCCCAAAACAGGAATGGTTTAACAGGTGGAGGCCACTGACATTTTTCCCTCATCATCTTTTCTGACTGTTTTTTCACTAGTTTTGCATTTGGCTGCGGTCAGTGTCACTGCTGGTAGCATGAGGCAACACCTGAACTCTACAGAGGTTGCACAGGCAGTCCAACTTCTCCAGGATGGCACATCAATACGTGCCATTGCCAGAAGGTTTGCTGTGTCTCCCAGCACAGTCTCAAGGGCATGGAGGAGATTCCAGGAGACAGGCAGTTACTCTAGGAGAGCTGGACAGGGCCGTAATGGTCCTTAACCTATCAGCAGGACCAGTATCTGCTCCTTTGGGCAAGGAGGAACAGGATGAGCACTGACAGAGCCCTACAAAATGACCTACAGCAGGCCACTGGTGTGAATGTCTCTGACCAAACAATCAGAAACAGACTTCATGAGGGTGGCCTGAGGGCCTGACATCCTCTAGTGGCCCCTGTGCTCACTGCCCAGCACCGTGGAGCTCGATTAGCATTTGCCATTGAATACCAGAATTGGCAGGTCCACCACTGGCACTCTGTGCTTTTCACAGATGAGAGCAGGTTCACCCTGAGTACATGTGACTGACGTGAAAGGGTCTGGAGAAGCCATGGAGAATGTTATGCTGCCTCTAACATCGTTCAGCATGACCGGTTTGGTGGTGGGTCAGTGATGGTCTGTGGAGGCATATCCATGGAGGGACGCACAGATCTCTACAGGGTAGACAACAGCACCTTGACTGCCATTAGGTATCGGGATGAAATCCTTTGACCCATTGTCAGACCCTATGCTGGTGCAGTGGGTCCTGGGTTCCTCCTGGAGCACGACAATGCCCGGCCTCATGTGGCGAGAGTATGCAGGCAGTCCCTGGAGGATGAACAAATTGATACCACTGACTGGCCCCCACGCTCGCCTGACCTAAATCCAATAGAACACCTCTGGGACATTATGATTTGGTCTATCCGACGCCACCAGGTTGCACCTCAGACTGTCTAGGAACTCAGTGATGCCCTGGTCCAGATCTGGGAGGAGATTACCCAGGACACCATCTGTCGTCTCATTAGGAACATGCCCTGACATTGTCACACATGCATGCAAGCACATGGGGGTCATACAAACTACTGAGTACAATTTTGAGTTGCTGCAATGAAATTTCGGCAAAATAGATTAACCTGCCACATCATTTTTTCACTTTAATATTTAGGGGGACTTTGAATTCAGCCCTCTATAAGCTGATAATTTTCATTTCCATCAAACAATGTGGCATCCTTTCATTCCTAACACATTACCCATTCCATATCATTATAGATATCCAGCAGGATTTTTGTTTCCCATTGAAATCTGATGTGTTTTCAAAGTGCTCCTTTAATTCTTTTGAGCAGTTTATATATATATATATATATATATATTATACACACACATATATATCTGCAAACAAATGTGGAAATTGGACTCTACAAGTATATATTTTTCTTTTGTAAAGGGCAACTAATGAGGAGATGATGAGAAGCCGTGGAAAGAGCCCCTTGAGAATTGATATAAAAGGTGTGAGGTGGAGGTGGTAATGATGAACATGAAGGTTTTATGTAGTTTGGTAAAAGGAAGAGAAATTAAATCCATTCATCACATTTTATTGTCCCAGATGTGAAAAACAAGAAATTAGAGAAATCAGCATCCACAGACGTGAGTGTTGTCTGGTGATGACCTTTTCTGTTGATAAACTTTGCCAACAATAATCAAACGTGAACAATGGGAGCATCGCTGCCACCTCCTGACTGATTCAATCCGCCATGTGAAGAATAACATTAAAGACTCCATTGACATTAATCTTGTATGACTATTTTATTGTTCACTACTATGTAAGCAAATTCTAATTTTTATTTTATTAATAAATGTAAAACAAAATCAGACTGTTTCAGACAGATGCCAGGGGCCAGACAAACAAAAATGACAGTTTTAGTTTGCACCTCACCTGAAAGGTGTTGTAAGGCGCAGAGTGCAGCTGAATGACTGCTTGGTTGGGGCAGATGGAGTCTGCTGGGATTGGAGTCTGGATTGTTTTTCTTTTGATTGACAACTGGTTTGCATTTAGTGCATTCACAATTTTCCAGGTAATTATTAATAATAAAAGGCAGAATTTTGAAGAAGAGTTACCCGCACAGATAATATGCAGTATTTCTAAAGTGTGTGGGCTCTTGTGTTTTCTGTAACTATGTGCAGCACTCTTGGCTTGCAAATGGTGGTAATTCATTAAAAATAAAATTCGGCTGAATGCTTTTTCACAGTCACAGCTGTTCTCCATGTATAAAGAAATCCAAACTGTGCTGATCGTCCCCTGTGGTCAGCCTTCATGCACTAGAAGTGTGGACAGCTGCTTCTTTTTGGATGCCATCCAGAGCGTAGACCTTCCTCACTACTATAACCTCAGCGTTGTGATAACTTACATTGATAATTCCTTTTCTTTTATTTTAAATCTACTATTGCTTCACATTCACATTTTCATCTACACAGTATGCAATATTTTGTGCTCTAAAATACCGGGGGCCTCATGCATAACACCGTGCGTAGAATTCTTACTATAACATGACATAAGCACAAAAGCAGAAATGTGCTTACGCACAAAAAAAATCCAGATGCATAAATCTGTGCGAATGCCAACTTCCACGTTCTTCCGCTCCATAAATCCCAGTCAGCATGAAAAGTAACGCACGTGCACGCGCCTGCTGTCCCCTCCCAACTCCTCCCAGAATTACACCTCTTTGAATATGCAAATCAATATAAATAGCCCTTAAACTCAGCCTTCTGTGAAAAGACAATGGCAAAAGCAAGACAGAAAATAGAAGAATTTCAGTGAATACCAAGTGGAGGCAAAGAAAAAAGTACTATTTGTTGGTTTAAAAAGTGGTATAAACAAGAAAAGGAAGCTGATCGAGTGACATAGCGTGTCTGAGAAACTCAAAAGCTCAAGTTCACAAAGTCGCACAGTACCCGAAATAAAAAAGAAGTTGTCAGATATCAAAGACATCATGAAAAGGCGAGTCATAGCCCACCATCTGAGTGTCATATGAAAGCTTATTAGGATACAGAGAAGAAAAAATAGGTACACAGTGGGGAAAAAAGCACAAAATGTCAACTTGAATCTCTAAATTTCCACTTTAATCACGTAGTTTATTTTGTCATTAAAGTAGAGCATCATAAAGTTCATCGTTTAATTTACTAGTTTCTCAAATCCCATCGTAACTAAAGTAGCACGTTAAATGCTTTGCTTTGTATTTGATCTTCTATGTGCTTCTATGTGTGTGAATCACTACTTGCTTCTTAAACAGGCTTTCTCTTCCTCCGACAGGACACAGAATCCATTACATTTGTAATATTACACCTCTCTGAATAATTAAAATACTGAGATGTATACATGATATAATTTTCATGATGATAGGAGTTAAAGCATGTTAAACATGGGAACATGGTGGCGCAGTGATTGTTCATGCCTCACACAAGATGCTTGCTGCGCCGTGCGCGGCCTTCGATGAAATAATTTATTGTAGCAGTACTGTCTCTTTCAAACGTACTAACCTCCTATTCCTTTCCTTACTTTTCTTTTTCCAAATACCCATTCGCCACACAATCAGCTCTGTAATAGACGTTAAGCCATCTGTAAGCTTAGAACGGCGATTCTTTAAAACTTTTAAGGAACATTGAAATATCTTCATAGTACATGTTTAATTATTCTATCCATCTATTCTTCCAGTGTCGCGCCAGCCCAGCAAGAATATAACGCGAGGCAGGAACAATTCATTAACGGTGCATCAGTGGCTCACTAGCGCTGCGGCACCGTGTCCTCACATGTTTAACTATTAACAATATAGATTATTTAAATGAAGTTAGCTTTATCTGTATAATATAATAAACATATTTTGCTGCATTTCATCTTAAAAATGATATCGTCATCATATGTAAATATGCGCTTTATAAAGTGGCTCAGGTTGTGCAATATCATAACTGTATCACAAGTTTACAGTGAGGTGATTGTACTTACGTATACACTCACCTAAAGGATTATTAGGATCACCTGTTCAATTTCTCATTAATGCAATTATCTAATCAACCAATCACATGGCAGTTGCTTCAATGCATTTAGGGGTGTGGTCCTGGTCAAGACAATCTCCTGAACTCCAAACTGAATGTCAGAATGGGAAAGAAAGGTGATTTAAGCAATTTTGAGCGTGGCATGGTTGTTGGTGCCAGACGGGCCGGTCTGAGTATTTCACAATCTGCTCAGTTACTGGGATTTTAACGCACAACCATTTCTAGGGTTTACAAAGAACGGTGTGAAAAGGGAAAAACATCCAGTATGCGGCAGTCCTGTGGGCGAAAATGCCTTGTTGATGCTAGAGGTCAGAGGAGAATAAGCCGACTGATTCAAGCTGATAGAAGAGCAACTTTGACTGAAATAACCACTCGTTATAACCGAGGTATGCAGCAAAGCATTTGTGAAGCCACAACACGCACAACCTTGAGGCGGATGGGCTACAACAGCAGAAGACCACTCATCTCCACTACAAATAGGAAAAAGAGGCTACAATTTGCACAAGCTCACCAAAATTGGACAGTTGAAGACTGAAAAAATGTTGCCTGGTCTGATGAGTCTCGATTTCTGTTGAGAAATTCAAATGGTAGAGTCAGAATTTGGCGTAAACAGAATGAGAACATGGATCCATCATGCCTTGTTACCACTGGGCAGGCTGGTGGTGGTGGTGTAATGGTGTGGGGGATGTTTTCTTGGCACACTTTAGGCCCCTTAGTGCCAATTGGGCATCGTTTAAATGCCACGGGCTACCTGAGCATTGTTTCTGACCATGTCCATCCCTTCATGACCACCATGTACCCATCCTCTGATGGCTACTTCCAGCAGGATAATGCACCATGTCACAAAGCTCGAATCATTTCAAATTGGTTTCTTGAACATGACAATGAGTTCACTGTACTAAAATGGCCCCCACAGTCACCAGATCTCAACCCAATAGAGCATCTTTGGGATGTGGTGGAACGGGAGCTTCGTGCCCTGGATGTGCATCCCACAAATCTCCATCAACTGCAAGATGCTATCCTATCAATATGGGCCAACATTTCTAAAGAATGCTTTCAGCACCTTGTTGAATCAATGCCACGTAGAATTAAGGCAGTTCTGAAGGCGAAAGGGGGTCAAACACCGTATTAGTATGGTGTTCCTAATAATCCTTTAGGTGAGTGTAAGTACAAACAGTTCTACAAGGAGCACTTGATGGACTGATTGAGTGCGTTTATAGTTCTTGGGATGAAACTGTTTCTGAACCGCGAGGTCCGTACAGGAGAGGGTTTGAAACATTTGCCATGTGAAAGCAGTTCAATAGACAGCATGGCTGAGGCAGCGTGTGCTTGATGCTGTATACTGATAATTTTCTTTCTGAGCTTCTGTAGATCTTTGATTCCCCACTCAGATACAGTGATATAAATACTCCGAGTGGTGCAGTGAGAGTAATATGGAAAAAGATGATCCGCTGTGGCAACCCCTAACGGGAGCAGCTTAAAGAAGAAGAAGAAGGAGCAGTGAGAGTAACAACACTAAAGCAGTTGTGGTATTTGGAATAGTTTGACCAGTCTGTGGACCATTATATTGTTACAGGTTACTTACAATCAGATGCATTAAACTAATAAACAATATGCAGTTAATTTCAGTGTATTTATAAAGCCGCGTCAGGGATGTGGATCTAAAAAAGAAAGGGAAACCACAAAGGAGCAGTAGCACTGCTTTGACGCTGGGTGCTGCCAGTCTGCAAAACCGAGCACAGAACTTGCGTACGCCAGGGTATGAGGTACCATGGAAATGTGCGTGGCTTTAGGCCAAGTTTAGGTTTTATACATCGCGATTTGAATGTGGAAATGTTCTTATGCAACATTTTTGTGCGTACGCACCATTTATACATAAGGCATCTGGCCGCAGTTGCTCTCCGACAGCCTTTGCCATTTTCTTCACTGCTGTGCAAATAGGTCAAAACTAGAATTAACAATGAATGATCACATGGAATGAAGCAAACAAAAACTTTCTATACTTATTTTACTTTCCGTTTTCTGCACCCTGCTTACAGGGTCATGAAGAGCCAGAACACACGAACTGTCTGTGCATGGGGTGCCAGTCCATTACAGGGAACACTCCCTCACTTTTTAAAGACAAAAATTAAGCAAATTTATATTTATGTTTTATATGGGATGAAGACAGAGGCACAGGGAGAACATTATTGAGAGATAAGGCCAGGATTCAATCCCAGGACACTACTGTGTGTAGGCCACACTGTGCCCCATGCTGCCTTTATCTTCTTTTTTATAAATTCATTTAATCAGTAGTAAGTATATACAGAATTTTAGTATCACTGTGCCATTATACTGTACAGGGAGGTCCATATCTAATTATGCAACTCTTAATGCAATGCAGGAAAACAATACAACTTTGGGTGATTGGCGCTACCAGTCCAGTCAAACATTTCGTTGATTTGGGAGATCGTGTTCCTGTGCACTGCAGGCAGTCCAAATTCCTCCAACATCCTGCGTTGCACATTGTTATAATGTAATGAAAATTGCATAATTAGATCTGGACCACCCTATATTATACTGTTTCTATGCTGATCAAAGGCAAGAAAATGGCAGTTAAATATAAGAAGTTTCTGTTTGTGAATCTTAATATAAATGTAATGCATATAAACTGTTAAAAAAAAATTAAAGGAACAATTTGAAAACACATCAGATCTCAATGGGAAAATAAAATCCTGCTGGATATCTATACTGATAAGTACTGGGTTAGGAATGAATGGATGCCACATTGTTTGATGGAAATGAAAATTAACCTACAGAGGGCTGAATTCAAAGACACCCCGAAAATCAAAGAGAAAAAATCATGCGGCAGGCTAGTCCATTTTGCCGAAATTTCATTGCAGCAACTCAGAATCGTACTCTGTGGTTTGTTCGGCCCCCACATGCTTGCATGTATGCCTGACAACATTGGGGTGGGCATGCTCCTAATGAGACGACGGATGGTGTCCTGGGGAATCTTCCAGATATGAGCTCCTGGACAATCTGATGTGAAACCTGGCAGTGTCAGATGGGCCGAAACATAATGTCCCAGAGGTGTTCTGTTGGATTTAGGTCAGGTGAGTGTGGGGGCCATTCAATGGTATCAATTTCTTCATCCTCCAGGAACTGCTTGCATACTCTCGCCACATGAGGCCAGCATTGTCGTGCACCAGAAGGAACCCAGGAACCACCGCACTAGCATAGGGTCTGACAATGGGTCCAAGGATTTCATCCCGATACCTAATGGCAGTCAAGGTGCCATTTTCTAACCTGTAGAGGTCTGTGCGTCCCTCCATGGATATGCCTCCCCAGACCATCACTGACCCACCACCAAACTGGTCATGCTGAATGATGTTACAGGCAGTATAACATTCTCCACGGCTTCTCCAGACCCTTTCACGTTTGTCACATGTGCTCAGGGTGAACCTGCTCTCATCTGTGAAAAGCACAGGGCGACAGTGGTGGACCTGCCAATTCTGATATTCTATGGCAAATGCCAATCGAGCTCCAAGGTGCCGGGCATTGAGCACAGGGGCCACTAGAGGATGTTGGGCCCTCAGGCCATCCTCATAAAGTTTGTCTCTGATTGTTTGGTCAGAAACATTCACACCAGTACCCTGCTGGAGGTCATTTTGTAGGGCTCTGGCAGTGCTCATCCTGTTCCTCCTTGCCCAAAGGAGCAGATATCAATCCTGTTGATGGGTTAAGGACCTTCTACGGATTGTCCAGCTCTCCTAGAGTAACTGCCTGTCTCCTGGAATCTCCTCCATGCCCTTGAGACTGTGCTGGGACACACAGCAAACCTTATGGCAATGGCACATATTGATGTGCCATCCTGGAGAAGTTGGACTACCTGAGCATCCCCTGTAGGGTCCATGGATCGCCTCATGCTAGCAGTAGTGACACTGACCGCAGCCAAATGCAAAACTAGTGAAAAAAAGATGAGGCAGAAAAAATGTCAGTGGCCTCCACCTGTTACACCATTCCTGTTTGGGGGTCGTCTCATTGTTACCCCTCTAGTGTACCTGTTGTTATTTTCATTAACACCAAAGCAGCTGAAACTGATTAACAACCCCCTGTGCTACTTAACTGACCAGATCAATAGCCCAGATGTTTCATTGACTTGATGCTATACTCTGATTATAAAGTGTTCCTTTAATGTTTTTGAGCAGTATATAACGTGTGAAGAAGAGGTGAGTATTTTGCCACATGCAGACATGCCCTCATACTCACAGTTAATTATTTATAGATTTTAAGGTGCTGATGCATGGCAATGAAGATACTTCAAAGGCAAAAAGGAATGCCTTACTTTAGGGTGGGAGAAGTTAACCAGTTGTGGTTAAACCTGGAAGAAAGGAAGGCAGTTAAAATGGAGCACAGTAGGTCCTATGGGATGGTGGGCTCAACTGAGTTCAAGGTCTTCTCCACCTTGTCAGTTTCACAATCTTCATAAACTGGCCAGTGTCGTGAGGGCTCTGCGTGATGGAGTTTGAAACATAAAGTACAAAGAGTGAGTCAGCAGCCTTCCCTCGCTAAAAGAAAAGCGTCAAAGTGTGAATCAGACTTTTATTCACAGTCCAAGACTAATCTGGAGCAGCAACCACTTCTAGATGCCTAGTATGTGCAGCTCAGTATTACTGTAAAAGGAAGGTGCAGAATGCAGAAGAACCGTAATTGAAATGACACCCTGCCATATATAGGAGTCTAGAGTTCGTAGACCATGTTAGACAGTGGCACACTGATACTGTATCATGATGGTACTGAAATCAAAATGAAAACAACCACTAAACCATCACTACTTCTCTTTATTCATCCATCCATCCATTTTCTAAACCTGCTTTATCCTCTGCAGGGTTTTGAGGAAGCTCAAGTCTACCCCAGCAAGCATAGAGCTCATTTGTTTCTGTTTTGCTCCCTTTGTTCTTCCCTCACTTGTGTCATTTTGGTACAATAAAGCCATGATTACCTAAAATACAGTCAGGTCCATAAGTATTTGGACAGTGACACAATTTTCATAATTTTGGCTCTGTACACCACCACAATGGATTTGAAACAAAGCAATCATTATGTGATTAAAGTGTAGACATTCAGCTTTAATTGAAGGGGTTTAACAAAAATATCGTATGAGCTGTTTAGAAACGACAGCCATTTTTATATATGGCCCCCTATTTTCAGGGGCCCAAAAGTATTTGGACAAACTAACACAATCATAACTATAATGATCATTTTCAATATCTGGTTGAAAATCCTTTCAATAACTGCTTGAAGACTGGAACTCAAGGCCATCTCCAAGTGCTGGGTTTCCACCCTAGTGATTGCAATAAGTTTATATGTTTAATATGTCACTGTGCTCTGTACAAAAAATATTTTATAAATCTGCTTCTTTTCACATGTACAGCTAACACAAGGCCAGATTTAGCACACAGGGACAAAGGGAAAATTGTGAAATGAGTCAACATGACATTGGATCTTCTTTTCCTTGTTTGGAATGGCATGATTTACCTTAGTAGGGGCCTGCACATGGAGAAAGGGTATAAAACCTTGGAACATTGCCCGGCCCACCTTGGAAGCCGGTAGACGGATGGGAGAGAACGTCATCCAATCCTGAAAATCCGATGAAAATGGCAGACACTACACAAAGGTTTTGTCATGGCTGCCCATCTGGTATGCCGCATAAATCGTCATTAAAGAAAGCTAAGTTATTTCTCTATGTGATTTCCTACCACTGTACCACTAAGGAAGGGGTATTGCCTTTTAATATTATATCTATATAGTTTCGGGTTACTTAAGATGCCGCAATTACCAAACAAACATATTTCCAGGGAGCTAGCGCCCCCTATAGGAAAACAGTGATACTTTGCTGCTGCTGTCTTCAGGTGCTGCTTGCTCATTGGACTTTCTGCCATCAGCTTTGTCTTCAGTAAGTGAAATCCAAGTCTAATTGGATTGAGGTCAGGTGATTGACTTGGCCATTGAAGACTATTCCTCTTGTTTGCATTGAAAAGCAGTTGGTTTGCCTTTGCAGTATGTTTTGGCTCATTGTTCATTTGTACTGTGAGGCATCATCCTATCAGTTCTGCAGCATTTGGCTGAATCTGAGCAGACAGAATAGCCCTATACAATTCAGACCAGCAGTCATATCATCTATAAAGACTAGTTACTAACTTCATTCGCAACCAAACCTGATCAAGCTGTAAAACTGCTTCCACCATGTTTCACCGATGATGTGGTATTCATTGGATCATGAGCCATTTCTTCTCTTCTCCATGTTCTTCTTTCTAACATTCTGGTATATATTGATCTTAGTTTCCTTTGCCCAAAAAAAATTGTTCCAGAACTGGACAGGTTTTTAAAAAATGTCATTTAATCTGCCCTTCCTATGCTTGATGTTTACCAGTGGTTTGCACCTTGTGGTACACCCTCTGTCTTTAGTTTCATAAAGTCTTCTCTTGATTGTAGACTTTGGCAATGACAGGTCTACCTCCTGGAGAGCGGTCTTGGTTTGGCTAAATATTACAAAAGGATTCTTCTTCACCAAGGATAGAATTCTGCAGTTTTACAGCACCGTTGTTTTCTGTGGTTTTCCAGAAATTCTGATGTTGCTGAGTTCACCAGTGTGTTCCTTCTTTTTAAGAATGTACCAAATGGTTGATTTGACCACTCATTGTGGTCAAAGATTTTGTTTTGTTTTCTCATCCTAATGATGGACTGTTTTTACTTGTATTGGCAGCTCTTTGGACCTCATATTGAGAGTTCACAGTGACAGCTTCCAAGTGCAAATTCCACAGTTGGAATCAATTCCACACCTTTTACCTACTTAATAGCTAATGCAGGGGTGTCGAACTCCGGGCCTGGAAGGCCACAGTGGCTGCAGGTTTTCATTCTAACCCTTTTCCTAATTACTGACCAGTTTTCACTGCTAATTAATGCCTTTTCCCTTCATTTTAATAGCCTTGTTTTTAAGGATTCAGTCCTCTGAATTGATTTGTTTCTTCATTAAATGACAGTCAAACAGAAATTAGATGTGAAATGAGCCAACAGATCACTGGCTAAATTGGAACATCAAACTCCAGCCAATCTCTTAATGAAAAGCTGATTCTTGCTGTTAATTAAACCCGTTGTTTAATTCCATGGCTTGTTGCTGCACTCATTCTGCCACAGCAGACATTTCCAAAACTGTTGATTTTTCTGTTTTTTTCTAAGAACACCGTTAAAATGTTTTGGTAACTCAAGAGATCAACCTTCCTGAGACCTTCACTTTTTTTATTTTCAGATATTGTCTGATGGACACAGCTGAGCTGGTCATGTAGTGGCTTGTTTTGTGTCTCATTATTGTTTAGCTGCTAATTAAGGAAAAATAAACCACTAAGAGGCCTGAGTCAAGTTAATTAAAATTAAGACAAAAGAACTTAATTAGCAGCAAAACTGGTCACTAGTTAAGAAGATGGTTATAATGAAAATCTGCAGCCACTGTGGCCCTTTAGAACTGGAGTTGGACACCGGTGAGTTAATGAAATCATGAGGATCTGCTCCCACCTGGCTATGGAACAGCTTGTCAGTCAAATGTCCACATACGTTTGAGTCCTTGGAATTGGGGGGCTATTCAGAAAGATGGCTGTCATTCCCAAATGGCTCATAAGATATTTTTGGTAAACCTCTTTAATTAAATCTGAAAGTCTACACTTCAATCACATAATGATGGCTTAATTTGAAATCCATTGTGGCAGCATACAGTGCCTAAATTATAAAAATTGTGCCACTGTCTAAATACTTATGGACCTGACTGTATATGATATTTCATTCTTTGGGCTACAGTGTCCTGTAGGACTCGCTCTTCTCTTAACATTTTTAACACCGTCAACCCCATTTATATCATTATATATGTCCAATCAACTGGTAACGCAACACTGACCTGCCTTGACGAAGTGTGCCCTGAAACATACTAGGCCTTCCGTTCAATTTGTTGTGCTGAATAAAGAATCAGCATCAGAGAAAGGAATAAAGGACCAGAAGAGTCAAAACACAAAGCAAAGAACTGTCATCCATCCTCAATATGAAAACCAAAAACGAAAGTCGAAAATATGGAAGCCAAAATGTTCTTCAATATTAACCAAAAAAATGGAATGGGAAAATGAATGCAAGCAATGGCTTTTAAGGTGTGCCTGCCATCTTGGATAGTGGCCAGGGCAGATGGGTGATCCTTTTATCTTATGTAAATGATGTTACACACAAGTTCTGGCAGGTCATAATCAGGGCAAGAAAACAACTAATGGTGGTGTCCTTGAGAATAAACATGACAAGAAAATCATTTTAGACCGGGGTGGGCAGGGTCGGTCCTGGAGAGCCGCAGTGGCTGCAGGTTTTTGTTCCAACCCTGTTCCTTAATGAGAAGTCAGTCATTGCTAATGAAGCATTTACTGCTCAAGTGACATTTTTTGGTTCATTTTAATGGTCTCGCTTGTTAAGGTTCCCTACCCTTATTTACTTATTTCAGTCTTAAAGAGCTGCAATCTCTATTTTTAATAGCTTCTTATTAGCAATAAGATGCAAATGACAAAGGAGCCAGCAGTTCTCCATCTAACTTGTTTCCATTTACACCTCTGTCGATTCATCGTGAACTGTTGAATTTAATAAAACACCTAAGACGGCGGTTCTCAACCTGTGGGGTGAAGGGGGCGCAAAGATGTGAAAAAAACAAAACAAGAATCGAAAATATGAAAAATACATCTATTGAAACCAAAACAAATTAACTTAAACTACATTCTGATACTAGAAAAATAAATATAGAGTTAGATAAATGTCGATAAAAGTTAAATAGGTATAATAAAACTTGCAGCGGTGTATCGGCAGCAAAAAAAATATAGGAACAAATTTTATTAAGGTTTCAAAAAAACGTTAAGGGGGCGCGATTAAAACTGTTATGAAAACTCGGGTCGCAAATACTTAAAGGTTGAGAAACGCTGACGCAAGAGAAGAATGTGGAACATTGAAAATTATCCATTTTAGACTTCAAATCTTTTGGGTGATATCCTTGGAAAGGAATAAATCTAGGATATAAGAACCTAACATTGCAGACTAACAAGCCATAAAATTAAATAAGGTCCGACATTGGCAAAAATTGGTTTCTAATTAAGTAACTGGGTTGGAATGAAAACCTGCAGCCACTGCGGCCCTCCAGGGCTGAGACTGCCCATCCCCGTTTGAAATCATTCAAATAGCCAACAGTATTAATTACTGCGGATATAAATTCTCCAGAATTCAAAACGTCAAAGGGATTAAAAAAACAGAAGAAAGATGATAATAATTTAACATTAAATAATGAATAAAAATAATGCACAATACCACATTGGTTCTCCCTGATGCTGTGAGACACCAGCTTTCCACACCACCAGATGGATAACTGATCAATCCATGGTGAGCATTCCCTTCCCTGATAAGAGGATTTTTTTTGGACGGTTTTCAGTTACCCCATCCAAATTTAATTCCTACCTAGCATTTAACGCTGTCCAGATAAACATCTGCCTAAGGACTCTTAACTGAACAATGTGGTTATGGAAAAAAAGTGATGAATTTATGAGTAAAGGATGTGTCAGTAGGCAGGCCTGATTTTCTCAGCAGAACATCTTTGACCAGCCTGCTTATGAGATTTCCAATTTAGAAAAACATAAAAGATGCCTAATTTAAGGGCAATTTATAGGATTTAGAGAAATTTGTCATCACCACACAACATTCAATCGTGTATCTGGAGTTTTGCCATCGAGAATTGTGTAGCCGGTGATGATCCACTGCTGCTGAGAGCTGTGAGATACGCAGGATAATGAGAACTTGTGAGACTGTCGTAATCGCCTGCTGATTAAAATGAAGCGTGAATTGGAGGAGCATAATGCTGAGATTTATTCATTGGTTACCACAAAGCTCACATATGCAGTCTTGGTTAGCTAATGAGAAGTAGAGCCTGTCTGAGCTTTGTATAAAAACTGACATTAAAAAAACCAAAAGGAGCAACCAAAATACTTTACAGGCATTTCAGACCTTGTCCCAGTTGCACATTTCACATAACCTTGTTGGTTTTTATTTCTTTTTCAAATAATGAGTCGAGAATGAGCAGGGAGACATAAAAGCCACCTAAACACACGCACACCCCTGCACACCAGTGTGGGAGGTTGGGGGGCTACTAGGTGGTAATAGACCCCCCCACCCCCCATGCTCAATACTGGAATCGCAAAAGCGGAAACTACTTATGCCAGTGGTTCCCAAACTCAGTCCTGCCACACCAATGTGGCTGCAGATTTTTGTTCTAATCAAATTCACAGTAAGTGATAATAATTGATTCCAATTGGTATCATTTTGTTAGCTAGTCTGTTTTTGGATCTCTTCTCTTATTCTGCATTCAGAAAAGTACAGCAGTATGATTTTTACTCTTTAAGACATTTATAAATATCTCTGTTTTTTGCTGTGGATTTAGTAGTAGGTTGTGAGGTACCATGTTAGCCATTATGGATGTAGTGAGAAGTCAAGCAAAATGACACATTTTATTGACTAACTAAAAAGATTACAATATGGTAGCTTTTGAGGCAATTCAGACCCCTTCTTCAGGCAAGATGTAATTACATCTTACCTGAAGGTGTTGAAAGCATGCATATTGTAATCTGTTCAGTTAGCTACTATAAGGTGTTATTTTGCTTGACTTCACTGTTATGGCTTTAAATGCTTAGCTCTTTTTTTTGTTGTTTTTCTGTTAGTTTTCCCTTATTCTGTGTAATCTGCTCCCTTCATTGTATCCTAACAGTGACAAATAAAAACAAGCAACACAGACACATTGGCAAACAACAAATGATGAACGGCTGCAAAGGCTTCAGCATCAGAGCCCCTAATTAGTCAGTAATGGACAGACAGAACAGAAAATTTAGGATGAGCATAAATAAGAAGTAAAAAAAAAAATACTTTATCCACATGTAACTGCTTTGTTTTTATTAAAATATATTGACACACTTATTTTTGTAATTTCTTCATTGGCCACAAGACACAGAATCTGCGAGATAACAGCTCACTTAATAGGGCTAGGAGTCCAGTTTGGTTGGAACAAAAGCCTGCAGCCCCAGGGGGTCCCCAGAACCAAGTTTCAGAGCCACTGTCATAGAGCCGCAGAAAGTGTGAAAGGCTGAGGAGAAACTACAAAGCAAGCATAACAGCAAAGTGTGTCTGAATGTTCAAGCACAGAAGGGCAAAGGATGTTAACCACAGGACGTACAAGCCTCATGTTGGCACTAAGGGGATATTCCTTGCAGAAGCAGACACCAAACTACCTCCCTGAAGTGCAGCATGATATCCCAAGGGTCTGTCAAGATGCCATAAAACCTCCACACTTAGTTAAAAGCTCCTAGCTGGAAAAGTGGGGGCTATGTTTTCCCTTTAAAGGTGAGTGTGGTCAACACTGACAAGAAGCCAGTAGTTTCTGCCCAGTCTGTTAGACACCAGTACATGGGGATGAGTGGGACTTGTGTTTCTAGGCCTACACCAGACTCATGGAGAAAAGAGAGAGAGAGGGAGGAGGTTGGGAGCATGCGCTGATAGTACGTTGCCCACCCACCACACAATGAACCACCTGGATTGGAACCAGAGTACAGCGGGTGATACCACAACTCCACACTGGAACAATGTTTTTTTTTTTTTTTTTTTTTGCAATGGCTGGAGTGACAATCCTACCACCAACCCCAAGGTTTTCTCTGTAAGTTGGAGGACCTGCTTGCAGGGATGGATGCAGATTACCCAGGATGGAGCAATTGAAGGTTAAGGGCCTTTGCTCAAAGGCCCAATGGAGTAGAGTCACTTCTGGTGTTTACGGGATTCGAACCGACAACCTTCCGATCCTTAGCCTCAGAGCCACCACCCCATTCCATAGAGAAGGGGGACTGCTAAAGGGAAGTGTAGTGTACTAAGCACTTCCCTGATCTTGGATTTGCATTTAAACAGCACTGGAGGCTCAAGGCATATTGAAGGAGAGATTGGGGCGTAGATCAACTGGTAGGCAAGGATGAAGCCAAGATGTCAGGCCGACCTGAAGGCAGACAGGTAGATGGGGAAGTCAGCCAAGCAAACAGTTAAGGGGTTAAGCCTGCACAGCAAAATCCTAGAATGATAAGGACAAGATTTTTTTTTGTTTTGTCTGATCCCTGCGAATTAAAGTTGCCCCCTACTAATATCAACTGTACTTGCTTCCTCTGATGAGATGACTTACAACCATAATGCCAAAATTATATAAAGCTGTCCGCAACTACAAATACAATCTCAAATGAGATTCCATTTCGTTTATAAGCTTACCTTTCAGCACCTATCATATGCTATTGTTGAATCTACGACCTGTAATAATTGTCATAAAAAATGCAATTCAGAAGTGGTAAGGCACCATGAAAGAGCACAGTAAACCAGACTTAAACAGAATTTTTTTAAATGGACCAGTAATACAAACCCACCTACTATCGACCCTCAGTTTAGATTTGTTTTGGATCCTCATTCATTTTAGCAGTTCCCAATCCCAGTTTGAAATAATTTCATTTAATCTAAAGAAAAGAAGCTGGAAAATATGAAATATGATTAAAGCAATCATGGCCATGCACGCAGAAGCCAAAGAGGTTGTAAAACCAACATGATATCAATTAATCAGTGTCAGGATGCTTCGAGAGGAGCTGTTGTATGGTATGAGGAAGTCGGGAGTGGCAGAGAAGTATGTAAGAGTTGTACAGGATATGTATGAGGGAAGTGTGACAATTGTGAGGTCTGCGGTAGGAGTGACGGATTCATTTAAGGTGGAGGTGGGATTGCATCAGTGATCAGCTCTGAGCCCTTTCTTATTTGCAATGGTGATGGACAGGTTGACAGACAAGATTAGACAGGAGACCCCGTGGACTATGATGTTTGCTGATGACATTGTGATCTGTAGCGAGAGTAAGGAGCAGTTTGAGGAGACCCTGGGGATGTGGAGATATGCTCTAGAGAGTAATGAAATGAAGGTCAGTAGGAACAAGACAGAATACATGTGTGTGAATGAGAGGGAGGTCAGTGGAATGGTGAGGATGCAGGGAGCAGAGTTGGCGAAGATGAATGAGTTTAAATACTTGGGATCAACAGTACATAGTAACAGGGATTGTGGAAAAGAGATGAAAAAGAGAGTGCAGGCAGGGTGAAGTGGGTGAGGAAGAGTGTCAGGAGTCATTTCTGACAGACGGATATCAGCAAGAGTGAAAGGGGAGGTCTACAAGACAGTAGTGAGACCAGCTATGTTAATATGGGTTAGAGACAGTGGCACTGACCAGAAAGCAGGAGACAGAGCTGGAGGTAGCAGAGTTAAAGATGCTAAGATTTGCACTGGGTGTGATGAGGATGGACAGGATTAGAAATTAGAGGGTCAGCTCAAGTTGGACGGTTGACAAAGTCAGAGAGGCGAGATTGCGTTGGTTTGGACATGTGCAGAGGAAAGATGCTGGGTATATCGGGAGAAGGATGCTAAGGACAGAGCTGCCAGGCAAGAGAAAAAGAGGAAGGTTTATGGATGTGGTGAGAGAAGACATGCAGGTGATGGGTGTAACAGACTAAGATGCAGAGGGGCAGGAAAATAAGGAAAGGGATGATCTACTGTGGCAAACCCTAACAGGAACAGCCGAAAGAAGAAGAAAAGCTTACATATACCATAGCAATGAAACTACGAGTGTCTCAAACTCTGTAGATTTTTGTAAGTTTCTTTCATGTGAAAGTCAATGAAGCCATCATGAAAGTAAAAAAAAAAGTGCTGGATTCCATTGTAGTAGTAGTCGTAGTGTCACAGAGTTAAAAAATGAAATCATTACTTACACGTGTAAAGAATAGTTTAAGAATATTGTTACTTTCCCCAGGATTGGTTGACCAACAAAGATCACTCCAAGGGCAAGGCATGTGATTATCTGCAAGGTCACAAAAGAACTTCTAAGCAAAAGCAAGCCTCTCTCTCTTACACTGGTTAATGTTAATATTCATGAGTCCACCATCAGGAGAGCACTGAACAACAGTGGTGTGCATGGCAGGGCTGCAAGAAGAAAGCCACTGCTTTCCAAAATAAAACTTTTTGGTTCAAATGAGAAGCCTTATGTTTGGAGAAAGAAAAACATTGCACACTGTTTTGCTGCATCTGGACCAGGACAGCTTGCTATTGTGGATGGGAAAATGAATTCTAAATTATACCAGCGAATTCTAAAGGAAAATGTCAGGACATCTGTCCATGTACTACATCAATTGGAAATTGGATCATGCGGCAAGACAATGCCCTTAAGCACACAAGTTGTTCTATCAAAGAGTGGTTGAAGAAGTATAAGATAATTGCCAAGTCAAAGTCCTGACCTTAACCCAATGGAAATATTGTGGAAGGACCTAAAGTGTGCACTTCATTTGAGGAAACCCAGCAAAATCCCTGAATTGAGGCAATTTTGTATGGAGAAATGGGCTAGAATTCCTCCAAGCCAATGTACAGGACAGATCAAGACCTGGAAATGTTTAGTTGCAGCTATTGCTGCAAAAGGGGGGAACACACAAAAAGTACTAAAAGCAAAGGTTCACACACTTTTCCCACTCATTGATATGTAATACTGGGTGCTTTTCCTCAATAAATAAATGATTAAGTATATTTTGATATATTTTTTTTTCTCATTTGTTTAGCTGAGTTCTCCATATCTACTTTTAGGATGGTGGATGATGTTTTATTTACACAGGAATATGGACAATTCTGACGGGTTCACTAACTTTGAAGCACCACTGTATAACATTTAACACAAGTCACAAGTCAGCTTACCTGATGTAGAAAGTCTGGATAAGTCTATGGAATCTGGAAGATCTACTCATACTGCAATTTAACCATTGTATTTGTTAACAATGTATCCATTAGATTTATAAATGAGTACCTGGTATCACCTTTAAAAGTTGGAAATAACAGTAAAAACCAAACAATGAACACCATCAAAATGTTGGATATAAATGTTTCAACTTTTCTTCATCACTTTCTCATATGAAAATTTAAAATGTCTGTGGGTATTATTACAAAGTGTTGTTCAAGGAATGCTTAAAAAAAAACAGTGAGACACTGCCACTTGCTGGATATCAGAGGTAGTATTTCTATTGAAAAATAAAATGTCTGCTAGTTAGAACTGGATAATGCAGACAGATTACTGCAATGGCTCCTTTAATTTTTTTCATTAATTCCACTATATTTTGGCATTAACCTTTAGCTATACAGAGGTACACAGTAGAACATTGATCATCCTGGAAGTGTCAAGGATTCTACCATAAATCAGCCTTACCTTTGAGGTGGAAGTTCAGTTAAAAACCTGTATGACCAAATCAAAGCAATAATGTGCAGCAAAACACTATTTTCTTTGTTTTATTAAAAAAATACAAACAAGATTATCAGATTTAAGAGCTTTCACTAAAACCAAGGCTGTGATATCTGTATGGGGGTCTCCAGGTAATTATAAAGTGTAATATTTTTTGCCAAGATTTCACAAATCATGTCTGACATTAACAAAGAGGTTAAGTTTGCTTTTGTGAAGAGTTTACTCTCAAGATGGCGTATGTTGTTCTAGGCAGCTTTCTTAAAGTGATTAATCTTAATATGGGTTATACAGAATGGATTTCACTAAACAGTTAACATACTATGTTAAAGGATTGAGGAGCTTGTGGGTAGGGAGAGTGCCAAGGCTATCAACATTGTCATTTGGGGTGCATTCTGCAGAGCATGGCTACATTAGCCTCTTAAGCAAAGCATACTGGGTCCTATGATTCATCACCATTAAAAGGAACCTCTCTCTCATTTTCATTTGACGGATACTGAGGGATGACAAATGTTAACAGTTGTGAAGATGAACATTTTCAAAGTATAGAAATTGAGTGGTGAAGGCAAAGGTGAGAAAGGCAAAAGAATAAACCCAACTAAAAACCATATCTTGCCCAAGTGTTAATAAAGGTGTCCCTTCATCCCTGAGTATGGGATCGTAGATTAAATGTAGGAAACAATCATTTTACCTCCCCAACTGTTATAAAAAGTGAGGATTAAGTTGCTGTTGCTACCCAAAGACAATTGTAAAAGTATACAGGTCCATATTAATAACTTTTTTCACAAATGAAAATTGGCCAGCACATACAGTGGCTTTGAATAAAAGTTTATAGTTCTTTCCATGGACCAATAACTCAATGTTTGCCTCCACTTTTTGTCTACTGACACTTTCATATGGCTGACCATTTTACCATAAAAGTCCCAAAAATAAAAGGTCCTTTACACATGGGACTTGACTGAAATCATCAGCCTCGCAACATCACAGCTAATAGGATTGGTAGAAAAGTTAGAGTGCTTTACAAAACTTAATTCCATTGGTTTAGAAATCTTGCCATTGGCCTCCATAATCTTCTTCCTTTTGCCAAATGAGGGTGGAAAAAGAACAGCTTTCAGACTCAAAGTTGCAAACTAATATTGGTCTAGTCTTGCAGGCAAAGAGGAAACTGTCAAGAAAGAGTCACAAAAGCCCCAAATGATTCTAGACACACCAAATCAAGTGGATGGCTAACTGTGTTAGACAGGGCCGCTCCATCAGCAAAGCAGATCAAAATGAAAGGCTGAGCTGGGATCTCCATTGATCATTCTGTAAGACAGATGGAACACTCAAGTACTTAGCAGCAGTAGACGCACTTGGACCGTCTTCTTGGCTGTTAGGTGTAGTAAGAAGCAAACAGTGAGGTAAGACTTCAGTCACTGTCTGATCCTACAGCTGAAGAACCTTTTCTTTTTCTCTTTGGAGCTTTAGGCTTGGTATCTTCCTCCTCCTACAGGGGAAAACAGAAAGAATATTAATACAGGGTTGTGGCAAACTATTACACATCAGAAGAAAAAATGAATGATCACATACAGTACAGGTGGGTCAGTGGCTAATGTAGTCTCGACTCAAAGAGGTTTTGAACATATGACGTTTGTGGACTTAGTTAACCGGTTTAAAATTTGGAACATTTTGCATTTTTTTGTTACTGTACATTTTTGTTTATATAATAGTTTTGTAACAGAGAGTTACACACAAAAGTAACAGTGATAACAGAATGTAATCACATCCATTAGTAGACATACCATACATGCTTTTTAATGGTATTTTACAATATTATGCAGTTAAAAACACAGGCCAAACAGACTTACAGTGGGCCAAAAACTTTAACAGACAAACAAAATAAACTAGCTTTGATGTGGATAAATCTGCAGCAACCATCAATAACAGTGACGTACAATACTGTGTGGATTGTACTTTGTCACCATTTTCAATCATTTTGTATGCTTTAAATTTTCACTTGTCTTCAAATGTACAGCGATGTGAAAAAGAACGTCCACCCTCTTACAGTTCTATGGTTTTACATATCAGGACATAATAAAAAAATCTGGTCTTTTCCAGGTTCAAAAATGTTTTAAATCTAACCTCAGGTGTAAAACACCATACGACAGATTCCACCGTGTCATTATTTATTTAACAAAAATGAAGCCAAAATGGAGAAGATGTGTGTGAAAATCTAAGTACACCCCATGATTCAAAAAGCTTGTAGAACCACCTCTAGCAGCAATAACTTGAAGTAATCATTTTTGTATGGCTTTATCAGCCTCTCACATTGTTACTGAGGAATTTTGGCCTGCTCTTCTTTACAACGTTGCTTCATTGCAATGATTTTTGCGGGCATTCATTTCTGCACAGCTCTCTTCAGGTCCCTCCACAGCATTTCAATCGGATTGAGGTCAGGACTTTGCCTGGACCATTGCAACACCTTGATTCTTTTCTTTTTCAGCCATCCTGTTGCAGATTTGCTGGTGTGCTTGGGATTATTGTCCTGTTGCATGATCCAATTTCAGCCATGTTTTAGTTGTCGGACACATGGCCTCACATTTGACATTAGAACACTTTGGTTTACAGTGGAGTTCATGGTCAACTCAATGACTGCAAGGTGCTCAGGTCCTATGGCTGCAAAACAAGCCTAAATCATCACCCCTCCACCACCGTGCTCGACAGTTAGTATGAGGTGTTTGTGCTGATATGCTGTGTTTGGTTTTTGCCAAATGTGGAGCTGTGCATTATGGCCAAGCATCTCCACTTTGGTCTTGGCTGTTGAAAGGTCATTGCTAGAGAAGTCCTGCGATTTGTTTAGATGCAGCTTTGCAAACCTAAGCCATATTGCCATGTTCTTTTTAAGAAGCGAAGAGGCTTTCTTCTGGCATCCCTTCCAAACAAGCCATACTCACTCAAGTCTTTTTCTAATTGTACTATCACTTTAACATTAAACATGCTAAGTGAGGCCTGTAGAGTCTGAGATGTAACTCTTGGGTTTTTGTAGTTTCTCTGAGTATTACCTGGTCTGATCTTGGGGTGAATTTGCTGGGAAGTCTAGTCTTTGGAAGACTAGCAACTGTCTGGAACGTTTTCTACTTGTGAATAATCTTTCTCACTGTAGAATGATGGACTTCAAATAGTTTGCAAATGGTCCTAGATTGATGGGCAGCAGCAATTGCTTCTCTGAGATCACTTCTGATAATTCTGATGCCTTTTTTCCTTGGCATTGTGCTATCACACACATGAATGCTCCAGACCAGCAAACTGCCAAAACGTCTGCTTTTATAGAGGTGGTCACATTTGCCAATGATCAATTAATCAAATGTGGCTGCTACTAACTCTCTGGATTCCTATGGAAGCAGTAAGTGTGTACTTAATTTCTCACACACTGCTTCTGCATTTTGGCTTAGTTTTTGTTAAATAAATAATGACACGGTGTAATATGTCATATGTTGTATATCATCTGAAGTTGTATTTAACACTAGAATTACCAGAGCCTACAAAAAAACTCAAAAATCCATCCCATCTTAAATCGCTTCTCACCTCTCCGTCAGCGTCCTTTGTCCTGTAAATGTGTGGATAAGCACCAAACAGCAAGCAGCCTGCTATCACATCCCCGACCCCGCAAAGTTTTCTCAGCTCAAGTCTGTTTACCTGCATGTCAGTTGCTTAGAGTTGTAGAGTGAGAAGTCAAGCAAAATGACACCTTTTATAAATACTATATTGTTATTTGGAACACTTGCATTTCATGTGTGTTCCATGTCTACAACGATCTAAGCACAGTAAACACATTTTAAAAACAGAAATGTTTTTCATATTTTGGTAGTAAATGCAAAATGTAGGCATAAACTATATAATGTATGAAGCTTGAAGTCCAAAGATCAAATAAACACTTTCACAAAAGGTTCAAGGAAAAGACAACAGCTTCCGTGGCATAGCGGTAAGAAAAAAGCTGTGTTAGCACGCCACTTTGACACGCATTTACTATGACTGCCTCCGAGGCATGACAGTATCAGCTGCTGACTGGTAATCAAAAGGTCAGGAGTTCGATCCCCGACGAGTCCGTTTTGAGAACTGAGCTGCTCATATTCTTACTATTTTAGAATAAAAACATACATTTGATTTCACATTACCTATTTACCTTTATTTATTTACTTACTTCCTACAGCGTAAAGTCATGAGTGCAGAGCTTCCCATGTACATATAAAAAGTACAGAGATGGCAAAAGTGCATTCTTGATCCGATGTAGACTCGTCTTTGTGATTTGAGTTTACCTCTGTTATAGCACGTAAGTAAATAAATAAAGGTAAATAGGTAATGTGAAATCAAAAGTAGCAACACTGTCTCTGGGATTCAGCCACTGCACTAGACGAGCCTGCAATCATCAGCGTTTACCCCTGTGTGTTTGCATGCAGCCAGTTCAAGCGCAGTTGGCTCGGTGATATACTGAATTTCATCAATGACTTCAGTTGCATATTGAACATATAAAGTAATCCCTCCTCGATCGCAGGGGTTGCATTCCAGAACCCCCCCGCGATAGGTGAAAATCCACGAAGTAGAAACCATATGTTTGTATGGTTATTTTTATATATTTTAAGCCCATATAAACTCTCCCACACGGTTTATAAATATTCTCCGCACAGTTATACAGTAAACCCTCGTTTATCACGGTTAATCCGTTCTGTCAGTTCTGCCAGGGCCGGCAGTGGTCGTGAGCTGGCTGCTCAACGAATATACGGCACTGACTGATCAGCTCCGGCATGCTGGCAAATTGCACTGAGAAACAACTTTAGCTGGTTGCAGAGTTCAATGAATGTACGTCGCTGAATATATGTCAATGCATATACTTGGCTTCAGCGTGCTTCCAAATTGCACTGGAAACCGACTCTAGCTGGTTGCTGTGTTCAACAAATGTACTTTTCCAAATATACTCGGCTCTGGTGTGCTGGCAGTAATTACCTTGTTAGATATTTTAGTCCGTTGTTTTTTTATTTTGGCATAATATAGTAGATGATGTGATAAACTACAACACTTTTCTTTCAGAGTGTGATGATGAAAACATCTTTCTCTGTCTGCAAAATCATTGTTACGTATTCCTGCTACCTCTACTCCCTCTGAGCGTCTCTTCTCAGCAGCTGGGAACATTGTCTCAAAGAACAGAGCCAGCCTCACACCAGAGCACGTCGAAATGCTTACGTTCCTGCACTGCAATCAGGAATATATAAACAGAATCTCTCATAAACTGTACATTATTGTTTTATTTTATTTGAATTGAAGCTTTATTTAAACCTTTGGACTTTAAGACAAACCAGTGCCCATTTTTGGTTAAGTTAAATGCACTTCTTCCGTTTAAAGACTATGTGCACTTTAGTTTGCATTGTTTAATGAATTTCTTTTTTATTGTGATGGTCACACTAATATAAAAACATTTGATTATTTTCAAATTCGTATGTTTCACTGGTTGTTATTTTAATTTGATTATTATTAATTTTAATTGTGTTAATGCAGAGACATCAGGGTGACATTCACAGGTGGACAATACGTGAGCAGATGAGGTAAGACATGCACTGGAGCCCAGAACAGGATGTGCAACCCACAGGTCGCAGGCATCATAATAGGCATGAAATAAACGTGACTAATCAAAACAAAATTGAACGATTAGTTGACTACCAAAATAATCATTAGTTGCAGCCTTAGTTCTGTTATAGTAAAATTTCAGAGAACTGACATCAAAATTTGCTGTTTTTTGTTTTTGCAATATTGTGACATTTTTATGTTAGAAAAAATCTTGGGAATAAAAGGAAATATGCTGTATTCAGAATCGCATGTTATACATTTTGACAGGTAAAAAACAGTTGCCTAATGAGAACACATTTGCTTTACAACAGGATAAACCTCACAGTTAAGGTATCATTATGCAGGTTAGGAATTTGTATAATAACTCTGAAAAGGAAGACTGAACAGTATTCAAAAGAGGTCAGAGATAAAATATTTGACATGCATACATTAGGAAAAAGATAAAAGCAACATCCAAGTGTAATGATGTAGCCAAATAAAATCAAATAGATGTTGCCTAGAAAAGCTTTTGGATGATTATTTCATCTTCTACTCACTTAACTATTCACAGTAATTGACATTTTAAGCAAGGGTGCCCAAACCTTTACATGCTACTGTATGCCAGATAGATGCTGTTACCCAGTGCCCTACGAAACACGTGTTAACCTCCATACCAGGCAAAGCAATATCTTGGCTGGGATGAGCACCATTCGTACTATACAATCACGTTGGTTTTCTGGCACGGTAAGGGAGCACCATTCATCCAGATCGGTAAGGCAGTCCATTTACGACATCAGTCACAATGGCTAATACTTTTTAGTACAATGTGATACTCCTCTTTAGTCAAAAGTATTATGCCCCTGGCATGCTTCCATCATATGATCACGGCAAAGTATGTCTAATCTATTAATTATTAAATCCACATAGCCAGGGTTCAGGGTGCAAAAAGGACAGAGCCTATTCTGGGAGCAAACAATCACACACTGACCATTTAAAATTTCCCCCCTGTCTTTCCTAATAAAAGTATGGTATAGGATTCAGATGGTATCTATGATCATAACCACTAAATAATTAGTAAATACCCACATTTGACATGTACTGTATCTCTCTGCAACCTCCAGGATATTATAAATCTAAACTGATACAAAAACATGCTTTCCTTTAAGTGCAAATAAAAAAATTACTTAGAAAAAAATTCCTTAATTTAGCAAGAAGAAAGGGCTCATAGAAACCAACACCGCATAAGGCTCACTACCCCTTTCACCTACAAGCAACCTTAAAACACATTGTGTCTGCCTTAACACATACACAAAAAATTTGCAATATGGCCACATAAAAAGAGGTTTCTAGTAAATAAAATGTATAAGTACTATACATTCTGTAACTGAACTACTTTTTATTTAAAAGAAATGTAAATGTGTTTCAGCTTCCTAATTATGTTAAGGCTGAAGTATGCTTCGTAAAAACAAAAACTATACATTACAGAACAAAAACACATATGTACAAGTCAGAATAAACTTTCATTAGACCTGCTGGTGAAGCATTCGTTGAAAGAATCAACAATAACATTCTCAGAGGTAAAATCTTTTCGATTCAATTATGTATCTGTATTAAGCCCAAAAGGAATGTGTTCTTTTGTATGCTTCACTTTTCTACTCCTGCTTTTAAAGGTTACTTTATAAATTACTGTCACAGAACTATAAGCCTTAAGCAAGGAGGATACTTAGAATTTACAAAGAATGAATGGAAATAAAAATACTATACTTCTTAATAGTGCAGATCTGCCTGCTTTTAAAAGGAAGTGTTAAAACAAACTTTAGTTAGTTTAGTAGTGGATTGCAACGCTGCTTAGAGAACTAGTGTGAACGGGAGTAATTGCAGGAGAAATAGACAATATAATCTCTTTGTGAGTTCAATTTTATATTATGGGCCTGTTGGACCCTCAAGTGTACAGAAAACAAAATACTCACTGAGGCACTGCTGGAGGCACTCTCTTCTTCATTGCTAGTGGGCTGAGCAACGCCCTTTCGACTTCGGGGACTACAAACAGTTGCTTTTCTTCTTGACTTTGGGGGCTTGGAAGACGAGTCTTCATATTCCTCAGCCAGAGAGAATAAATCACTGAACCTACAGGGAGAAACATAAACCAGTCTTCAAACTGGGTAGTTGAAGAGACAGCATTTGACAATTCCATCCCCGAGAGCCATTCTAGCCAGGTTCCAAGCATCTGTGTTAAAACTAATTTCAATCTGAAAGAATTTTAAAACAACTCTGGACAAACCAGCATATTAATTCTGTTAGACCGTCTGTTAGACCTCAGTGCAGCATTTGACACTGTCAGACATGACATTCTACTGTCCAGAATGGAGAACATGCTGGGTATCTCTGGCACTGCCCTCCAGTGGTTCAAGTCCTATCTGACTGACAGGCAAGAGTTTGTTAGTCTTGGCAACAGCAGATCCAGCTCAGCGCAAGCCACACAAGGTTCCTAAGGGCTCTGTCCTCGGTCCTCTGCTTTTCTGTATTTATATCACTCCATCCAGAACTCTTTAAAATTAAATTGCAACAAAATTGAACTCCTGCAAATTGGGACTAAAGTGCAACTTAATAAAACAAGCTCCTTCCCAGTCAATCTTAGAGGTGATCTCATCAGACCTGCCTCTACTGCAAAGAATTTTAGTGTCATTTTTGATTCCTCCCTTTCTTATTCCGCCCACATAAATCACATTAAGAAACATTCTTACTTTCACCTCCGTAACATATCCCGTGTTCGCTCCTTCCTCTCCTTTTCTAACGCTGAGAAACTTGTCCATGCTTTTATCACATCCCGCATCAATTATTGTAACTCAATGCTGGCAGGTGCCCCTTCTAATCTTATATCACAGCTCCACCTTATTCAAAACTTGGCTTTAAGAGTCCTTACAAGAACCAGCAGCAGCGAGCACATAACACCCATCCTGCTTTGTCTTCACTGGCTCCCCGTGTCTTACAGAATCAAATATAAAATTCTACTAATAAACTACAAAGCCTTAAATGACCTTGCGCCAAACTATATCAGTGACCTACTAAGATCCTCTGATTCTGGCACTCCATGGGTGACAGGGCCTTCAGCTGTATAGCGCCCGGTAGGAATGACCTACCGAAATTAATTAGATCAGCTGACTCCATGAATTCTTTTAAAGAACAACTCAAAACTGGTCTGTTCAGGAAGGCTTTTAGCTCTACCTGACTTTATTCCCCTTCTATCAGTTTACCTCTATGTCAAGATGCTCATGTAACCTGTGCGTGTGTGCTAGACCATCAATTATGTTGTCTGTTAGGCTTTTTCTCTGAATTTACTATCTTACTCTTCTTTATTTATTTATCTGGTTTAGTACAATGCTAAAGTCATTAAACTCTGTGAAGTGCATGGAGAAGGTGCTATATAAATAAAATGTATTATTATTATTAATCTTATTCTAGCTTTATATAACTTTTGGGCGATTTATAAAACTATGAAGTATATCAAAGTCACAGCTTTCTAAAATACATAAAACTCTTTAAACATTTTCCTAATTTTGTGTTTTTAAAAGAAGGCTTAACAGGTTAGGAACTGTGGATGGCAGGATGAGAAATGATTGTAGTAGTGTACATAATATAAAACATAACCACAATTCAAATGTTTTAATCAAAATGTTTAAAAACGCAACTATTATATTTACATTAACAGAATATAATAATAGCCAGAAATTACTCAAATTTGAAATTATTTTACTTAAGCTATACGTCAGCAGGTAACAAAATAGTTTCTCAAGAGTAAAATGTCATGGATAGATGGGGTACCTGGATAGTCCAACTTCTACCAATAACACTGGGCCTGACAAATATAAAAATAATTATTGCATTATTTTGCATGGCTTTAATGCTTTCTATATTCTGTGGCAGGTAAATGTAAATAGGCTTTTTTTTAAGTAATTTTGTGTACACAAGGATACATATCCTTTAATGTACAGCCAAACTTAGGAAACAGTAGGTCTGGCAGCAGATGCCTGAATGACATGATATCACCACTACACCCAGTTAAAGGTCCAAGTGTATTATTTTTTGCTTCAGGTTTACTTAAAGCAAAGAAAAGCACAGCGAGGAAAAAGAATGTCAATGCTTATATTATGTTTGTTTATATTTATATTCATATTATGTTTGTCTATATGATCACTGTATCATCCACTAAGTAGCAGTTAATATAGAAGAAAAAAAAACTATGACTAGTTGGGAAAGAGTGGGACTGTTTATTCATATCAACTGTCAGAATATGACAGAGCAAGCACTGAATCAGTAAAGGCTGAAAATAAAATCCTTTTCTACACCCAGACGGTTGGTAATTGTCAGGTTAACCAAGTCAGGAATTTGGGGGAGTTTTATGTTTCAAACATATCACAACAGCATGGCATTTTCCAATATCGACAGTGTTTACACATGTCAGTGGCAACAATTCTGTTCTTATGTATTATCCAGGATATCTGTTTGTAATTAACAAAATTTAGAAACTTTTAGCAGCTGCAGGAGCAGACTCATTGCTGAGAAGGATCAAAAGGTTGCAGACACTCTTAAAGACCAATGAAATAACAGACCAGAGCACCATTTCCACATTCACAATCAAATTAACGCTGAAATTACTTTTGTCAATATTACTAAACAAGTTTGTTTCTGTTGATCTGAGTGCCCTTCTTGCAAAACTGAATTGCATGTATAGCAAGGCATAACATTAGGTTACTGCAAAACATTACCTGTTACATTATCAAACCTCTTAAGTCATTCACTTGTGTAATACTTCATGTGTAAATCCACCAAGCTAATTCCTAAACACAGGTTTAGCTACACTATGTGGTTAAAGTTTGCACAATTTTGAAAGACTTTTGATACTTCACAAGTAATACAATGCATACTGCTATGAAAGAGCTATTGAGCACAAGAGGTTTGAAATTATTAGTTGCTATTATTAAATGAATATTTTTGATAAATATAAGGTATGCTATTATACTTCAATTTCATCAGTCTTTTCTATTTTATTTTGAATTATACAATTTCATTTTAAGGCAAAAAAATTCTCTATATAGCCATAATATTTATTATGTTTGTTTAAGAAATGTTTTTTGTTAAAGCAAAGTTCACATCCTGAACAGGGACTGGACCCCAGATTCCAATGCCAGTCACACATTGGCACCATTTCTCCAAGGCACCACTTTGTTGAAAAGGCCAGGCAAAATACACTGTTTAAAAAATTAAAGGGACACTTAGGGCTCTGGCAGTGCCCTTCCTATCCCTTCTCACACAAAGGAGCAGATACCGGTCCTGCTGCTGGGTTGACGCCCTTTTACAACCCTGTCCAGCTCTCCTTGTGTAATGACCCATCTCCTGGTATCTCCTTCATGCTCCTGAGATTGTGCTGGGAGAGACAGCAAACCTTCTTGTGACAGCATAAATGGACGTGCCATCCTGGAGGAGCTGGATTACATGTGTAACCTGAATTGGCTGCAGGTACTGCCTCATACTACCAGGAGTTACAAGGACACTAGCAAAACACAAAACTTGAGCAGAATCAGCCAGGAACAATAAGAACAGTGCAATTGTCTGCAGCCATCACCTGCATTCTCTTTATTGGGGGTTGTCTTGCTGTTCCCTCTCCAGAGAACCTTTTGTCACTTTCAACATTCATTCAACACTGAATAAGTGTTCCTTTAATTTTTGAGCAGTATATTTCCAACTAATTACAAGTGACTGAGTTAAATGCACATGTCATCAAATAAAGTGCACTACAGTAATACTTCAAGCTACTTTACATACTTATGACTGATTAATGTCCATCTTAGGTTCATTAGCCTCTCTAAAATTGGTATAGCATTGCCATTACTGAAGGAACAGAAGTGATGGAATTCATTATCATATTTAGTATAAAATTTTTTGCTGCTAGGCTATGACAAATATGTTCTAAAACTTTTTTGCCAAGAAAGACAGATTTGAAGGAAGGTAGTTATTTAAGTTAAGGATGACAGCTGTTTCAAGGTAGTTCTACTCTACTAATCATGGTGTAGGAGAGTGACAACGTATTGTATGTTCATTAGCAAATGTAGGTATCATTTTTACTGTGCTCTCTATATATATGACCATAATGTCCCTATTAATGTATATAATATACCGATATACTTAAATCAACAGCAATTTTAATTTCTTCAGACTGACAAATTTATATAATATATAAAAGTATGTATTATTTTATTGATATAATGAGCTGTAGTATTCACAGAAAAGTTTGAATCATAAAAAGTTTTTATTAGCATTACACATTACACAGTCAGTATTGGTATCTTTAAACTTTCCAGAAATAACCACAGTACAAGGGGGGACCCAAATAGTTCCAGAACTGTAAAAAAAAAACAAAAAAAACAAAAAACAAAAAAAACTATATTATAAAACTTACTGCAATAAACTTCTGCAAGCGCTTCTCTCATTCCACGTAACATTTCCTTTATACATCTTTTGTTACCGTATCTATAGCCTATGGTGATTTTTCCTGTATTTCTTCCCTTCACTCTCAATTTTAACAAAAAAAAAAAACAAAAAAAAAAAACTCACAGGGAGGAAGTAATTGTGAATACAGGGGGATTGAAGTAACAACCATAATGTTTATAATCAAAAACTTTTTGATAATCCAATGTGTGCAACTTCTCTGGACAATTTTTTTTCTGATGCTTTTTCCTCTAGACACTTTAGCACTTCAACACAATGTCACTGATATTTGTTCATGAGGAACAAACTCTTTATGAAGGAGACTTAGGTGAATAAGATATACTAAAAAAGCGAGCATATTTCAACTTAAGCTGTAATGTGAAATCCAGACTTGGAAATGCTTTCTGAATTCATCAGTGTTATCAACTGGGGGGTGGGGGGTGCTGCACGATTTTGTTGGTGCTTATTTTTAAAACTCTGAAACAGATGATTCACTCTGTTCTAAACATTTTGAATATTAGTCATTCAACCAGACATCTTTGGACAGAATGGACTACAAAATGGCATGTTGCTTTTGTGGACAAGAAAAACTAGAGCTTCTGTATTCAGATTTTAATGACTTTAA
>JANRMT010062813.1:92831942-92853087 GCA_026402145.1 Polypterus bichir lapradei
TCTTATATTCCTTTCCTACTTTTTAAATAAAAAGAATCGTAGCCTTCAACAAATCCAAAACGTTTACCTTTTCGGCAATCGTTAACATCTTCTTCTTGCGCTTGGGCACGGCCCCTGAAGCAGTAGCAGATTGTTTTGGAGCCATAATGAAGGGCTTGACTATGCACAAAGATAAACACTAAAGAGCACAACTCTTTACACAGCGAAACACGTTGATGCTGAATGAGCGAGACGAAACTTCCTGGTTAACACTGCATTCAGCACGCAGGAGCTCAACTGCGTGCTCTGATTGGTTAGATTCTCAGTCAGGAGAACTTAACTGCGTGCTCTGATTGGTTAGCTTCTCAGCCATCCGCCAAAAGCGTCCCTTGTATGAAATCAACTGGGCAAACCAACTGAGGAAGCATATACAGGAATTAAAAAGACACATTGTCCGCAGAACCCACGAAGCAGTGAAAAATCCGCGTTATATATTTAGTTATGCTTTCATATAAAATCCGCGATAGAGTGAAGCCGCGAAAGTCGAAGCGCGATATAGCGAGGGATTACTATATATCCCTCTCTCTATATATATATATAGAGAGAGAGAGAGAGAGATGACAACACCACTCATATCAATGACAAAACAATTACATTAAAAATCATGTTACGTTATTTTTAAAATATTTCCTTTTCTTTTTCATAACTTCTTTAACACACTACTTCTCCGCTGCGAAGCGCGGGTATTCTGCTAGTCTATACTAATAAAAGGCAAAGCCCTCACTGACTGACTGACTGACTGACTCACTCACTCACTCATCACTAATTCTCCAACTTCCCGTGTAGGTAGAAGGCTGAAATTTGGCAGGCTTATTCCTTACAGCTCACTTACAAAAGTTAAGCAGGTTTCATTTCGAAATTCTACACGTAACGGTCGATAACGGTCGACAACGTCTGCCATGTTTAACTTTCTTATTTATGGCACCCTCTTCACGAAAATTGGTAGGCGGCTTCCCTGCGCTAACCGAAACCGATGTATGTACTTATTTCGATGGTATGATGCCACTGTCGGCCGCCATATTGAACTTTCCAACGTCACTAATTTTCCAACTTCCCGTGTAGGTAGAAGGCTGACCACATCTTCACGAAATTTGGTAGGTGGCTTCCCTGCGCTAACCAAAACCGATGTACGTACTTATTTCGGTGGTATGACGCCACTGTCGGCCGCCATATTGAACTTTCCAATGTCACTAATTTTCACAATGTCTGCCATGTTGAACTTTCTTATTCATGGCCCCATCTTCACGAAATTTGGTAGGCGGCTTCCCTGCACTAACCGAAACCAACGTACATACTTATTTCGGTGGTATGACGCCAATGTCAGCCGCCATATTGAAGTTTCCAACATCACTAAGTCTCCAACTTTCCGTGTAGGTAGAAGGCTGCAATTTGGCAGGCTCATTCCATGCAGCTTACTTACAAAAGTTAAGCAGGTTTCATTTCGAAATTCTACGCGTAACGGTCATAGCGGTCAACAACGTCCGCCATATTGAACTATCTTATTCATGGCCCCATCTTCACGAAATTTGGTAGGCGGCTTCCCTGTGCTAACTGAAACCAATGTACGTACTTATTTCGGTGGTGTGACGCCACTGTCAGCCGCCATATTGAACTTTCCAACATCACTAATTCTCCAACTTCCCGTGTAGGTAGAAGGCTGAAATTTGGTACTTATTTCGGTGATATGATGCCACTGTCGGCCGTCATATCGAACTTTTCAACGGTCTTTGTTACTTATGGGCCCATCTTCAAGAAATATGGTACGCGGGTTCCCAACGCTAACTGAATCCTACTTACGTACATATATACGTCCATAGCCTGCAGCTCGGTCACCGTGTGAGGCGGCATTGGGTCCCCCATCCCAACGCCTCCCACATTGTTGGCTGCCTGCCTATATAAGGCCGTCAGTCTCTACATTCCCTTCCTTGCTTCGCCACGGTATTCACGTCTCCCTGCTGAAAACTACAGCCTTTTTATTTAATCCACGGCTTCTCCGCTGTTTTATTGTTCATTTATTACGATTATAGTTATTGTCTAGGTATTTTAGACTTACTTTACATTGTTCAGGTACCCATTTCCTTTATCATTCCAACCGTACCCCCATTAACATGTCTATCGAGGTGATCACCATTGATCAAAGAACTGTCACTTACCAAGTGGTTTCCATGCCCGGAGATGGCACCTGCCTTTTCCATTCTCTTTGTTACATATTGCACGGCCATATCAGGCTCACTCTTGATATCCGGAGGAACATTGTGTCTTATGTATTGAATGACTGGGACAGGTTCAAGGTGTGGACTGATGATGGTACAGGAGATAATTATACTACACAGGAGCACTAGAAGAGTGAAATGCTTAATTAAGTGTACCGAAATGGTCAAATATTTTACACCTTTGGACAACCGCCAATGCCTCTTAAACATCTTAGATTCACAGGTGACGATTTCAGTAGTGGACACTTTGATGTTTAGAAATGTTTAAACTCTCAAAAGCTGGATGTGAAGTTATCAATGAAACTGGTTGTATACTTGCAACGCTTGACAGATGCCGAATGTCTCTTCAACACAAGTCCTACAAATACTGTCGTAATTGAAACAAACCATGAAACTCAAACCGATTATGACAGCAGCAATCCAAGCTGTGAGATATGAAACAAGATTACTGTTCACATGGCCAACTGTACGTTGCATGCTCAAGAGTAAGCTCAGCGCACAGCTACAGCTTGGTCATATTACAACTGGAGGGCCGAACTGACAACGTGGCATACAAAGAGATCCTTAACAAATAATTATTGGCATATTTTCCCTCAGTTTAAAAAGGTTTAATTTTCTTCTTAATAAAAATTTTAAGGCAGTACTTCGCCGCTGCGAAGCGCGGGTATTTTGCTAGTTATAACATAACTATCAGTCTTTACTTGTGAATGGCTACAGGAGTAGTGATTGCACCATGAGTTTGTCAAGCGCTTAAATTTCTACCTGTATACTTACAGTTCTGCTTGGTGTTAATCAGACTCAGCCTCAGGTTGTCCAAATGCTCTAGGATCTGTTCCAAAGTCAACTGGGCAAGCTTACTGCTTGAACTTCGCAAACTGGACATTGAGAAAGGGGAAACAAAGAAGTGTTAAAAGCTAACATTGACTCTGAAAAATAAATCACAATTAAGACCATTTGAAAAAATTAGCTCTGCAACTAAAAATAAATAAATGTATGTTTTTTACTTGTCAATTTATTTAACAAGTTATGGTACTGAAATTAAGAATTTGAATATGTATTTATATTTCTCATAACTATAAAAAATGTCTCATCTCTGCATTCAGCTACTTGGCCAGAAATTCAGCTCTACAAATATAAAAATGTACTTCTTTTCAATTTTACATAAAAAAAATTGCAGATGACATCAATAAGCAATAAATGACAGTTCTTAAATGGAAGCCCTGCAGGAGCCCCAGCTGGCAGATGGAAAACCGCACCTTACACTTTTGTCAGCAAGGGCCCTTCAGTGAGAAGGTGGGTTACACAGAGAAAGAGGGAGTAACAGAAAAATGAGAAAAAATGCATAGATGCTCAAGTGAAGAGAGCACTTTATTAATATCATCCTACTATAGCTCTGAGGATTGGGTGCAGAGGGTTTTACATTTTTTTAACTGGACAAGGCTGCCAGTAACTTAGGCACAGACCCATATAATGAGTTACGTACATTTCTTTTTTACATCACATCTGTACTACGTAATAGACAAGTAAATAAAAATTACATTTCTGGTAGAGCAGCAGCTTTCATTAGAATAATACTGTGACTGTTTAAATTAGAAGCAGAGAGAGACATTTCTAAATGCTGAACTATTTATGGGGGTGCATTATGAAAATACACTACAGACAGTCAAAAAAAATCCTTTTCCAACCTTATACACCATAAAAAGACAGACGTAAACTATTATAATTAGCTAACATAAATAAATCAGCAGGTGGCACTCAAGCACTGGTGATATGAAACAAGTTACACTTACAAAAAACTGTAAATATTATGGTTCAGCACAAATTAGACAAACAAATGAACATCAACCTGACTTAGCATAACTTTAAATTCAAGAAATGAAGTTTGGTCAGATAAACACATACCCAGAACTATTGTTTACACACTAAGGTATATTTTCATACTGAGTGTCGCCATTACAGGAATAGGACCAAGGTAGTTTCTTACAACAGGGCAAAACTCTTATAAGGGCCGTCTCATTTTGAAGTGAAATTACACATTTATTAAACAAAAAAGCAGAAACAAATCTGCATGATCAATTCACTTTTTTGCCACTAAGGGGTTGCTGGGAATCAGGGCCTAACATGAACCAACAATGCCAGTTCATCACAATGCACAAACAAATATACACCTAAAGCAACAGTGGGCATAGGATTTCACACACTGAGCATTCTAACCAGTATCAAAATGCAAGTTGCTGCCCTACTTAATCATCCAAAGCTCCAGTGGATTCAAAAAGTATTTAGACCCTTTCTCCATCTGTACTTTATTGAGCTGTATATTTAATTTAAAATGGATTAATTTGCCATTTTGTCAATTCAATCTACACTCAATAACCTACTACATTTATTTATTAAAAGTCAAAAACTAAAATCTTGCATTCACACAAGTATTCAGAACCTTAATTCAGTATTTTGAAGAAGCTACTTTGGCAGCAATTACAGCTTAGAGTCTTCTTGAGTAAATATGGAAATGCTTTGCACATGGAGCTTCATGGAAAAGGCTGTGAATACTTATGTACATGTGCTTTCTCAATTTTTGTATTTTTAATAAATTTGCAAAAACCTCAAGTAAACTTTTTTCACGTTGTCATTATGGGGTGTTGTGTGTAGAATTCTGAGGAAAAAAATGAATTTAATCCATTTTGGAATAAGGCTGTAACATAACAAAATGTGGAAAAAGTGATGTGCTGTGATAACTTTCCGGATGCACTGTATGCTTGGGGTCATTTTCAGAAGAAAGATAAACTTTTGTTCAAGTTTCAAGTCGTGGGCACTCTGCAGGAATTTTTCTTCAAGGATCTCTCTGTATTTGGCAGTAATAATACTTCCCTCAATTCTGACCAGTCTCTCTGTACCTGCCGCTGAAACACATCTCCACAGCAAGATGCTGCAACCACCATGCTTCAGCAAAGGGATGGTATTAGGCAGGTGATGATCAGTGTCTGGTCTTTTTCATACATAGTTCTTGGGAGTTCTGAAAAACAGTTTAATTTTGACCTCACCAGATCAGAGAATCCTTTCCCTCATGCTATTAGGTCCTTTGCATACCATATGGCAGGCTCCATAAGATTGTCTTCTGTCTAGCCACTCTATCATACATGTCTTATTGATGGAGTGTTGCTGACATGGGAGTCCAATTGGTTCTAAACTACTTTCATTCACAATTATTGAGGTCACTGTGCTCCTGCCAACAGCCCAAGCTTAAGAAACAGTTATATATGTTGATATGGTTTTGCCCTGATCTATGCATCACCACAATCTTATCACAGATGTCTACAGAGAATGGCTTGGTTTTTGCCCTGGCTTTCAGTGTGAATTGTGGGTCCTGATATAGGCACAGGTGTGTGCCTTTCTAAATGATATCCAGTAAATTCAGTTTGACACGTTACAAGGATAATTAAAGAAAACAGCATGTGCCTGACCAAATTTTGGATTGCCACAACAAGGGATTTGAATATTTAAGTAAATGAGAGATTTCAATTTTTGCTTTTTAGTACATCTGTAAACCTTCCTAAAAACATGCTTTTAATTTGACATTATGGGTTATTGAGTGTAGACTGATGAGCAAAAATGGCAAATTTTTCAATTTAAAATTAAATGTACAACACAAGTATGCAAAAAAAAGAGGTTGAGTCTGAACACTTTTTAATCCATATGCTTTAAAAACATCAACTGAATTTGTATTAAAAAATGTTATTTGACATATTATCAATATATAATTTTTTGAGGTGCCGCAACAACTCTGTCCTGTGTCTTTTTCTAAGTTTTGCTATTCTCAACTTCAAAGCCCTAACAAACCACTACTGTTCTAAGCAGTCTTTATTTAAGAAGGATGGCAATGCTCAGATTACAAAGAAAATGGTGAACACCCAGGCAAAGTTTCACTGTCTTAATTAACTGTAGATTAATAGAAACACTTGAGCACAACTGCTCAAGAGAATGACCCTTTCCTCAGCTTAATTATTAATGTATGCTGCTGCAAATGTGTGTTTTAGTTAGCATTAGAAGCAACAAACTCAAGCAAGAACCTCTGGCGTTTCCTTGGAAGACTGTTATTCTTAATTAACAGGGCCTTTATATGTTCAGAAAGCAAGTCTTCATGCTTGGCTGCCCAGTGCCGGAGTATACTGGTTGTAAACTGGTCTTCAGTATGGCAGGGTCGACTTAAGACCATTTTTACCATCTCCTCACTTGGCCTATCAGAGGAAAACAAACATAAAAAAGATAATTTGTTTTGATGTAAACTTAAAATAATGAACCTAAGAAGATTTTTGTTAAGTACTTACTGTCATATAGAAAATTGTACGGAATGAGTATTATAAAAGGATGAATGGTTAGTTTAAACTAATCTCTTTGCAACATTATTAAAGCAAATGAAAAGTAAAGGACACATTGCACCTTTGTTATCTTAAAGAAACAGCATTTAATGAAAACAATGTTAGAATAGAAGCCAACAAGCTACACAAACCATACAATCAAATGTTTAATTAGATGCTTCCATCTGCTAAGGGTAAAGCAGCAACCATTTCATTAACAATAAATTAACTAAAAAAATAACCCAGAGTCAGCTAGAAAAGTTACTTCAATACAATAAGGAAAACAGATTTTACATGAGGGCTGAAAAATCACATCCAATCTTTCAATCACAACTATGAAAACAGATTAAAAATGTGTGTTAAACTTTAACATGTATATTCTTGTGTAAAACCAAAAAAACATGGCAAATCTGTCTAAATTAAAACTAACAATGGTTTGCATTAAAATCACATAATGGAAAACACCTGCTGCCAATAAATAAATCAATCATTGAAAATCTAACTACTGGGAGAGAAAAGATGTTACAATAAATTATAACTATTAAAGCCATTCAAGAAAAACAGCAGCTCCGCAGGTGCAAAAATTCTAGCCAACAGTCTGTCCTACCTGGTCACTTTGTTAGCCACATCATATTAACTATGAAACTAAAGAAAAGCAGTGTTTTGTTTGGGAAGAAGAAAAATAAAACAGCTTTCTGCTAAATATACTTTTGGTTTCTAGCTTTTGTTTTTCCTAACAGTTAACCTAACATTATATTTTTAAATACTAGCAGAACCCTTATAATTTCAGTTATACAGTCATACTTTCAATTACGTTCAAAAACTAAAAAATGAGTTTTATTAGATACTAGCAAAATACCTGCGCTTCGCAGCAGAGAAGTAGTGTGTTAAAGAAGTTATGAAAAAGAAAAGGAAACATTTTAAAAATAACGTAACATTGTTTTGTGACTGTTATGAGTGTTGCTGTCATCAAGGATTTGATTATCATTATTTCTTTCTATCAGGTTCGTATTTGGAGGATGTGTTGTGCTCAAGTTACATTCCGTGTTTGTCTAGTCTATCCCTGACCATCTCATCTTCGTTGTCAACCGTTGTAAAGATAACAGGTTTCATTCATCGAAGTGATCACTACCCAAATCAGTACTCGTGAATCTAAGATGTTTAACAGGCATTCCCGGTATTAAGTTGTGGATTTGCCTGCGAATATTTAGCAGCAGCGTGTCTATGAACGTAATTTAAACTTAAGCTTTACACCTTGCTTTCTATTGATATGCCTACAAAGGCTTGTTCAGCGTCAGGCTTTCCTACTGCATCAATAAGCAGCTCGTCTTCCTCTTTATCTGAGACATCACACACTGCATGCACGGGTTTACCTTTCCCAGTCCTGCAAAGTCAGTTCACGTGAGCCGCTCGAAGTACATGCATCGAAGGTTCTCAGCTGTGCTTGTGCTATCTCGTGCGATCTTGCGATGTCCACGGCTTTATTTAATGTTAGCTAAGACCTGGCACTTAAAAGTTTCTCTCACACTTTCGCTGAGTTTGTGCCAAACACTAGTCTATCCCTGACCATCTCATCTTCGTTTGCATAAGCACAGTCCTTCACCCGCGAATATTTAGCAGCAGCGTGTCTATTGGATTGCATGCTGACGGACGGCCTTATATGGGCAGGCACTCAATTACGTGGGAGGCGTGATGATGGGGGACACAACTCCGCCTCTCATGGCGACCGAGCTGCAGGCTATGGCCATATATATGTATGTAAGTAGGTTCCAGTTATGACCGTTACGTGTACAATTTCGAAACAAAACCTGCTTAACTTTTGTAAGTAAGCTGTAAGGAATGAGCCTGCCAAATTTCAGCCTTCTACCTACACGGGAAGTTGGAGAATTAGTGATGAGTCAGTGAGTCAGTCAGTCAGTGAGGGTTTTGCCTTTTATTAGTATAGATACAATGTGTATAGAAAACATTATCAATGAAAAAAATTAATCCAGAAGCAAACTAGAAATATTTACTTTTATACAGCAGTATTCCTTCTGATTATTCACACTTTCTAAATAACTAGGGTCATGAGGTCGCTGGAAAGGGGTGTGTGGCGCTCCCGATATCTATGCAAAAGGACGAAGGTCCAAGTCTTTACAGTCCTGGTGCTTCCTGTCTTGCTATATAGTTTTGAGTCATGGATGCTATCCAGTGACCTGAGACAAAGACTGTACTCCTTTGGTACTGTGTCCCTCCGGAAAATCCGTGAATACCATTGGCTTGACTTTGTGTCGAATGAGCGGTTGCTCATGAAGTCCCGAATGAGGCACATTACCTGCATTGCGAGGGGCGTCAGATACGGCCATGTATATATTTATATACAGTCATATGGAAAAGTTTGGGAACCCCTCTCAGCCTGCATAATAATTTACTCTATTTTCAACAAAAAAGATAACAGTGATATGTTTTTCATTTCCTAGGAACATCAGAGTACTGGGGTGTTTTCCGAACAAAGATTTTTAGTGAAGCAGTATTTAGTTGTATGAAATTAAATCAAATGTGAAAAACTGGCTATACAAAAATGTGGGTATCCTTGTCATTTTTCTGAGTCGAATGCAAGTAACTGCTCGATACTGATTACTTGCAACACCAAATTGGTTGGATTAGCTTGTTAAGCCTTGAACTTCATAGACAGGTGTGTCCAATCATGAGAAATGGTATTTAAGGTGGTCAATTGCAAGTTGTGCTTCCCCTTGACTCTCCTCTGAAGAGTGATAGCATGGGATCCTCAAAGCAACTCTCAAAAGATCTGAAAACAAATATTGTTCAGTATCATGGTTTAGGGGAAGGCTACAAAAAGCTATCTCAGAGGTTTAAACTGTCAGTTTCAACTGTAAGGAGTGTAATCAGGAAATGGAAGGCCACAGGCACAGTTGCTGTTAAACCTAGGTCAGGCAGGCCAAGAAAATTACAGGAGGGGCATATGCGCAGGATTGTGAGAATGGTTACAGACAACCCACAGATCACCTCCAAAGACCTGCAAGAACATCTTGCTGCAGATGGTGTATCTGTACATCGTTCTACAATTCAGCGCAATTTGCACAAAGAACATCTGTATGGCAGGGTGATGAGAAAGAAGCCCTTTCTGAACTCATGCCACAAACAGAGTCGTTTGTTGTATTCAAATGCTCATTTAGACAAGCAAGATTCATTTTGGAACACTTGCTTTAGACTGATGAGACAAAAATTGAGTTATCTGGTCATAACAAAAAGCGCTTTGCATGGCGTAAGAAGAACACTGCATTCCAAGAAAAACACCTGCTACCTACTGTCAAATTTGGTGGAGGTTCCATCATGCTGTGGGGTTGTGTGGCTAGTTCAGGGACTATGGTCCTTGTTAAAGTCGAGGGTCGGATGAATTCAACCCAATATCAACAAATTCTTCAGGATAATGTTCAAACATCAGTCACAAACTTGAAGTTACGCAGGGGTTGGATATTCCAACAAGACAATGACCCAAAACACAGTTCAAAATCTACAAAGGCATTCATGCAGAGGGAGAAGTACAAAGTTCTGGAATGGCCATCACAGTCCCCTAACTTCAATATCAATATCATCGAAAGTCTATGGGATGATTTGAAGCAGGCTGTCCATGCTCGGCAGCCATCAAATTTAACTGAACTGGAGAGATTTTGTATGGAAGAATGGTCAAACATACCTCCATCCAGAATACAGACACTCATCAAAGGCTATAGGAGGCATCTAGAGGCTGTTATATTTGCAAAAGGAGGCTCAATTAAGTATTGATGTAATATCTCTGTTGGGGTGCCCAAATTTATGCACCTGTCTAATTTTGTTATGATGCATATTGCATATTTTCTGTTAATCCAATAAACTTAATGTCACTGCTGAAATACTACTGTTTCCATAAGGCATGTCATATATTAAAAGGAAGTTTCTACTTTAAAAGCTCAGCCAATGATAAACGAAAATCCAAAGAAGTAAGAGGGGTTCCCAAACTTTTTCATATGACTGTATATATTATGTCTGTAGTTCTTCATATATTACTTATGTTATCCCAGGCTCAAATAGCTTTCATTCAAAACATAAATGATAAACCATCTAAATATGCCAACTTGAGGCTAAAGGCAAAAAAATCACAAAGATGATCAATCCATTATATCATGATATTACAAAATAAAAACAGCACAAATCAAATTAAAATCTATACATTTCTAAGTACAGTATAATGTAAAGTCCTTATAGCTGTAAGACGATAAGTGAGAGCAGTCTACGTAAATTTCTAATTAACCAAAAAAAAAAAAAAAAACACAACTAAACAAAACACAACTAAATAAAACTTGAAAATTACCAATAGCAAAAAACAAAGGCTCTATTTTTCTTAAACTATCCTACAGAGAAATACACTTACTTTTCTCTTCTTAGTTGTAGCAAAAGACAAGATAGAGCTTCAGGATGCTCTGCAAAGAAATACACATATTAATCACTTTCAACAAAATGGAAAGTTTATTATTTTTAATATATATAAGGTGGTTATCTGTATTATTCCCATGATGAGAAAACAAAAGTAGAGCTAAATAAAATTTAATTCCATTGAAAAAGTATGATTTACTAAAATGTGTATCTTTTGACATTGAATGATTTATCATATCTTCCAAAACATACTAGTAACAGAAATGTTTTTACTTTAATGACAGAATAATCTACTATGTTGATATTTATTTCATTTATTTAATAAATAAAGCAATCTAAAATGCAATCAAAAATTTGAATTGAGTCTCTCAGAGCATGGGAGAACTTTAACTCATTTCTACAAGGCAAACTGCTCAAGTTCAATAAACTAAGTAAAGAGTGCTTTTTAAATACCTGTTAAGACATTGTAATACAGTTCTAAAAAATATATTTAACCAAAAGTTTTCCTGGAGGAGCTACATAGTACTTCTACCTAGTTTACACTGAGCTTGTGCTTTAACAATTGTCTCAAGGTCTCCAACACTGAGGCTACATTGAATTTTGTGACTAATGATAACATATCTACCTTATTGGTACATGTTGACACTAAAAACATTGTTTTTCAGCAATCTCAAATATTAAGGTGAAACCTTTTGTTAATAATGTGATAATTCTGGGAAAATTTCTGGAGCTTTTAAGAAAGACATTTATCATTTTAACTGAAGGTAATCTTTTATTTTATCTTGAATGATAGCAGAAGAAGTGCCTGACTGACTAATCAGAGTACCATCCACACCATAGCTGCACAGGTTGTCTTTAATCCCACTTATTATTTTTCTGTAACTGCCTACTAAAAACCACTGTTGTGTTGTACTCAAAACTTGAGTTATGAAAAAAAATGTAAAGTACATAAACATCATTAACTCCTACTGTAAATGGCATTTTAATATCTCCTGATAAAATGCTACAGCAATTATGTTGTAAGATTTAAGGGTGGCCTTCAATATTACTGACCACTCTATTCTTTTTACATATGCTAGAAAATGATGTTGGGCTCCAATGCACTGTCCCTTGTGTGGTTTAGTTTGTATCTATCAAATCAATTTCAGAAGGTACAGAAATGTGCCGACAGTACTACATTATTATATATAGAAGTTACATATGGTACCCCACAGGGCTCTATACTGAGACCTTCCCTATTTACACTTTACATGTATCTGGTGGGATATGGAATTCGAAAACATAACATTCATTATTACTTGTATGCAGATAACACTCTGATACACCCCTCTTTCAGACCAAATGACATTTGTCCTATAGTGCCCTCAATAAATTGTTTAAACGAATTAAAAGAGTGGGTGGATAGCAACTACTTGTTTTTGAAGACAGAAAAAAAACAAGTGTTATTTTTTCGTGAGATGGAGGTATAAAAAAACTGTCTGTTTTTAATTCAGCAGGTCTAAGGCTGAATTACTTTTACTACTACTAGTTTTACTGAATCAATTTAAGCATTATCTGTTAACACCAGTTTGTCTTTTAAACACACATTACAACATTACCTAAAACCAGTCTTTTCCAGCATAAAATGTTGGAAAATTAAGAAAGCTTCTAAATATGGAGGACACTGAAACATTAATTCATGCATTTTTGTCAAGCAGAAACATCAACTAAAATGCTTTATTCACTGGATGTTCAAATCTTTCTATATTCAAAATGCTACTGGAATAATTATTACTAAAACTAGAAAATATAACCAAATAACTCATATTCTTAAGTAATTACACTGACTTCCTGTTTAATAACTCCTGTTCTAAAGACGATACAACGACTTTCCCATTAGCTTAGGGCTAATGTCAAAATGCTCCTTCTTACATACAATTCCATAAATAGCTCGGCACATACCTATGTGGACTTGTTAAATACAAACCAGAGTGCACTTTAAGAGGTCAAAATCCCAAACTATTAAGGGGTCCAAGAGTAATTAATAAAACAAAACTGGGTGAGCATTTAGTTACAGAGCCTCAAAGCTATGGAATGATTTACCTGCTTATATAAGTGATGCCCCTTCAATCTCAGCTAGTGATGCACCAATGCTACCCATATGGTTATGATATTACCCTCAGGTACTCATACTTTGCAACAGCTCTGCAGACTGCAAAGGTCAAGTGATAGAAAATGTAAAGAGAGACTAGACATAAAATATAGTAAGTTGCAAAACTGTAAGGATCGAAGTAAATCAGTAGGCGACTGAAATCTGGTTCTGATACACAAGACAGAGAGAGAATGCAGTAGTAGGAAAACTTAAGACTATTGTTTTTCACCAAGAAAATGAGTACACTGTCTGTGCTAAACAATCCCCAGTAAACACGCAGCCTTTATGTACCAGTCAGATTTCCTTATGTTTATGCCCATGTGAATGAAAGCATAGATGCTGGGTGCATTAGTATCCTTTCACCTGTGGATTTTGTTGTCTTACTAGACTGTCCAGCACAACTTATATAATACTGTAGAATGCCCAGGACGGAGTGAGCAGCTAGAGGACATAGGTCTCCAGAACTGTGACTATGTCAGCCTTTGTCATTTGATTTTGATTTTTTTTTTTACCAGTGATGTCAATAATTGTGAAGCAGACTAAGAATACACAAGCTCAACATATAAAGTGTTACACAGGATATACACTTTCATCCTTAAAGAAACAAAATTATGATGACTGTTATGATGGCAAACACTGTATTTATTGTGTTTATAGTGACAACTCTCTGAATCTAGCTTATAAGTACATAAAAATCTAACTTTGGATACAAAATGCTCTACCACCCAAGGTTTAATTCAGTGAAATGATACTGTTAAAAGGACATCAGCTAGGCATTTCCTTTCAATTAACAAAATACAGAAAAATAGCAAAAGCAACACCTCAGAAATAATTAGCATGTGTATGTATTGCTTTTTGAAAGTGGGGATTTTAGTGGAGTCTATTTGCTTTGACTGTTCTAGGCTTTGGGTCAAGTGTACAAAAAATAAAACAATCAATCATACAGAAATGCACAGATTGCTTTCACCTATAGGCTTTTATCAAGGTAAGAAAATGACAAAGAAATTTAAATGAAATTTACTGTGGAGTTGGAGGTTCCTCAGGACTTTAGAGGTGTCCACCATATGCTAGTTATCCCATCAGCATTAATTAGTAGGATACTGGGTTAATTAGACCCAGAAATGCCTTTCATACCATTCAGTGTTCAATGTTTTTGTTACTTAGCTCATTTAAATGAACCATTCTCTTTGTTATTAATAGAGGTGGAACTTGCTTACTGGCTACCCTACCCCATTCATGACAAATGCCTTTTTAATCTGCACAAGTTGTCTCAGCTTTCATCAGTCCCATTCATTAATGTTCAGTGTCCAACCACAGACCCACTGTTTGACTGAATGATTTTTGGGTGGTTCCACACTCTTGACAATGACTTCACAATCTAAGAATTACTGCAAATGTACAGAGTTTACATCAAGTATATTAATGACCAATTGAACAAAATCCTACCCTTGTACTTAAGATGCTGTAGTATTGGAATAATAGTCTCGAGTGGGATGTTATGAGCTAGGAAAAGCTGCCAGGTACTGTACTGTTCAAATGTCTCCCAGTCGAGGCTCTGAACTGAAAAAAAAGAAAATATTTACCTAATTGGAAAACTACCCATTAAAGAAAACATATAAAATTATCATCAACTTGGTGCTGGTATTGCATTTCAAAAAAAAAAAAAAAAAAAAAATCTTAGTACGGGTAGCCATTTTATTTTTCTCTAAAATGTTCTGAGAGCATGCGTTTTGATTGGAATTTAACCTTAAAAATATTTTGTTAATTACCAAAAGGCTTAAAAGTCAAGATTTGGTTTTACAGCCTGGTTAAAAAAAACAAAACCAAACTTAACATGAAGTCAAAAACTATTGTGTTAAATGTACATATTCTAAGACTTTTTAAGTGCAAACTGTAGAATCTCATATTCTAGCTGAAATGTTTGCACACTACAAAAAAACTTACTAAGGATGTTGAGCACAGAATCCTTGCGAAACATCACTAGGTTTCCCATCATTACATGACACATCAACTCCTGGAGCTAAAAGAGAAAGATAAAAAGAAAAAAAGAGAACAGAGATATAATATGACTCTGCAAACTGCATTTCTTCTGTTTGGCTTGCATATTAGGTCAATAAAGATAATTATAACAAGGCAGAATTGTAGAAAGAGGCCACGAAAAACCCAAAATTTTGTTTGCTGTATTTAATAAGCTACTTCTGCGTGCACTTGGTTATATTACAACTCTTCCAAAGCAGGAATGTGAACAATTTCTTCACAATTACAGTGATAAAATTAAATGCTTAACTAGTTCAACCTATGTTAGTTCCTCATCCTCTTCTATTCCTCAGTGTCTTCCCTTTTTTTCCAGGTCCTTTATCAAACTTGTCAATGACCTGTTGTGTAAAATGAGGCCTATTACATGTGTGCTGGATCCCATTCCCACCACCTTCAAAGACTGCCTTCATGTCTAAAGAAAACACAACCCAATACAAATATAATGTACATTTTCCTCCTTTCAATGAGTGCTCTTAATGTATAAATAATATTAAATAGTCCAGGAAGGCATCCCCTCAAACATTTGCCAATTACTGATTCACCCAGTGTGTGTACCAGTAAAGCATCATACATTGAGTTAAGGTTCAGTTTAACTTGTGCAGTCTTTGAACATGGACGACTTGTTTGTTCATTACATGAAATAGTATTGTTGCATTATCCTGTTATTACATTTACTGTTAACTGAATGTGATTTTTATACTTAACAGTACCGTTTATTTGATATGTTGAATTAAATATTACCGTGGCTTGAAAGACACAAGCCTTCTTATGCACTCTCATTGTTCTTGCACCCCTAGATGGCACCTGGGAGGGCATTAACATGAACATGGAAAATAACATAATTTTGAAGTATGTACACAATGCTGTAATGCACATTCCAAATGCGGAGTCAGGCTGAATCACATGTGCCAAGTTCGATCAATGTAGATAACCTGGGAACAGGCAATCCTATCAAGGTTAAAGTGAACAAATACTGAAGGAGCTCCATAAAGGGGGAGTTGTTACTTTTGTTACCAGTTGGACAAGCCGCTGGTAATTTGTAAATTCTTTGTATTAATATTTAATTTACATAATGTTTTTTTCCACAATCATTAAATGAAGTAAATAAATTCCATAAAGTATTATAATTCCCTCATGTTGCTGGTTCTTCAGTCATCGAGGGTTAGTCACAGGTATCAACAGGTATGCACAAGGGAGATGAAACCCACTATCACCAAGCAGCCATCCAACAGTAAACTCACTGTGTCTTGCCTTTTGACAAACTCAAAACACTTCAGTTGTCTCAGTGAAGACACTGTGGGTACACCCAGGGAACCTTGCCACAATATCCATAAAAAGTCCTTAGTGATTAAGTACTTAAATATTGCATTAAGTTAAGTAATCTGACTACAGGCCAAATTCCGTTACAATGCAGTGCCAGGGACCTAAAAATATTTTGTTGTAATGAAAATTTTGTAGTAATGAGATTCTGTATTTGTCAATATAGTGCTTTCTTTAACTTGTGTCATGGCGTTTGCAATCTTTTCAATAGATTCTTTCACGATAATTTTCATCTACTCCTGTCTACAAGATATGCTGACAATTTTTTTTTTTTGCACTTCTTGCGATAATACACTTTCAGGGTGTGAGTGATGCCCAAATCCAATGGCTGAAGCACTGCCATGTAATTGGGTGGGAGGAATTCAACGCAAACATGGTCTAAATGGGGAAGCATGTTGTTGGCAGCACAGTTATCAATCAGAAGCAGAATCATCCTTTTCTTCTTCCTATTGTGAGGTTTCTCTTTGTGGGAACTCTTTTTGTTGACGAGCATTAAGCAAAAGGTATCACTAAAAACCACAGAAAACAAGCACTGCAAAAAACAGTACAAGGAACGAAAGAAAAAATTTACAATGTTTCTGTATGGGGATCATTGAGCACAACTGAGCTGCGACCACAGAACTAAAGGCTCTGTGGATGATTCATTCAGGCATTTCAAGGTCTTTTGGGCACTTTGTTGTAATGAAAGTATCTGCTGAATGTACTTCGTAGTAATGAGATTTCTATAGACTCTGTCATATGGGGAAACTGTTAGGACCATAAAAATACTTAGTTGTAATGAAAATTACATTGTAAAGATATTTGCTGTAATGTATTTTGGCCTGTATTTGATACACATTATTTGTAATATGCGAGCCCCAACTCTGCTCCAGCAGTCATCCCCAAATGTGAGTCAAGTCATCCGCAAGCTGTCAATGATTGGACAAACTGACTTTCAAATCACTTAGACACATCTATTATACATAAGCAAATATTTGTAACAATCAACAATACTAGCTGATATCAGTGCCACTAAATCAATATACTTTGATAATTGAGAAACTACCACCATGAAGCACACCAACGTTCTTGTGGATGGTAACAATATTTATCTCAAATCCACACCTTCTTGGTCTATTTTTATTAGATTGATGTGGTCACCTCTCTGTAACCTACATATATGAGGTTCTTATTATGGACCAGTGGCTGAAACCTGGAACTTTGAAACACAAATCTAGCAATGCTGGATTTGAATCTTAGCATTCCTCACATAAATGCCTTTTATAAAATAAATTTGTGAAATGAAAAATGGTATTATGCCAACAGGTATGACTGAAGTGGACCACTGTTACATTTGACTTTTTGAAAAGTGGTCCTCGGTACAAAACTCTCTCTATGCTTGACAGCCATAAAGATTGGAAAGCAACAAAACTGCTGAATAAGGACTAATGTTGGATTGCCACTCAAATTTTGACTTTGGTATCGATACCAGCTTTTGCACATTAGTACCAGTATAAAAATGGGACTGAAGCAAAGAAGAGATAACTCCTCAAAACCTTCCCAGGCTTGCAAAATCGAAAGCCTACCTGGTATGCTGCACAAACTCATGGGGCCCCTGGTGTGCTGCATAATCATATGTCTCCCTACTTTCCTACAAGTTATAGTTTCCCTTGGAATTCTTCAGTATGTCAAAATTTGCTGTCCCTTGAGTCTATAGTACGATGAAGAGAAGAAAGGGTAGGGTATGGTGATTTGTTTACCACAGCGTAAAGCACGTCAAAGGGCAGGGGAAGGTTTAGGGGTATTGTCCCATGTACAGCATGCCTTAGTGCCTTGCAAGAAACAACGGAACCCCTTTGAATTCTCTAGGCAAGAATAATTAAACATTTTATTCTAAGGATCCAAATAAAAAAAAATAATGACAGAAGTCATAAAGAGACAAAAAAATAATGGCGATATAATAAAAAAAAGTGTAGAGTTTTTGTTTCTTTCAAGCATATTTCTCACATTCATATTACTAAAAGTGAAAAGTGGGAAACAAACTTAATGTTAAAACAATACTCCATCCATTCAAACCTGTTTATCCCGAACAGGGACACAGGGCAGTTGGTACCTATCCCAGCAAGCATAATGAGCAGTGCAGGAACAACTCCAGAACTGGATTCCAGTCCATTGCAAATGTGAACACACACAAAAAAAAATACACACTAGGACCAGTTTAGCGTGCCAATTCAACTTACTCTTGTATCTTTGAACTGTGGCAGGGCATATAAACACCTGCAGGAAACACACTTATACACAGGGAGAACATGCACACTCTACAAATTGGAGCACCTGGGGTTTGAACCTAAAACAATTACATTCAAAACAGGGAATACAGTAGATTCTTGAGGTATAACACTGCCAGTGGAAATGCTTAGTTTAAGATTTAATAAAGTTGAAAGAAATTCTTGGGATGCAGCACTAGAAATACAGGATTTTTGAAAGGACCGTATGAGAACCTAACATATGGTACTAGATAAGGAATGAAGTAGTTCAAAAATTAATCAATCAATGCAGCTTATTTACCTAGTCTAAAATGGCATTATTTTAAAATAATTTCCACCATTAATAATACATTTTTAAATGAGTTTGTAAAAAGTTTAATATACCTCAAGTTCCATTTAACATTTCAATTAACTGAGTAAAAAACATACAAAAAAGCTCTTTGTGAAACATTGATGGCATTGATTTAAATACTGCTGCAATAAAAATTATGATAAATAGAGCATGGAATTCACACTTGAATGAACTTTTGTAATTTTACTACATAATCATGTGGCAACCCATCACAAACACGTGACCGATAGTATACAAAACACAGCTCTATTGTGACGAAACAGGAAAGGAGGGTTTGTCCTCAGAGGAGTCTAGAGTGTGTCGGAGAACAGATGATGAGATGAGCACAAGGTCTTTCAAAACTACCATTTACTTCCAGTATAAAGTTCCCAAAATACTGGTATCATGCCATTTTAAAAAATGGGTTTTTCTGTACTTTTTCAGTACTGGTATACTGTACAACCCCAATAATGATGCACAAGGGCTAACGGGATATTAGTGCATGATCTGAAACAGGTTTCATTTAGACATCAGCGGAAAATGATCAATCAAAGACAAACTGAATCATTATCTGAGCTATCCTAATCAAATGCTCTGATCAGCATTTTATTTGCATACCTTCCTGACCAAGCTTGAATATCCTAGTCCAGGGGTGCATAATACGTCGATCGCAATCAAACGGTAGATCAAATTGCATTCAAAAAAAATATTTTTTTTAAATGTTAGTCTATATATCCTCCCTATGGCATTTGCCACTTGATTGACATACAGGACGGCCAGTCTGAAATCTCTTTTCTTCTAACACACTGGTCAACCCGCACGCATGAACGTGCGAGCTACTGCAAACTCCGGCTGTGATCTAGTTAGCCTTCCAATTTATATCAACTAAAGAAGGGATTTAAGAAAATAAATTGTTTGGGGAGGGTATGGGCTGGATGTGGAATTGGAAGAGGATTTTTTTTCATGTCACAATCAAACTGCGTTTGTCTGATCTGTCAATCTATCATTGCTATTCCAAACAAGGAAAACGTGGACTTTCAAACTGTTCATAAAAACTACGAAAATGACTTCCTTCCGAAAAGCGATCTGAGAAAGAGAAAGGAGAGGGAACTAAAATCACAGTTAATCAGACAGCTGTCATTTTTCACTCGGCTGAATTCAAAAGCAAAGGCAGACACACGAAGCGTTCTTCCAGGTGAGTCACTCGATCATTAAGCATAAGAAGTCCTTCCAAGATGGAGAGATGATAAAAGAGGCCTTAGTTGAGACAGATGACTAGGGAGAAATTCCTGCTGAGATTTCAAGACCCCTGGCTGGAGAAAAAGGAGTTTCTCCTTGTAATTAAACATGGAGAATACAAGCAACTTAATAACGATCAATGGCCGCTAGACTTGGCATTTTTTTTCCAATCTGACCAACATGATCAATGAGCTTAATTTACAGCTGCAAGGATAGAGAACTCCATGGTCAATATGATTAGCTCAGTTAATGCTTTCAAACGAAAAATGCAACATCTGTCCTCAAAGCTGCAGTGCCTTGATTTGGGGAACATCCAAAACCTTGCGTCAATGGAAGGCGTGTGTGCAACTTGACAGCATATGCTACACACAGCAGACTGAAAATTGCCTGTCAGACTTTGACAGACGGTTTCAAGACTCAGCTTTACCTGAGCCAATTGCTACATTTAAATGCTATCCATTTAGGGAAGATGTTGAGAGTGATTCACCCGCATCAAAAATTACAACACTGTTTCACCTAAAACTCCTCTACAGTGAAGGATGAGATTTTGACACTACAGGATGACATTCAGCTGAAGTCTGGGACTCTTGGACAGTTTTGGAACTTACTCACAGAGGAAAAGTACCCAAACATGAGCAAATGTGCTACCTCCTTGACTGCATTATTCGGCTCTACTTATTTATGCGAGTCAGCCTTTTCCCACATGAAGATTATTAAATCCAAATACTGCAGTGACCACAAATGTATTGAACTGTTATTGTGCCATAAAGGTTATTCAGTTATGCAAGGTACAACAACATATATTTTACGTATAAAGTATA
>JANRMT010062813.1:92863087-92915216 GCA_026402145.1 Polypterus bichir lapradei
AGAAGGGCCTTAGTCAGGGAGGTGACCCAGAACCCGATGGTCCTCTGTGGAGAAAGGAGAACCTTCCAGAAGGACAACCATCTCTGCAGCAATTCACCAATCGGGCCTGCATGGTAGAGTGGCCAGACAGAATCCACTCCTTACTAAAAAGTACATGGCAGCCCGCCTGGAGTTTGCCAAAAGGCACCTGGAGGACTCTCAGACCATGAGAAACAAAATTATCTGGTCTGATAAGACAAAGATTGAACTCTTTGGTGTGAATGCCACGTGTCACGTTTGGAGGAAACCAGGCACCGCTCATCACCAGGCCAATACCATCCCTTCAGTGAAGCATGGGTTGCTGTGGGGATGTTTTTCAGCGGCAGGAACTGGGAGACTAGTCAGGATAAAGGGATAGATGACTGCAGCAATGTATAGAGACATCCTGGATGAAAACCTGCTCCAGAGCGCTCTTCACCTCAGACTGGGGCGACGGTTCATCTTTCAGCAGGAAAACAACCCTAAGCACACAGCCAAGATATCAAAAGAGTGGCTTCAGGACAACTCTGTGAATGTCCTTGAGTGGCCCAGCCACAGCCCAGACTTGAATCCGATTGAACATCTCTGGAGAGATCTTAAAATGGCTGTGCACCGACGCTTCCCGTCCAACCTGATGGAGCTTGATAGGTGCTGCAAAGAGGAATGGGCGAAACTGGCCAAGGATAGGTGTGCCAAGCTTGTGGCATCATATTCAAAAAGACTTGAGGCTGTAATTGCTGCCAAAGGTGCATCGACAAAGTATTGAGCAAAGGCTGTGAATACTTATGTACAGTACATGTGATTTCTCAGTTTTTTTATTTTTAATAAATTTGCAAAAACTTCAAGTAAACTTTTTTCACATTGTCATTATGGGGTGTTGTGTGTAGAATTCTGAGGAAAAAATGAATTTAATCCATTTTGGAATAAGGCTGTAACATAACAAAATGTGGAAAAAGTGATGCGCTGTGAATACTTTCCGGATACACTGTACACACATACATACACACACATATACACACAATCCACAAAATAATACTGATAATAATGGAGAATTAAAAACAGTTTGTAGGTTTGTGGGCATAACTAGCAACTAAAGGATTATTAACAGTGGGTTAGTGCATACACAAGTACTGTCTGTATATTGCTTACTTCTAGGGGACAAGTATCTACTATTCAGGACCAACACTGACTTGCATATTGGTTGACCTGCGTGTAATATGGTGTTGTACCAGCTGCAGCAGGCAATCAAAACTCAAAACTGACATCCAACAGTATTTGATGAACTTATGTGGAAATCGCAGTCATTCTTATAAATTACACACATGCAGGGGTGAACCCTGTAGTAGCGACAATGTTTTCTCTACTTACATTGCCGTATCAGGAGGATTTTTAACACAAGGATGTCAATGTTTAGATCTAATAAAGCCAACTGATCCAATTTTTGTGAATCCAAAAAAGGATGAACCACAAATAGGTTAAAAACTTGGGACTGCCTGTTAACTGCCCTCCAAAGGTAAATACACAAAAGTACAATCTGGGCTGCAGGCTGGCATTTACCAGAGGCAAATGAATGTGAATGTAACGTATTGAAGTCAATTAAGTGCCACTACAAAATGCAACTTAAATGCCTGGATCCCTCAGACTGCATTCATTTAACCAAGATTTGAATGCCTGTGTGGACAGGGCCTTATGGTTTTACTTATCCCTGAGAAGAACAGTCATTTAATTTTTATTTGAAAAGCTGCATATATCATTTTTACTTATCCCCTTTAAATCTTTAGGAGTACCTGTTAAATAGCATAGTTCTGTGCTGCATATATGGAAGTATATCAAGTTTTCTAGTACTTGCATTATGCTGGGCTACATTCAAATGCACTCTTTTAAAGCGACCCAACATAACGCTGTCATTGAGTGGCCACTAAACATCTTACTCTGACCTGTGCTGTAGATATAAAAACCCCACTATTGTATCCAAATTTAGCCAAGAAAAACCTAACTGCAATTTAAAACTGCAAGTTCTCTTGTTACATAACTGTAAAATGGAAGTGGGCCAAAGTGATTTAACCATTTAGAGCACCACTGAAATATTATAATTAGTCTAGTGTTGTTTATATGATGGGACAGAAGAGGTAATGTATGTGCATAGCGCAGCTAATGACCCAGTGTGCCAGGTTTAACAGAGTACTTGACTGTGTTATTCAAGTTTGGCCAGTTACAGAGACAGCGTAGGACAGGAAAAAATGCCTGGTGAGTTGCAATGTTCATGTGGGAGAAGGAAGTTGCTTGATTTTTAGGGTGCAGAGTCTGGCTGATCTGTTATTGAATGAGTGTCAGTAAAAAAAGAAAAAAAGAGATGCTTCAAAAAACTAGTCACTAATTTTCACTACACTTTAACATATTCATGCAACATTCAAAGATTAAAGATTGAACATGAACTCCACATTTTTTTGCAGTTTTATCTCTTAAATTATAATGGAAAACCAGGAACACTTGCAAACTTAAATGATGTATGTCACTTACTATACCTCGATCCACAAAACAACAATGAATTACTAAACGGAATACTGCCTTGGTGATATAATAAAATATCTCCTGTAATGCTGACTGCTTTGATTTGCAACCAGGCCACCTGCTGCACTTCAGATCACATTCTGATCAACCACACACTCACCAGAGCTGCTTCTGCAGTATGCAAATTAAATTGGCTCTGAATTTCTACACTTGATGCAATAGATCAAAACACCATCCCTGCCCCTCCCTGTTGATAACAAAATATTAAGGTGAAACCCTTGATTAATGGCACAAAGGAAAGGGCAAGTACAGTATTTATGCAGTGATCTATCCCAAACTGAAAGCTCCAAGCAAGTGCGCTAACCACATCATATAGGGTGCATTCCAAACTGAACTATAGCATACATAAAAACAAATATACACATTTACTGAAACTCAACTTTATTTATATAGATTATAATTTTAACAATTTATACTAAATTATATTTATATTTTAGAGCCTCTCTGTAATTTCACTAGTACAATGCAAACAACCAGCACAATGTTGCAAATCAGGAAAATTCTTTGGATGGATGAACGTTCATGTGGTGTTATAGGAAAGCGCTTTTGAATTTCATTTTTTAAAGTTAGTGCCATATTTCTTTGTGATTTTGATTCTTAAAAGATTTTTTTGTAGACATGCATACTAAATAAATGTATCTTTAATAAACCACCAAAAGGACTTTTCCCAGATACTGTAGTTATATCATGCTTTTTGCTTGCTTAATTCGATCTGTTAGGTGGGGTATGGGGAACATGTACTGTTTTAATTGTAAACTAAGATGTATTCCAAACTGGGTCTTGTGTCATACACTTACACAACTATAATTAACCACGGGTACTTTCAGTATGTCGTGCTTATGCTTATACATCCTATAGTTATTGATTGTGACACCATAACTTGCAGAGCTGAAAAAGACATAATGATGGCATGCAAACCAACTACTAATTGAGAGTGATCATTTGATCAGCAGAAATGTATTTGTTGAAGGATCACAAAGTGTCACCCCTCCCAGCAGCTGTACTCCCAGAGACAGCACAGGTTCTAAGTCTACTTTGAACACTAGGGATTACAAACAGCGGGTTTGACAGTCCTCAGCAAAATGGACAGCTAGACAATTTGTTATTGTATATTAAAAAAGATATACAGGGCTTTTCAGCTGGTTTTATCTCACTATATAAATAAAATGCATTATTATGTTTATTATCATCTCTGGCATTATCTGCGTTTTTTTTTATTTCACATATTTGAAATAGATACATTCATTTTAGAAAATAAAGTCTACCAATACATCCCAGTCAAATGTGGCTGGTATGGACATTTTAAACTCATTTTTATGATTATGTCTATTCTCTTTTGTATGTATAATATAATTAAGGGTTTTTGTACTAAACTTTATTTCTAAACTGTGCACGTAAAAAAGTATATGCATTGCTAGTGCGAAAGACATAAATCCGAACTGTCCCCTTCAAAAATCAATATTTTGATGTAGATGTTATATATTGGCAAAACTCTGTTACAATGAATATCTTTACAACAAAATTTTCATTACAATGAAGTATTTTAATGGTCCCGACAGCTTCCCCATTTGACATGAGTCTATAGAAATCTTGTTACTACGAAATACATTCAGCAGATACTTTCATTATAACGAAGTGCACAAAAGACCTTGAAATGCCTGAATGAATCATCCACAGAGCAGTTAGTTCTATGGCCGAAGCTCAGTTGTGCACAACGATCCCCAAACAGAAACACCATATTTATTTTTTCTTTCTTCGAACTTTCCTCATACTGTTTTTTTTTTTTTGTTTTTTGCCTTTTTTGTTTCCTGCAGTTTTCAGTGATATCTTTTGCTTATTGCTCGTCAACATTTGAAAAACATCCATTGGAATTTAACTCATTGTCACCCTCCTATAGAAACGGCAGACACAAAAAAACGGTAACAGTTCATATTAGAAAAAAAAAAAACGTTACATTTTTGCAGCTCTTGATTGTGGCAAAACGAAAAAAGATGTTACCAGTGAATTCGGAATTTTGCCATCGACACTGTCAACTTTCTTGAAAGACCGAGTAAAAAGAGAAGAAAAATCTTGAGTTGCAAACGTATGTGAACTGTTGCATTTAAAGACATGAAAAAGCAGTTTTTATGTGGTTCAGTGATACTCGTTCAAGAAACATTCCTATTAATGCGGCACTCATTCAAGAAAATGTGAAGTTTGTAAACTCTCTTGGGACCTCCCCCCAACTAGACAGCACACTGAAGAGCGTCCCTAAGTGCAATCTCCACATCTGTACGGGGGCAACAGCAGACTCACAGCTACGCTGCGTCTCTCCGCCAAAGTAAACAGAAAAGATCTCAATGGGTGATGCATGGTTAGGAGTATGTAAATTGTAAATGCAGATAACAGGATTACTTGGTCACTGACATGGCCACAACCCTGCCCAACTGCTGTGTCTGTTGTCACGCTTGGGTGACAGATTTGCACAGAGACACAGGAGGTTGTAGAAAGCAGGAATTTTATTCAAACACTGCAAACAAACATTTGTTTCATTTTCAAAAGCTTAAACGTGCTCCATGACAAGTCAGAGATGACAGTTCCGCTAGGAGCAGAGAATGTCAGAGAGAGAGAAAGATAAAAGCAAAACAATCAATTCCAAAAACGACAGGCGCTGCACTAGGCCTTTTAAATAAGCGGAGTACCACGCAAGTTTTACGTTATAGCGCAAGTGAGAAGGGTAAGGAGCAATGTGAGGGTAGTCTGTGTTTCAGGGGTTGGGGATTTCCCAGGGGCGTCTGTATCCTCTTGGGGTGTAATCAGCACTCCAGCTCACACCCTCCCCCTCAGCTTTATTCACATTCTCGTGAATCAAGCGACTCTCTTTACCAGGTTCAGGTTTATGTAGTCGTGATAATGCGTCTGCATTTACGTGTTCAGAACCTGGTCGATGTTTTACTGTGAAATTGTAAGGTTGTAAACCCAGAAACCATCTCATGAGGCGAGAGTTTGTATCTTTCTGTCGATATAACCATTGAAGTGGAGCATGATCAGTTACCAAAGTGAAGTTTCGTCCCCACAAGTAATAGCGAAACGCTTCCACAGCCCACCTAATTGCCAAGCGTTCTTTCTCAACTGTAGAATAATTACGTTCCCTAGGAAGTAATTTCCTACTCAAATATGTGATTGGATGTTCTTCTCCATCAAAAATCTGTGACAGGACTGCGCCTACACAAATTTCACTTGCGTCTGTTTGCAAGACAAAATCTTTTGTGAAATCCTGGTTTCTTAGAACCGGGTAGGAAGACAATGCTTTTTTTAAATCGCTGAAAGAACGTTCACAATTTTCTGTCCTATAGATAGAGGCAGGAAAAACCGACCTATTAAGTTCTGTAAGAGGAGCAGCTCTATGTGAAAAATTTGGAATGAACCTTCTGTAATAACCAGCAAGCCCCAGAAAAGCGCATACCTGTTTCTGTGTTTTTGGTCTCGGGTAAGCAAGCATTTCTTCTATTTTCCTTAACTGTGGCCTAAGTAAACTCTTGCCCATAGAATAACCTAAGTAATGAGTCTCGGACATGCCCAGTTTACATTTCTTAGGGTTAGCAGTAAGGCCAGCCTGTCTCAAGCTTTCAAGAACGCCAGGTTCAGTGGTAATTTTATGTTTCGTGATGTTAGTCTTGCCTGGTAGGTCTGAAAAGACATCATTGTTCCGTTCTATCAAAGATAACAGTTCTGTCATTTGCATGTCAGTAAGATTGTTACCAATGGCAACATCGGTCTGAGAAACAGCAGCCAAGGAAGTGTTAACCTCTTGTCGGTCGTGCCATTCCTTCAAGAGGTTAATGTGTAAAATCTGGAATGGTTTGCGCCGGCCTGGTATTCTAACCTTGTAATTTACCGGACTCATACGCTCCTCAATAATGGCGGGGCCCTGCCATTTAACTAAGAATTTGTGTGGGTCGGACGGAACCAATATCAAAACACGATCACCAGGTTTAAATTCACGGAGCTTACTGCGCCTATCGTAAAGACGCTTCTGAGTTTCTTGTTGTCATTGTTGATACTCTACAGCAATAGAGGAAAGCATAGAAATTCTGTCTTGCAACAAAATTAGCCGATCAGCAAAGCTTGGTCCTTGAGCTGCTCTCTCGTTCCCTACCCATTCCTCTCGTACCACATCCAGGATGCCTCGCGGCCGCCTGCCGAATAACAACTCGAATGGACTCAAGCCAGTGGAAGCCTGTGGTGATTCTCGCACCGCGTACAAAACAAAAGGCAGGACAGTGTCCCAGGTTGTGGGATCATTATGAGCGACTTGCCTGATCATCTGTTTCAAAGTTTTCTTAAATCGCTCGGTCAAACCATTTGTTTGTGGATTGTAAACAGTGGTACTCAATTTCTTAATAGCAAAGCTATCACACAATTGTTTCATCACGCGAGAAGTAAAAGGTGTGCCTTGATCAGTTAAGATTTCTCTAGGGATACCAATGCGAGTAAAAATATCACACAGAGCTTTGGCTACAGCCGAAGAGTTGGCCTTTTTCAGGGCAATCACTTGTGGATATCGTGTTGCATAGTCAACTAACACCAGCAAATATTGGAACCCATTCTTAGTCTTAGGTAAAGGGCCTACGATATCTAATCCCACCCGCTGAAAGGGAACTTCTAAAATGGGCATAGGACAAAGGGGAGCTCGAGGAGGCTTATAAGCGGAGACGATCTGGCAGTCTGGACATGAAGTACAAAACTGTTCAACATCTTTTCCCATATTCAGCCAATAAAATTGTTTTGATAACCGCTCTCTGGTTTTGTCAGCACCGAGGTGCCCTCCCAAGATGTGAGAATGTGCCAGATGCAGAACAGTTTCCCTATGTACTTCAGGTACAACCAGTTGTTCAATAAATTCCCCCTCCAAATGATCTGAGATTACTCTGAAAAGGCAACCGTTCTTTTCTATAAAGTGCGGGGTTTTCACACCCCCGGAATCACGCTCTTGGTAATAAGAGTCATTAGCAGAACGAGCCTGTTTAATTGCATATTCTAATGAGCTATCAGTATGCTGTAAACGCACAAAATCTGATTGTTCGTTAATGCTCGGTTTGTATTCGGAAGCGTTTGCAATCTGGGAAGACTTAGGAGGACCAGCCCATTCTGGAAAATTGTTGGGGGTGACCGCCGTCTCACTGGAGAGATCGGGTTCAATATCTAAGTTGGGCTTTAGATTTTCCCCGGCCGCTAACAGTTCTTCGTCTTGGTTTTCTTCTTCTACCCCCCCAACTAAGTTCAATAGTGGACTGGACTACTGGTCCCTGACATTTATTAATTAGTCTAGGAAAAAGGGCATTTCTCTGTCCTATGAGTAATGGCCATGGGCACGAATCTGAAACTGCACACCAAACTTTAAAGTGGCGACCCCTATAAGTTAAAGGAAGAAGTAATGTCTAATAGTCTTTAACATCACCATGTACACAGCTTATTTTTACAGTCTCACAGTCTCTAAGGCATCTTTCATCAAGACAGTCTTGTCAGCACCGAGGTGCCCTCCCAAGATGTGAGAATGCGCCAGATGCAGAACAGTTTCCCTATGTCTCACAATACAAAGGTCACTTCCCGAGTCTAACAATGCTGAGATTTCTCTGATCCCCCAATTTAACCGGGATTAACAATCCATCTTTTCCATCCGAAGAATATGTAATATTTGAGCAACAAACCTCGGCGAGTCCAACTTCCATTGATTGAGCTGGAGACAAGCGACATTCTCTTGCCAAATGGCCAAGTTGATCACACCGCAAACATCTACGGTCGGCCCCGCTTCTGAAATATCCTCTACGACGTCCACGGTTTCCTCGGCCAGCTGGTGCAGTTTCTCCAGAAATTGGCATCTCTGTCACAACTAGATTCCCTGGAGGTCTACCTGACCCCATTCGATTTTCCGGTCCTGCAGCTTGTCGATGTTGTTGCCGTTGATCGAAGTGACAAGAATGTCCTGGATGCTCGTTCACAGGTTGCGAAGCACTGCTAAATCCACCGCTTTTTCTCCAAGTGGACTTTGAACCTTCCTGTCGTCTGGACATAATCGTTAACGATCCAATATCATGATGCAGAAATTCATCTCGCATAACTGTAGGTATACCATTCAGTAGTATATTCATTACTGTCTTTTCAACAACACGCTCCATCGCGTCTCCTTCAAACCAGCAGTGCACTTTATGTATTAAATCTTGAATTTGCGCACGGATTGGGCCATCCATGTTAAGTTTCCAGTCGTTTAGTTTGAAACCTTTTGCCAAAAAAGTCTTAGTTTTACGTAAAACCACTTGTTCCTTCAGGAACTCATAATCGCCGAGCTTATCTCTGGGCATATTTCGCAAAGAATAAAGAGCATCTTCAGATAAAAAAGGTGTGATTATAACGGCCCACTGTCGTCTGTCCCATCCCAGCATGGTTGCGACTTGCTTGAAGGCTATTAGGAACATCTCTGGGTCATCGTTAGGGCCCATTTTCGTCAGCACATTCTTTGTATTTTCAGGAAGAGGTAGTAAAGGGATGTACGGTCGGCGGTTAAGAATTGGAACATTCGGATCAGGAATATATTGTCGACGATTATCCATATCTAGAATTGGAGGCATGTCATCCTCTGTATCGTAGGGAAGTGGGACATCCTGAGCCAATTGAAATAACTCTTCAGTGGCATCCATCTGTGCAACCACTTCTGGTACCACTTGTCACGCTTGGGTGACAGATTTGTACAGAGACACAGGAGGTTGTAGAAAGCAGGAATTTTATTCAAACACTGCAAACAAACATTTGTTTCTTTTTCAAAAGCTTAAACATGCTCCATGACAAGTCAGAGATGACAGTTCCGCTAGGAGCAGAGAATGTCAGAGAGAGAGAGAGAGAGATAAAAGCAAAACAATCAATTCCAAAAATGGCAGGCGCTGCACTAGGCTTTTTAAATAAGTGGAGTACCACGCAAGTTTCGCGTTATAGCGCAAGTGAGAAGGGTAAGGAGCAATGTGAGGGTAGTCTGTGTTTCAGGGGTTGGGGATTTCCCAGGGGTGTCTGTATCCTCTTGGGGTGCGATCAGCACTCCAGCTCACACTGTGTATAGCAGAGTGGCAGATTACACTATAATAAATAACTGTGCTGTTTCTGTTTCAAGCTGAATAAAGCTGGTTTTGCTAAAGTACTGAGACTAAGCCTCGTGTTTTGGGGTGCAAGACAGGGACTTATTGCGCGACCCCGATCTTTTATGATTTGCTTCTGTGGTGCTTCAATGCAGCGCTGTGAGCCTGCTGTTGCTCTGCCCCAGCAACGGACAAACAATCTTCCACAGATGCTGCAATCGCGCTTCGGGACGCACTTCAGCATGTCGTTCCCGTTGGGTGGGGAGTGGGGGGGGGGATCCCAAAAGTGTTCAGAAACCTCACAATATGAAGAAGAAAAGGATGATTTGGCTTCTGATTGATAACTGTGCTGCACACAACAGGCTTCCACATTTAGATAATGTTCGCGTTCCTCTCACCCAATTGCACAGCAGTGCTTCAGCCATTGGATTTGGGCATCATTTGCACCCTGAAAGTGTATTATGGCAAGGAAATGCTGAGAAAAATTCTCGTCAGAATAATTTGTAGGCAGGAGGAGATTAAAATTAACGCGAAAGAAGCTACTGAAATGATTGCAAACGCCTGGATGCAAGTTAAAGAAAGCACTATAGTAACAAATACAGAATCTCATTACAACAAAATTTTCGTTAAAATGAAATACTTTTAGGTCCCTGGGAGTTCATTGTAACGGAATTTTACCTGTAGTGTAAAGTGCAAAATATTACAACACAGTAAACAGATTACACAGTCAACGAACAGAAAGTAGCTTAGCGCAAATAGTCAATTTAATGTTTATTCCACCTTGGCTTTTTCTTAACCTTCCGTCTGTTTTTTACCCACTTTCATTATAATTCTGCACACGAAGAAATTGACAAAGCAGACTATTTCCACATAAATTCTTTTTTTTATGAAAAGATATGTTCTACATAATATAACTGTTACGGACACTCTCACGAAAGAGTAAGAATGTACTTAATTTGTCTCACAGCTCTCTACTCCATCTTGTGGCTGGAAAAACAATTGCAGAATTTGCAATTCAAACAAAAAAATAGATGAGTCTTCATGTCACACTGATGGAAGGAAACTCAAACCTCAAGTGCTCATGTAATCAGCAATATATATTTTTAGGAGGCCCTGCAGCATCTGAGTAAGGATTCTTCTGTTGAGGAATGTTGAGATATTTGGTAATGGTAACAGTACACCTAGCAATGTGTCACTTAGATGAATGCTCATGTTCATATTTAAACTCTTAAACTTGCATTAATGAAAAGGTCTGTTCTACATAATTCAACTGCTACAAACCCTCTCATTTGCAAGCATGTGGCACAAGTGGGAAAATAATACAGTATGGTTAAAGTGCAAACTTTGTACACAACTAGCTTCTTCCAAATTTTGTTATCAAAGGTGAAGGGCCATATTGTCCCTAACACTACTGTACTTTTAGTAAGAGGTTATTTTGCTTGTAGATAGGACAAAAAACTAAAAAAATATGATTCATAGTTTCTTTAATAGGCTAAACACAGAAGACCCACTGACATGGAATGTACAGCGCGTATAGATAATTAGCACCCCCTTTTAAAACTTTCACATTATGTTGCATTACAGCCTAAAATGAAAACACATACAAAAATATTTTTTCAGCTTTATTTACTCAATGCAACCTATAACATCCAAGCCAAACATATATAAGCAACAGTACAGAAAAATATTAAATAAAAAACTAATAAAGTCTGAGTTGATAAAGGATCACCCCCAAACCCCTCACCCCCAACCCCTGTGTCAGTACTTTGTGGAACCACCTTTTACTTTAATAACAGACTTGAGTCTGTCGGGATCCTTTTCTACCAAATGTGCACATCTAGACTGAGCAATATTTGCCCTTATGTCTTTACAGAACTGTTCAAGCTCTGTCAAATTGGATGGTGACTGCTAGTGGACTGTAAACTTAAAATCATTCCACAGATTTTTAATAGGGTTTAAGTCTGGGCTCTGACTAGGCCACGAAAGGACATTCACCCTTTTCCTCCTTCAGCCACTGTGTGGTCAATTATGCTGTATGCTTTGGGTCATTGTCAGGTTGAAAGGTGAGCATTCTTCCTATCTTCAACTTTCTGGCAGAGGGCAGCAGGTTTTCTTCAAGTATTTGATGGTATTTTGCCCCATCCTTTCACCCTGACAAGCGCTGCAGTCCCTGCAGCGCATAAAACCCCCCAACAACAGGATGCTACAACCTCCCTGCTTTACCATAGGTATGGTTGTTTTGGATGGTGAGCTGTATTAGGTTCACACCAGGCATTTGGTGTTGAGGCCAAATAATTTGAATATGGTCTCATCTGACCATAACACCTTTTTCCACTTGGCCTCGGAATCTTCAAGGTGCATTTTAGCAAAGTTAAAATGAGACTTAATGTGACCTTTCTTTAGGAGTGACCTTTTTCTTGCGACCCTTCAGTACAAGCCACATTTATGGAGGTATCCAGGAAGGTTCCTTGTAGTACTAAACATTTTCCACTCCTTAATTATGGATTGATAAAGCTTTTTAAATCCTTTTGTATCTATCTCCTTACTTGTGCCTGCCTACAACGTTATCCCTGAGATCTTTTGAAAATGTCTTACCACCCATAGTCAATTGTTTGCTTTTAGTTGTACTACATAACCCTGGAATTCTCCAGGAAAGGCATTTTTTATGCTAAACCAAACACAAGGATTGCAATGAATCATAGGTGAAAGACAGTTACCTTGGTATTCAATGGAGAAGGTGATTACTTATACCTGATTGAGTTTACAAGAATTGTTTGGGTGGGGGTAATCCTTTATCAATCTCAGTGGTGGTTGTTTTTTTTGTATTTACTATTATTTTTATGAATTGTTGCTATTTTATCTTTGACTTGGATGTTATGGGTTGTATCGAGCAAAAAAAAGCTGAAAATATTATTTTTGTGTGTGTTTTCATTTTATGCTGTAAAACAACAAAATGTGAACATTTCCAAAGGGGGTGATTCTTTTCTACATCCGCTGTATTTAAACCATTAATAACTGAAAGTTTTACATAATTAGTCATTAGATATGAAAAAAGAAAGACACATAAAATAATGTAGACTGGAAATAGAGGAAAGTACCTGGGTAGAGTCAATGACTGCCACTATCATGTTGAGAAGCTCACCACTGCGCAATGTCTCATCTGGAAACTGGGTAACAGGAAAGGAAAAAAAATCATATAGCAAGCAAAAGTTTTTTTTTTTTTAACTAATTCTACCTCATCAGATGTTTTATATATATTTTAATCATGCTTCTATACAGTACACTTAATATTAATTACTGACAGGTTAAAAATGCTATTAATGTTATACTGTATCTGATGGAGACAAAATTCTACAGAAAATGTTCTCTCGATAAACTTGTCTATCGCTTCACAATAGAAAAAGTGCACTGCAATCCAGGAGTTAGTTCTGCATGTGATAAAAATTGGAGTATGTCCTCAACCCACAACTCCTCTGAAGGATGAATATTATGTACTAGACCTTCATAGAATGCATACATGGCCCTCATGATATTTACAGGATACTTCCTTAATTATGAAAACCAAATTCACACAGAAACTCCAAACCATACTTTAACATATGAAGCACATTCAGGGATACTGATTTTCAAAATGTGATCTTAACAAGACACTCCCCTACTTCAATGTAAATATAAATTTTTTTATTTTAACTGATCAATGTTCTTTAGAAAATAAGTGCTTTGATTTCAGTAATAAAGTCATCTGCAAATCATTATTACACTATTATAAAGTAATTACATTATTATTATTTCATTGACAGATATATTTAACAAAGGTACTTAGAATATTAGGGTACAGTATAATTATCGTATATATTATATATATAGATTTTTTTTTTAAATGGATTGCCCAAGGTCAAAGATTGCAACTGGCAACCTTGTAATTTTAAGTTTGATGCCATGCAAATCCAAGCCAAACATCAACCTTACAATGACAACCCTTACTGTGACTGTTGCCTGGAGGATCTTTGAAGTAAGAAAGCAAAACATGCTCAGTACAGTACAGTTAAATCCTGGATGAAAGCAATCTGCAGGTAACTTAGGACTTGGTATTCATTTTCCAGTAGAAGAAAAATTGCTTCATAATACTTTTTATTCTTGAACTTGAGGAAGGGTGAATAGTTTTGCAAAGAATGGGTAAATAAATTGAATGCGAAATAAATTCTAATCTGCAAAAATTGTGCTTTCCTAAAACATGTCACTACTAAGTATACCCAAAACGTATGCAGTTATATTTAGAAGGAGATGCATGGTTCTGTTTTCATTCTGTACTGAATAAAAAGTATGTAAGAACTTAGTTTCATATTTTATGAACATAAATACAAATTATATTTAAATTTCCACTTTGGTTTGACTTGCAATGTGAAAGAGGTTGTAGTAACCTAAAACTGCAGTGTTGGGAAATTAAATAAGAAGCTTACAACAAACCTCAGAGTAAATGGATGGAGTAAGGTAACAAAGCAATCTGACATCATCTTCTTGACAAGCCTTCATGTCCATCATTAGACATGTGTGTAGGTCTCCAAGTGCAGTAGCCTGCGCAAAGGATTCATACAAACTCATTTTACCAGAGGCTGCCTTGCTGTAAAGAATGAAGGACACAGGAATTCTTCACTGTAATATTTACTGTACACTGTTCATAAAAATAGAGAGCAAATTAAGAGCAAAGATGGATGGAATAATATTAAGCAGAAATCATATATTCCTATTACCACAGCTGATGATTAATATACCACATATCAAAAGAAAAAAAATAACTATTAATGGTCCGTATGTTAAAAATAAATCACACAATCACCTATTTAAATGATGTTCACTGATTGCATTGTTTTCCCCACATATAAATTTTGACTTGGGTTTCGAAAGGGTAATCATGTATTAAGCATCCCTAAACTTGACTTGACCATTTTCAGAGCAGTCTTTGCCACAGCCCTAATACTTAACTTACAGTCTCCTTGCTGGTGTTTATACTATGTCACTCCACACAGGGTTTCCTTTTATCATCATGCAAAACTTGGAATTCAGTTCAGAATTATGGGGAGAAGGGGGTGTATGCTTTCTAGTACTAGCCATTTTGTAATGTATTAAATTTAACATGAGTTTAACTTCCCAATCTTCAACAGCCATGGACACTGTGAGAGGGACTTTAAAGTCACAGTGCTTATGGGCAACTTCAAAACACAGCAAGAGAGAAAAAAATGGGAAGTTAAACTCATGTTAATTTAATACATTACAACATGGGTTGAATAGAGACAAGAGTTTTATAGCCAGGTATGAGGAATGTTTGCATCTCTCAGACTGACACAGATAACCTGTCTACAGACCCACATTGTTTTGAAAAACTCATCACAAACTTCAAAGGACTTTGTTGGACAGTTATCTTATCTAAAGATCTTGACCATACATTGTTCCTCTCTCTCCTGTTTAATTAATCTTAGCCTGAATGAACCTATTAATTTTCATTTAAAGATTTACCATTGTTGTTTCTTGTCCTAGTATGTGGATATAAACACAGGAAACTTCAGTTTCTGTATTACATCTTGCCTGAAGAAGGAGCCTGAGTTGCCTCGAAAGCTTGCATATTATAATCTTTTTAGTTAGCCAATAAAAGGTGTCATTTTGCTTGGCTTTTCTATGCTTTCTCGTATATTCTATTGTCCACAAACTCTAGCCCCTAACTGGTTAAGCACACTATAGATGCCACTAAACAAGAACTTTACCATGAGATTCCTTGCTTTTAGGTTTCTCAATCATAGCCTGACTCAACAGCTGGGCAGCACTATCATTTTTGCACATAAAGAGTGGTCAGTATGCGTCCCACTGAAATATTCTGTGAATTTTGTATCACACATACCCTAACTGAAATTAGTCTAAATTCTTGGCAAGACATGGAGTAATAATCAGTGACAAATCTATTTAAATCTTTTCTAAGCATGTACATTTATTGATCTACTTTTGCCTTCCAATCTGTGGCTTATACGAAATTATAGCAGCATTTAATACATAAACTTAAGGGTAAATTTCGCACAAACATTTAAGTTTTTCTTTACACAAAGACAGACACTTGGAATAAACTACTAAGTAGTGTGGTAGACAGTAAGACTTTAGGGATTTTCAAAACTCGACTTGAATTTTTTTTTTTGGAAGAAATAAGCGGATAGGACTAGCAAGCTTTGTTGGGCTGAATGGCCTGTTCCTCGCCTAGATTGTTCTAATTAGAATCGGGAATGATTAAAACCTCCTTAGGGAGTATGCAGATGGAACCTGTCTTATTTCAATTGAAGTCATGTAGTGTTTGGTGTTTTCTTTGCAATTTCTGTGTATGGTGTCATCATGCCAAGATCAAAAGAACTCAGAAAGAAGAGACTGCCATATTATTTGAAAAAGTTGACTTTTTGAAGATAAAAGAAGTCTTCAAGAACTCCAAAGTTTTACTGCAGGGTCTGCAGGTAACTCTTGCAAAAGTTTGTGTCAAAGTACATGCATCTACAATCAGAAAGAGATTGTCTAATCTGACCTGCATGCAAAGCTGTTCAGTAAAATGCTTTTGCTGTCCAGTCATGCAATAGTCAAAATGGCAGAGTTATATAAAATAATCATCCCACCCTGTGTGTGGAGCATTTTAAGATCTTTTCACTACAAACTTCTCGTTATAGAATCATATCTGGCCCTTGCAGAACTACTGATTAAATTACATGTAAAACTAAAAGGACATAAAAATGAATGCTAAGAAATCCAGTATAACTTAAATCTATTATTCTTACCTGGCCTTTAGGTAATATAGCAGGTGATAACCAATTTTAGGTTGTTTCTGGTAGAGCTCTGCCAACAGGTCCAAAAGTATAGAGAAACCACTATTATCCTCCTGCATTTGGCACAGATTCCTATTTCAAGCAGAAAAAAATAAACACAACAATTACACTATAAAACCTTCAATTTACATTGTGAGAAATCATTATCATCAACAACATCATCTGAAATTAACGGCTATATTTGCAATTTTACACAGGTTGACCAGTTGACCCTTTAATTTTTTTCCTCCACTCCACTCTGTAGCCCTCAAATTTTTGGGGTAAGACCAATTCTTGTCATACAGTATCATCCACCACCCACCACCTTGTATCTCACTTACTCCCCCTCCAAAGCTAAAGGCCTTTAAATCACGTCCAAATCTTCCATTCAGACTGGATGGATGCCCTTTGGAAAATAATTTGCTCACCTGATTTGGAGTATTTATCGGTCAATTTTTAGAAACCATTTAACATTCGTTCCCCACATGTTGTTTACAACAAAACACATAAAATTAATTATTTAATCAGCTTAAATAGATCATTTTTTCACATCCTTCTTTAACTGTAATGAAAAAGTGTGTTTACACGTTTGTGATCAGACAGTAGGAGAAAAAAAAGAATACAGGACTGGGAAAAAAATACCTAATTCAAGAAGCAAGCTGGGGTCTAGACCAATAGATCAAAAAGAGATGTGTACATAAACCAAAATGCTAACCAAAAACCAGTCAAAAGAATTTGTGCTACAATTTGTTGTCAAATAATACAACTCTCACTAAACTCTACTGTATTTATAATTTTGGATAACTAATGGTGGTGTTGCACTTATTGACATCATACCAGCTTAACATCCTCTCAAATATTACTTAAGTGATACATAAAAATAACCCAAATACCAATATTACATAACACATTAAACCAACTAACAGAAGAAAATATTGAAGAAGAGAAAAAAAAACTTTTTTCAAGATCCAAAGTAATGGCACTGAGGTATGTGAACCCGTTCAATTACAGATTCTATTAAAATTTTATCACAACATATTATTCAATCAGAACTAACCTTTTTTCACCTGTGTGTAATTACCAATTTCATATGCTGGCTTAGATGAAATCAAGCATCTACTAGAAAAACAGAATTAACAAAGAATTTGTGCAGGTTTAAAATTAAATGAACCCCAAACTGGAAGTTTAAGCCAAGTTGGTAAGTAGAATCAGATGGGGTTTTCACTGGGAACCAAATTAACTAATTAAATGAGACACCTTAAGGAAAGAGTTTGGGCAAGATAAATGGAAACTGCATTACAAGCCGATGGTAAGATGAAAGAAGCTTATAGATGACAACAAGAAATGTTTGGAGGCAATCACCATTGCCAAAGGTTATGCAAAAGAAAGGTAAGGATCTGTAATACGTTTGTACTGTAGGTGTGGAAAGCACTACTGCCACAGGTACAAAATACAGTGAAATTCTTACTTGCATTAGCTAATCAATATACCACATGTAACCACTCTCAGTTGCTATTATGTTCTGAGATTTCTCAGGCAAGAAAGATATTTTTTGAGGCAGGGTAGTTATTTCAGGCAAGAAAGGCAGAAAGTTCAAGATGAGGTTATATTCACTAATTATCCCACTGGATAGTGGCAACATGTTGCATGTTAATTAGCGCATGCAAGTAAGACCTTCATTGCACTCTGTACACATGACAGTAATGACTTGTACACCTACATACAAACTTACAATATCAATAAAAAATATAAAATTCTTGAGTTGCTCTGATTCACAGAAGTGAAACGTGTATTGTCTTAAGCACTGGTTGGAAGAATCACTACAAACTGGATACGTCCGGATTTTTTTAAGAAAACCTGGATAATTAAGGTGGTTTTGGAGGGCAGGGGACAATATGACCATTGGCAGGGTTTTAGATAATATTAAAAGTTCATTGCCAAGATTGGATTTTGATTACACATGTCAAAAAGTAAATAATGTTGCTTTCTAAACATTTATATTTTTAAAGCAATCACAACACAGTTTATCTATTATCTACGCAAAAGTTTAATGACCTTCGCTAACGTGATTGAAGCAATAAGTACACCCTATGAAATGTTTTTTTCTTTTTTAACTTTTGGAAATATATCAGGATTTGATCTTCATTTAAACAGTATCAATAGATACAAGTGATATAAAAATCATTATGCCACATTTAGATATTTGCAGTCCATTGTATAATTTAAATAAACAAAAATGCAAACTTTGAATGTGAAAAAAGTCATGTATGCTCCTGTATGTATCGTTACCTAAAATCAAAATCAGGTGCCCCAGATCCTGTGCAATGATCAGCTTATTTAAACCTCAGACATTTAGTCTGGTTTGCTCTTTGTTGCTGTAGGTGGAAGGACTCGATGACACCTTCACAAAGTTTCCAGTCTGGGAAGGGAATTACAAAGATCTCCAAAAAAACTGGATATCAATGAATCCATTCTCTGAAAGATCATCTACAAGTGGAAAAGATTTCAAATAACTGCCAACTTGTCCAGGCCAGGATGTCTAAGAAAGTATGCAAAATGTTAAAAAAAACTCTTTAGGAACCCAAGATATTTTATCTTGGGACATACAGGTAGCTCTAGCCACTGCTGATGTCAAAGTGCACAAGTGTACCATTAGAAAGAGGCTGCAAAAATTAGGCATACATGGGAAATGTGTCAGGAGGAAACCTTTAAAATCTAGAAAAAACACAGGGACAAGACTAAAGACTAAAGCTTGCCAATGAACAACTAGACAGACTTGACTTTTGGAACAATGTGCTCTGAACAGGCGAGGTAAAGATGGGAAATATTCGGAAACAGGATTCGGAAGGCATGTATGGCGAAAGCCAGAAAGCATTTGAGAAGAACCACCTGATATAAACTGTACATTATGGTGGCAATGTTATAGTTTGGGGTTGCTTTGTTGCATCAGGGTCTGGGCCATCATAGAATCCATTATGAATTCTTCATTTTACCAGAGGGTGCTTGATTATAATGTGAGACCACTTGACTGAGGACTGAAGTTTAACTGAAAGCTATCAGCATGAAAGTGACCCTAAACATAGACACTAAATCCACCAAGGAATAGCTGAAAAGAAAGAAGGGTGGGGGGGAGTGTTTCAAATGGCCAAGTCAAAATCTGAATCTGAGTCTCATTGATATGCTGTAGGGGGAGTGGAAACAGTCTATGTGTACAAGACATCCTTCAAACATTGCACAGCTGAAAGAATACAACATGGAGGAGTAGGGTTTACAATATTGGCAAAAAATTATAACTCGATATTTTCTGGGACTTTGACAATAATGATAATTGGACAATATTTTGCATCCTTTAAAGATGTGTTTGTAAAAGTTATTGATCTAGCTTGGTCTAGTTGACAGGATATTAATTACAGCTTACTAATGAGATTCATGTAAATTATAGTTAAGGAAAACAGTTTTTATTTACTTAAAAGTGAAGTAAAATAACACAAAAACATTAAAATCACCAAAGTATTACTTAGATCAAACAGTGCAAGTGTCAGTAAACCATTTCAAAGTGGCCTAGAGGACAGCACTTTAAACAGACATTTACCCTTAATGTAAACAAGATAATAATTCACAGTTGAACTATAGGGCATGAACATTACAGTCTGAATAAACATAAACTGCTCTGCTGTAAGGTGAATTGTGCAGCATATAAGCAAGAGCAAAAACGTAACATACTGTACTATAGAGTAAAAATCCAAAGTTTTGTCAAATGCAGTACAGGAAAAAAGTATAGCATTTGTAAACAAGTACTGTCATAACTGCACAAAGATATCAGAAAAAATAAAACAATTGTAGAATTCTACTGCACTCTTTCTATAGCATCTGGCTTCAAAGCAACACGGTTACAAGTTACAACATTTCCTCTGGTGCCCTCTCAGAAGGGCTTCTTAAGGCAGGGATGCACAGGTACTTTTTTTGTAAGTTTCCCCAATTTGGAGAAATGCACTTCTTGTGTTTTCCACCACTCAAATAGATTTGCATCACTGTCCACCTCAGGTATCATCAAGTATCTCTTGAGCTCTTTTTCAGTGGGAGTGTGCAGTAACGTGCCTTCTCTGAATTCCTGTTTTTTCTACAAATAGCTATTAAAAGACGTTTTTTTTCTTTTTTGTTCCCTCCCATGTATCATCACCTGCTTCAACTTCTACAGCCACAGGGGTGGGATGGAGCAGGGTAAGGAGTGAGAGATCTGTGCAAGTGTTTTAAATAATGAAAGAAAAAATGTGCTTTGCAATCAAAGACTCCCAACAAAATGGCCTGTGAAATAAAACACACCCAACAGGCATATGTTTCTTTAGGAAATAAAAATAATCCATTCAAACTAAGTTGTTTTGCCTGACACCTATGGGGCTCTGTACTAGATCAATTTCACTTAAACTGCATTTTATAGAGGAATGAAAGCTTTCACCATGCCAGCTATGAATGCCATGACTCAATCATCTCGATCTCAGTTTATTGCCTGCAATGCTTTCAATTATGTTCAGTTACATTTGTCTTACAATTGCAGGAAAAAAGGCAATTGTTCTCAACACAAAAATGAAGGTGATCAAGCAGTATGAGGAAAGAAAGAAAGAAAGTGGATGAGATCACATAGAACTTCCCACTGTAACCGATGTTTACTGCACATGATGTACCAGTGTGCTCTGCCCTTGAAACCAGTTAACCTCTCAAGCTTTTACGTTATGACTCACAATGTGCTGCATCATGTGAATAGCGATGAAGGGGTAATGAAACCACACTGAACTACTTTATCTGTTAATGTTTATTATTAACAGACTGAAATGTTAAAACAAAAAACACACGAGTGCTCAAACTCTTCCGGTAAAGTTCCTCCTCTCACAGTTAACACAACGAACACTGGGAGAAAATCACACTGATGACATAACATAACATAACACAGAAAAAGAGGCATGCTTTTGATTGTTTTTTGCAAAGGCAGTGACACACTCGATAATTTCAGCTCACACTTTGTTAGAACAAAAATTAAGATATTATCATAGACGATACATATCAAAACACTTCTATGGAGCAGTGCAAAAAACTTTCTCCAAGTCAGAGAATGGTAAACAGTTACCAGCCTACTCGAGGTTGTTTCTTTCAAAGGGGCCAATACCAGTTATTAGAGCCAAGGGTGTACATTTCACACAGATGGAAATAGTATACACTGAAAAGTTCATACTTTGCCTGTTACTGCTTTCATTTCACACTTGCTTGTTTATAACAAGACAAGTATGTGAAAACCCAATTTTTTAATAAAAAATATTACTTTAATATTAACTAATATGAAGTCTTAATTAAACTCAGTTAGTTCTAATGTTTCAACCTCAACACATCATCACCAAATGATATATAATATTTTTTAACCTGCTTAATAAATTTTATAGCACAGCCTCCACCTCCTTTCATCACTCCTCCTTTGACCAATTTATTAACTAAGTCACATATAGTTGGGTTCGGGGTTACAAACATCAGTCATGAGTTTTCACTGAAAAAATCATTTAATGGAAAGATTGTCAAAAATGCATAATGCCTTATTACTTATTTTTGTACTTTAAATCACAGAAAAAACTAATAAAAACATTAAAAATGGCCATAGAAGAAAAATACCCTGATGTATACAAACAAGCCTGACATGTTTTATGAGAATCTATATCTCTGTATTTACAACTAGACCAAACATTTTTATAGAAATCATTTGAATATCAAAGTGGAAATAATAATGGCTAAATAAAAAAAAAATCTTGCTCAAAATTAACCAAAAACACTAAATGCAGTACATTATATGCCTCTTCAAAAATACCTATCCATTTAATAAACAAGTTTACTTTAAATACTATGCTCACTGGAAGTTAACAGTTTTAGAATGGAAAATCCAACCACTTTAATGTGATTAAATACAAAATTGTTAACAGTTTTAGAATGGAAAATCCAACCACTTTTATGTGATTAAATACAAAATTGTTAACAGTTTTAGAATGGAAAATCCAACCACTTTTATGTGATTAAATATAAAATTCAATTACAATATCAGCAGAGTGCAGAAGAAGGAAAAAAGTTTATTTTTATGTAATGTAAAGTAGCAATGCTTCTTGAATCGTTTCTGAAAAAGCATAATAAAAAACAAACAGCAGTTCCTACTTTCATTGTGTTTTATCAATCAAAGAACCAAGGATAAAAAAGAAAAAGTATGGACACAAAATGAGCACAATCAATCAATTTTAAATACTCACCTGAAAATTAAACAGACTGGCCTTCCAACAGACTCTTCCAGAGACCTAAAATCAGGATTAATAGAAAATTACAGCCCAGTGATGATTAGAAAATGTAGTAGAAGGTATTTTAAGCATTGATAATTAATTGAGAAAATGAAGAAGGAGGAATTTTAAGCACTGATCATTAATTTAAGCCACTTAAAATATTTAGTTTTCATTCAGGTCAAAATATGATTTATTTAATTTCTGAAGTATGGCTAGTCCACAACATTGAATTAACCTATTTACCATAAAAGTCCCACAAAAACCCGTTTTTTGTTTAAAAGACTAAAAACATACTGCTCTAGCTGTCAACAGATGTGCAAACAAATTAATTCCTCAAAAGGCTACATACTAGCACATTCAAGTTTTAGCATACATTACTTAATGTTAAAGCCCTGCCAGCAAGTATGTACTGCTACACTTTACCAAAAAAAAAAATCTCTAAAATGACAATGCAATAAAAAGAAGGAAAAAAAATGTATCCTGGTTTAAATAAAGGAACTGTATTATTTTGGCAATTTACTCTGAGAACTAAGAACACATTACTCCACTTCAAATAAATGCAATTAACCACCGCAATTACTAAAATCTGAAAACAGTTTGATATTTTCAAAACTATTTCTGAAGATTACCTTACAGAAAAATTTAAATATGATGTAAATATATACTACATAAATATAATACATATGTAAATTTATAATACAAATATATAAGCTTCTCTGCTTCTTAAGTTTGACAACAAAAATACCTAAAGTTCCATGGATCTCAAAAAATAAACTTGCACTTGTGCCGTAATACAAGAAAGTCTATGCTCTGATGAAAAGAACTGTGCTAAAAGTCAAGTTGACTAGAAAAATTTAACCAAAATTTACTGTGATAATTCCTATCCTGCACATGGCTTAAACATTTCCCATTACTTGGCAAGTGGGTGCAGTCCATCCAAATAAGGAAGGTAGTCTTAATCAAATGATGGAGGATTGATTCTTCCAAGATATGGCCAAAACAAAAAAACTCTAGGATGAGCAATTATCTTCTACAAATTGCTAAATTAAAAAAAGGTTAAGAAAGCTCTACTTTTGTAACCTGGTTTGAGTTATAAATACTTACTCATCTGTGATTTCTTCTGGCAAAACATCACCCCTAAAGTGCCCTTTGAAGAGCTCTGCCAGGCAGGAAGCCAGAGTAGACATTTGCTCGGAATCAAAGTCCTCCTAAATCAAATTTAGAAATTAAATAAATAAACTAAAAATTGCAAACAACTGTTTGTTATTTTCATGATTATGTATTGTATTATCAGAACACGAAATATGATTCTACTATTTGATATTTAATAAAGGAGCAAATAAATAAATTCCAATGAAAACCAGATCCTTGAAGCTTTATCCATACAACAAAGAACCAACAAAAATATTTTGAAATCTCTTCTATTACAAAGTGTGTGACAATCTGTTGCAGGCAACACACATACAAGGGCACCATGAGGTTAGTACAAAGGAGACATAAAGCCAGCAGATAGTTTCCAAAAGGGAGTATCACACTGGCAACAGGAACGGACCTAATGACATAAGAGTCATTTGGGGGTAATATTCCCCTTATGTGTGCTACATTGCAATGGTTTCCATCCTTTAATTAGAACAGACCTGAGGAAGCATCTGACAAATGAGAAACCTGGGTTTACAATGGCAAACACTTACAAATAGGGAATTGCTTAAGCATATATATATATAATATAATTTGCATAACATCAGCATAAAACAATTCATTCTGCACCAATCAAGATGAAGACAACAGTACAGCCAATCCTACACCCTACATTATGTTAGGTATAGATAGGAAAGCATCAAAATCTCTAATAGAATAGGAAACTTCATATATGTAAATACTAGAGAGTTAATGAAAGTTATGATCTCAATATCTCAAAGACAGATATATAGTACTGGAAGTGATAGCTATGCACATTAAGTCTTAGTAACATTGAAAAAGAACACAAAAGATTTCCCTTACAGCTCCACCCTTTTTATTCTTTTAATACTAATCAAATATTTAACTTCATCATAGTAAAGCAAGAATGAAAGAAAATCTTGATTCTACCTTCGGTTTGCTCTCGTGTCCTCTGGAGCAGCCATATTATTAACAATGGTTTGTTAACACATTGACATACAACACTTGAATATCATAAAGGAAGTAACAATTACAAAAACATAGTTAATAGAATTAGTGGCAGCTCCTAATGAGTGGATATTTTTTGCACATTGAAGGTATCTATATCAAGACCTTACACAGTGTTGGGAATCTGTTGAGAAGCACTGGGGATTCGCCAATGAGTAAGAATGGTATCAGAAGATATTTTGGGAATTCGCTGAAATCAGCCAGGGATTAGCTGGTAAATAGGCACCATGGATTTCCCTTTGGGCAAGATGATCGGTCTCTAAAGGACAAAAAGAAAATTTCCTTTACAGCGCCAACATTAGAGGGCAAGAGTGTGCTTAGTGTCAGCAAATTATGTTCCTCTTTGGCGACTAGGGGAGTGGTTATTTAGCTGCTGGAAGAAATGTTTAACCCCATCTGTTGTAAGCAAAGTGAGACAAAAAAGGGAGCAGCAGAAGTGGCAACACTATCTAGACACTATAAGATCCAGAGATGCATGACACAGCTAAAAGATAGTCAGCAGCCTTGAAAACCTGAATCTTTATAAATAACTGAAGAATCCGGGTTACTGGAAGACAAAGACTTGCTACGGGGAGTTATACATAACGCAAAAATAAAGCAAAAGCAATACTGCCAGACACTAAAAGTGATTCCAGGATGTTTAGAAGGGACCCTAAGATGAGGTATAAAGCCACCTCAGAGACACAGGACAACCGACAGCAGAATCAGGAAAAGAATAAAATAAACACTCAAATAGTAGGCATGAAAGAAGCCACAGTCTGGAATCTTGGGAGAAATCAGGAGCTGGGTAATAAATGAGTGATTAGTATAGTACTGTGGTGGACAAGCTGTCAGTCCAACCCACTTGAAAGACTGGGTTTTAACCATGTTGAGACTGACCCTGTGAGGCAATGTGTATTGTTATTGCACCTTAGTTTATGATGTTTTTTTCAGTTATACAATTTGTATTGCCTGCTTTTAGTTTATTATAAGGTGCAATTTGTAGATTATTTGTGTCCTACAGGAGTATGGCTGTGTTCTAGGATGCTTTGATGTTAATTTGTTTACAGCAGACACAAAAATGATTTTTACACATAAACACAAGTATTTTCATTTGTGCTTCACAAACTGAACCATGGCTCACCTCAAGAATGAGTTCAACAATCTCTTGCATTACTTCACATTGGGCTTCTGTATCACTGTTGTGGTTTAAAACAGTAGAGAAGATTAGCATATAGATTTATCTTTATGTTGTGCACTGATACATAAAGAGCAGCAAGCCAATGCATTATATTATTCCTTGCCTTCCTTTCTGTAACTGCAGGACTTTTTCCTTCAGCGTCTCATCTAACTGATCCACATATGGTGTAATATCAGCTGGCTCTTCAACAATGGCTTCCTTAATTGGATGGAATCGAAACTCGCGCTTTTTCCCTGAAAAAGATGGTTTAAATCTGGAGTACATACAAGCAGCTCTTAATGAGACTCTTGTTTGACTCTTGAAATTGATAAATCAGTTTGTAAATAAGGAACAACATTAACAATAAGCACACTTTGTACTTAGTGATAACTATGTACAGGTATACATTTTCTAGGTTTGCCCAGTTTAATCTTAATTGACTCTAAGTTGATAACTATTGATGTTAATTATTTTCTGAAGTAAGAAAGAGTGTAAAGATAGAGACTTTCTGAAATAAAACCAAAAAACTGAAACACACCATCATGTTTTTAAGTCAAAAAAAAATGAAAAATTACAAACAGGTAAGTTATTAAGAACATAAATATTCCTGAAATTATGCTATTAAGCTTACCAATTTCTGACAAACTTGTCTGACGAAAATAAAGTATAACTCTAATGACAATCTTAACAGCTTAGAATATATTTTTGCGTACTATTACATGCGCAGTGCTGATAAAGAATAAACTTAATTAATGGTGAGAATTAAATCATTTAACAAAGCTAATTAAAAGTGAACATGACATCAAGGGAAACACTGTTAGCCTTGGAAGGCACAGTTTTCCATTTAGAAAGACAAATAGCAGAATGCACTAAGTAAATAAGGATCCATTTATATTTTAGGCCACACAAATAATCCTTGCTAGGCCAAGAAAGAGATAAAATCTAACCATCCTCCACATCAGGCTGCACTATTTTCATAGCTGATATTGGCAATGTTAATCTATTGGGAAGAAGCTGTACATGTGGACTCTCTGCAGTATTAGTTTTAGATTTATGACTCTTGAGTGCCTAGTATGCAGAAATGCAATATCCTAGCTGTAAATTCAGAGATGCTATCTGAATGTTGGAGGTTACAAATGGTACTGCATCTTTTCCAACATCATCTACTTTGCTCTCTCCCTTCACATTGTCAACCTATACCCCTAACTGAAATAACAACTGTGCTAAAAATAACACCAAGTATATACAATTAATGCAATTATAACATCTTTGATTAATCTGGGAGAAACCACATTCATATTTCTCCTCTTTAACTTTTGTTTTTGGCTCAAAGTGTTAAATCCACTCTTTACCTTTACTGTTCAGCTCCTCCTCATCATCACTAAAGGCAGCCTCTGTGTTGTCATAACAACCATCTTCTTTGTCAGATGCATGATTGTCCATCTCCAAGGAAACTGACTCCTCTAGCTTCACTGTTTGTAGAGAGGACAACATGCCAATTTAAAATACGATAAAACAAAAAATATAAAAATATTTGACATATCAAAAATATTGTAAATACAAGCAAAACTTTCATCACTAAATGTCAGTTGTTTTAACACAACTTTTTCCTAACTGTAAGAGCCAGATAACTCGTTATCTGAAGTAGTACTTGTTAATAAAGTAAATTTAGAATGAAAAAAAAAAGAAAATACTTAACCTTCAACAGGGGGTGATGGGGAACTACAGAATTCAGGAAATCTCTCTCTTAGCATGGCTCGAAGCTCTTTGTCCAATTTAGGATTATCAAAAAGAGGGGCCAGGTGACTATATAAAATAAAAAGTAAAATACATATTTTGTCTGGTCTGTTACAGGGATGATAGAAGAATACGCCAAAAAAAAAAACAAAAAAAAAAAACACACACACACACTTACGCTAAGACTCTTTTTTCCACTATATGGGTTAGTGAGTTAAAGACACCATGCCTCACATGACCCTCCAGAGGTGGGTAAAAGTTGGGAATGATCTGAGAAAAAAAATTACATGCAGCAAATCAATCATGTTTGACTTGTCCTGTGTGGCTTAAACTTTCTTTTTGAGGTTAATAATTTAGCAAATGTCAAGAATACTGATGGATAACAAACAGTAGAACAGATGTATATATGTTAACATAATAGTGTTTCTTAATATTTTTAAAAGAAAAACACACAATAAATTCCAAACACTTTAAAAAACCTAGAGACTGAAATTTTCTGAATATATATTTTGTATTATTGAGAAGATGCAACTATATCAGCTGATTTGACTATGCAGGCGGCTATCCTTGATTTAAAAGGCAACTTAAAATGGTCTGTACTTAACTGATGAGGAAGCAATCTCTTTTTGCACATATACAATAATTACATTCTAGTAAAATTGTTATGCACAGATTCTGGAATGCATTACTGAAACGACTGTCTTGAGACAAGAAGTAAAAGTATTTTAATTGAGACCTTGTATGCTCTATCCATGGATGGGTAGTTGTGTGTAAATTCTGGGAATTACTCTAAGGGTAAACCCCCATTAACCCTGTGGATGGGCTGCGAGTATACACTCTGGGAGTAAATTCAAGGAAGTGACATAAACCTTTGTAACCGCAAACCATGAACCGCAAAAATAGAAGGCAATGGAAAACAAAGAAAGATGAGGGATCTTAGGAAAACCTCTCATTCTCTTAGTATATTATTATGTTTGCTTAATGTGTACCAAAATGAATGATATTTGTTTTATGCAACTGGAAAACAGTTTTATTCTTACTACAAACTCACCCTACACATGAAATCTAGAAGAGTGGCTGTAATGGCTGGGTGTGGCTTCATTGAATGATGCATAACCAAGATAGCAGGCTCTGTAAAATGTAAAACAAATAATTTACTACCCCAAATACAAAATGGCATTAGAAATAAAATAATTCAAGAGGAAAAGACTACTCTCACCTATATTCATAATACTATCCTTATCAGGGTTGAAGAATAGCCAGTCATAGAAGAGAGCCAGCTTGGCATTAGACGCAGCAACATTTGACTATAAAATGAAATGAAGGAAAATAATACCATTTAAATGACTTATTTCTCATCATCAAAGAGGCCAACAAAAATTCACATACAGTGTAAGCTGAAACTAAAGGTAATACTCTGGCTAAAAACCATATCTATAACAATTTATATTAAAATGGTAGAATAGGTGGACATGACAGTGGGAGTCAAACAACTGTACTATAAATAAACAGTAACAAAGCTCATTATGAAAAAAACATCCACTTTCATTAAGGTTATTATTGGTATGTTAAGCTCCCAGACTAGTAAAAGTACTTACATCTTTCTAAAATCACTTACTCTGCAAGTTAAATAAGATCAGACTGGAAACAAGTAAGTGTGGTCATTGCAGTGGCTAACAATTAGTTCAGATGGCCAAAAATTGTAAAATTTTTAGTACTATGAAACAAAAGTGTTCACTATTAAAATGTTCTACTTTAGAGGGGGTACTTTTTAATATTTTACTGTGAGGTTTTAAAATATCACAAATTAATTATGCAGGAGGACTTTGGGAAGTGTAAATTACCTTACACTAAGAGAGACACTCAAGCAGTTTTAATGCACATGCACTATGCCAGTATGTTAGTGGCAATTATTACGAGTAGAATGGATGCTTCAAACTGTGAAACCTAATATGCAAAACTGAAGAAAACGCATGCTTAGACTAATGAAAATAGGATGTTAGAAAAAGTCAAAATGAACCACATGGTTCATGATATTCAATAGGTTTTGCCTGGTAAGTGATACTACTCTGGTTAAAAATGCAGTATTTATGGATTAGATATTTCCAGTTTGCATTCAAAATGTTGACTTACAGTGCAGGTGGTTAGTAGCCAGCCAATGATTGCCCAGCGTGGAAGGATGTCAGAACTTAGTACTTCATTGGATGGATGCACAACACCACAGATGTAGCGAATCAGATCACACCTTAGTGACTGGCTATCTGGAGTAGACAGATACTGACGCTGAAACCAGTCCTGGTACCGTTTTTGCTGACCAAACCGTACCTACAAGCCAAATAGCCAATGGGGAAAAACACAAGCCATACATTTATTTTAAAAAGCATTGTTTCAAAATGCTACACCTGATAACCAATATACAGGGTGGGCCATTTATATGGATACACCTTAATAAAATGGGAATGGTTGGTGATATTAACTTCCTGTTTGTGGCACATTAGTATATGTGAGGGGGGAAACTTTTCAAGATGGGTGGTGACCATGGTGGCCATTTTGAAGTCGGCCATTTTGGATCCAACTTTTGTTTTTTCAATAGGAAGAGGGTCATGTGACACATCAAACTTATTGGGAATTTCACAAGAAAAACAATGGTGTGCTTGGTTTTAACGTAACTTTATTCTTTCACGAGTTATTTACAAGTTTCTGACCACTTATAAAATGTGTTCAATGTGCTGCCCATTGTGTTAACAAACAAAACCACCGCTATTGGTCTGACACTAACCCACATTGGATAGATCCCTCCAAGACTGTTGGAACAAAAAAATTGATGGTATGGTGTGGTATATGGGGTGCAAAGATAGTGGGGCCATTCTTCATCAATGGAAACCTCAAGGCCACTGGATATGCGAAATTGCTACATGATGATGTGTTTCCCTCTTTATGCACTGAAGCTAGCACGTTCCCTGAGTTTTTCCAGCAAGATGGTGCACCACCACATTATGGGTGTCAGGTCCGAGCATTCCTAGATGAACAGTTTCCTGGAAAGTGGATTGGTCGTCGTGGGCCAGTTGAATGGCCCCCAAGATCACCCGATCTGACCCCCTTAGACTTTTATCTTTGGGGTCATCTGAAGGCAATTGTCTATGCTGTGAAAATACGAGATGTGCAGCACCTGAAACTACGGATACTGGAAGCCTGTGCTAGCATTTCTCCTGCGGTGTTGCTATCAGTGTGTGAAGAGTGGGAGAAGAGGGTTGCATTGACAATCCAACACAATGGGCAGCACATTAAACACATTTTATAAGTGGTCAGAAACTTGTAAATAACTCATGAAAGAATAAAGTTACGTTAAAACCAAGCACACCATTGTTTTTCTTGTGAAATTCCCAATAAGTTTGATGTGTCACATGACCCTCTTCCTATTGAAAAAACAAAAGTTGGATCCAAAATGGCCGACTTCAAAATGGCCACCATGGTCACCACCCATCTTGAAAAGTTTCCCCCCTCACATATACTAATGTGCCACAAACAGGAAGTTAATATCACCAACCATTCCCATTTTATTAAGGTGTATCCATATAAATGGCCCACACTGTACAATAAAGCATTTAAGCAGTTAATAAAACAAATTCTAGAAGTGTTTTTCTCATCTATGATGATACATTACAATTCTGAGAGTACAATTTCACCAAAACAAACATTAGAATTTAGTGAAAATTACAACAGTATTACAAAAGCTATATAAAATTTATAAAGCTTACATATATTTCTTTATACAGTACATATTGCCTAGTTCTTTTCAATTTTTGTAATATATTTTTGTAGTATTTCATTCCATATTGTATTCTGCCATACATTTGCAATTAGCATTTACCATGAAAGACTTGTAAGTAAAATGTGCTTTATTATGAGAGGAACAGGAAATACAATCTAAAAACAACAGTAATAGTCATTCCCCTACAATCCCCAAACATACAAATTTCCCTTCCAAACTTTATGGAAGACTCCAAGTAAAATACATTAAAGCTTACATTCAAGTACTTACTTGTATTATGAAACCATGGTCTTGAAAATTATAATCAATTTTCCAGACAATAGGATAGTAAACATAGGGTTAACAAAATGATATAAGTAAGACAAAACAGTTTCATGTTTTAGTCTAGAAGAACAGTACCATGATGGCATTCTACATTAGAAGGTTTGCTTACGATTTTCAAAGAAAACTGCTTTTATAACACTGATGGAAAAGGAAAATTGTTCCAAGACATTTTAAAATAACTTGAAGAACAAGGGAGTATATACATATAACATATTAGCTAAAATAATGCATTTCAAACACAAGCAGAGTAAAAAAGAAAAAAGAGGTTTCCTTTTAAAATTAATTATAGATTATACATTTTCTTCAAGCATAACATATCAAAGTAGAAAAAGTAAAGATCTGATAAAAATGAACATTTGGATAGACTCTTCTAGGTGGGCAAGTTTGATAATACAAAAAAGTATATTAGGATTCCAACATAATGAGTATTTGATGGGTACTGAAGTAAGACACCAGTAACAAAAAATTATTAGTATAAATGTTCAGCATCATAGAAGATGCAGTCAACACTTTGACTTCCATTTGAAAACTGATACTGGGAATGTATAAAAGAATTTTTTTTCACAAATGTGATTTATGACAATGCTCATAGTTCTATACAGTTGCTTTAATCTCTCATGCCAGCTGAAGATAATGCTACTGAACATATGACCTGGAATCAAAAACAGATGGTCATGGTGAATTAATGACAGAAAAATCTTTAAATTTCCCAAAGTATCACTACATAATTCTCTTAGAACTTTTGGAAAATATTGGAAAATTAAGATGGTTTCTAAATATGTGGGGAATAGAGAAATTATTTCATGCATATATTTTTAGTAGGACCGAGTAATGTAAAGTATTATTCACTGGCTATTCTATTCATTCCATGTGCAACTTTCAGTTAATTTAAAATGGTCATTAAAATCCCTGGACATCCTTGATAAAGAGCAGGGTATATCCTGAAGTCCAGGCTAAAACTGTCCACCATGGCCTGGTCTCCAAATCATCCCCGGTCTCTGATTGGCTACATATCTCTCAACCCTTCACCAACTAACAGCTAACGTGTGGTAAGCGCACTGGCGCAAAAGTGGCTGCTGTTGCATCCTCCAGGTGGAAGCTGCACATTAGTGGTGGTTGAAGTGCCTCCCCACTCACTGTGTAAAGCACTTTGAGTACCTTTGAGTGCTATATAAATGTAATGTATTATTATTATTATTACTATTTGCATATTGCAACTATGATTATTAGATAGAAAAACAGAAGTAATACACATGTAGAAAAAATTAAGTAATACACTAATTATGAACAACTAGCGAAATACTCGCGCTTCGCAGCGGAGAAGTAGTGTGTTAAAGAAGTTATGAAAATGAAAAGGAAACATTTTAAAAATAACGTAACATGATTGTCAATGTAATTGTTTTGTGACTTTTATGAGTGTTGCTGTCATCAAGGATTTGATTATCATTATTTCTTTCAATCAGGTTCGTATTTGGAGGATGTGTTGTGTTTGTCTAGTCTATCCCTGACCACCTCATCTTCGTTGTCAACCGTTGTAAAGATAACAGGTTTCATTCATCGAAGTGATCACTACCCAAATCGGTACTCGTGAATCTAAGATGTTTAACAGGCATTCCCAGTATTAAGTTGTGGATTTGCCTGCGAATATTTAGCAGCAGTTTGTCTATGAGCGTAATTTAAACTTAAGCTTTACACGTTGCTTTCCTATTGATATGTCTACAAAGGCTTGTTCAGCATCAGAGGGTTGTTCCTTTCCTACTGCATCAATAATCAGCTCGTCTTCCTCTTTATCTGAGACATCACACACTGCATGCACGGGTTTACCTTTCCCAGTCCTGCAAATTCAGTTCACGTGAGCCGCTCAGAGTACATGCATCGAAGGTTCTCAGCTGTGCTTGTGCGATCTTGCAATGTCCACGGCTTTATTTAATGTTAGCTCAGACCCGGCACTTAAAAGTTTCTCTCGCACTTTTGCTGAGTTTGTGCCAAACACTATTCTATCCCTGACCATCTCATCTTCGTTTGCATAAGCACAGTCCTTCACCAGCAATTTTAACTCCGTTACAAAGTGATCAAAAGTCTTGTTTATACCCTGCGTCTTCTCATTAAACTTGTATCTCGCGAATATCATATTCGTCGCAGGCATGACAAACGCCAACGGCAGCCTGTCTATGAACTTAATTTAAACTTAAGGTTTACACCGTGCTTTTTTTCCGCAGTAGCTGCACTTATGAATATGCTTGTATGCGTCACTCGCTTCATATTCTTTTGCTGCCTTCTCAATTGTGTAATGCGTTATTTGTTCAGCGCTCTTTGGAGCTCTTGCTTGTTCTCTGTGTACTGCGTTCACAGTCAGTTCACGTGAGCCGCTCGGAGTACATGCATCGAAGGTTCTCAGCTGTGCTTGTGCTCTCTTGTGCGAACTTGCGATGTCCACGGCTTTATTTAATGTTAGCTAAGACCCGCCACTTAAAAGTTTCTCTTGCACTTTCGCTGAGTTTGTGCCAAACACTAGTCTGTCCCTGACCATCTCATCTTCGTTTGCATAAGCACAGTCCTTCACCCGCGAATATTTAGTGGCAGCGTGTCTATTGGATTGCTGCTGACGGACGGCCTTATATGGGCAGGCACTCAATTACGTAGGAGGTGTGATGATGGAGAACGCAACTCCGCCTTTCACGGCGACCGAGCTGCAGGCTATGGTCGTATATATGTACGTAAGTAGGTTCCAGTTATGATCGTTACGCGTAGAATTTCGAAATGAAACCTGCTTAACTTTTGTAAGTAAGCTGTAAGGAATGAGCCTGCCAAATTTCAGCCTTCTACCTACACGGGAAGTTGGAGAATTAGTGATGAGTCAGTGAGTCAGTCAGTGAGGGCTTTGCCTTTTATTAGTAGAGATAGATTACTAACCCTCTTTTATTCTGTTTTCCTTCTTAGTGTCTGGCTGTGGCACTTGGTGCCACTGCTCTACTTCTAAGGCGTTTTTCTACTCTTGGAAAGACATCTGAGTTGCTGTGTGCCTTGGAAGTAAAGGATGGAAAGATTCTGTAATCATATTAGACAGCTCTGCACATACTTTACTGTTGAAGAACTAAGAGGGGGTGAATGGCCAGTTGGCCAAGGTCTCCAAGACTGTGTCAGTTATAACCTACCATGGAGTTTTATTTTATACAGATTTTCTGCTCACTGGAGTTTTTGTTTTTCTTTTCTCTGCTGTCAACTAGCCATAGTTCAATGGTGATGTTTATGGACAGATACTGTTAGGCTACATTTATCTTAATCAATTTGAAAATACTTTGTTTACTGTGTTTGTGCTCTTTTGTGTTTATCTTTGTGCATAGTCAAGCCCTTCATTATGGCTCCAAAACAATCTGCTACTGCTTCAGGGGCCGTGCCCAAGCACAAGAAGAAGATGTTAACGATTGCCGAAAAGATAAACGTTTTGGATTTGTTGAAGGCTACGATTCTTTTTATTTAAAAAGTAGGAAAGGAATATAAGATCTATGGCCGCAGTGTCCTTTTAACCAGGGTGCAAAATGAGTTGTAAGTGGATGTAATAAGGCAGTAGCCTGGATGGAATCTGCTTTAGGGATTTGGATTGAAGACTGCCAGAAGAAGAACAACGGCAGTGCTACGCAATTGCCTGAAGTGGCTCCTTTACAAGGGCTGTAACGCTCTCCTTTGTTGTGCAGTAAAATTAAACTCATTGTTATCGGACAAGTCATCGTGTCATTGTTGGTGAGTAACCATAATTAATTTTCTTCTTACAGTGCTTAGTATATGTACGTACGTTTAGTGTCACTGTACACACATTTACTGTATACTATTTTTCTTGCATTGTACGTATTTATTGCTGGTGGCCTGTCTATCGTAATGGCTGTAACATATGTGATATCGGAGACACTCAATATCTTTAAAATAATATTTAGGTTTTACTGTATATAAACAGTGCGTTTATATACATAATTTCAATGAATCTTACCTAATATCTAAGAGAATACAAAGGGATTATGCTGTATAACTCTGTGGGCAATATTTATAAACAGTGTGGGAGAGTTTATAAGGGCTTAAAATATACAAAAATAACCATACAAACATATGGTTTCTACTTCGCGGAATTTCACCTATCGCGGGGGGGGGGAGTGTCTGGAACGCAACCCCCGCGATCAAGGAGGGATTACTGTACTGCACAAATGCAAAACCTGGAACAAATGTAAAAGAACTGCAAACTGGAATAATCAGAGGCATTCTTAAAGCTAAAATGTTTGACAAACATCATGGATTCACTACATAAGACACTAATTTGTGAAAAAGGTTAAAAAAAATGGAAAAGGAAAACAAAAAGGATATTTAAATAGTGAACTTGAAGAATTGCAAAATTATGTCTTTCACAGAAAATATGACAAATTATCCTCTGCTGGATTCAAGGAATCACAAATGACTACGAAAATAGTATAAAAAATAGCTCAAGTTGATGTTTTTCAACAAGGGCCATAATCTTTTGTAAATCTTTGCCATAAAAAAATCCAGCTAAACTATGAAAGATTATTTTTAGAATATCAGATATCGCTTACCCGTGAGGTCATGAACAGCAATTTTGTTTCCATGTCAGGAGTCAACCGGCAAGCAAGAAATTTTCTAGATGTTCTAGATGAAAGGAGTTGCAAAACTCCTTAACAAAAAAGTAAATAATAAAAATCAGAAATCTTTTTTCTACTTACATGAAGTAATAAATGTAAAAAGCATATCACAGACCAAGTAAGGCAGCATTAAACTATCAGGCACATAACTAAAACTATGCATTGCGAATGGTTTTCAAGATGACATAATATCTCTGCAGATATTAATTAATCAATAAAGCATTAGCAATTCAGCATGGTAGATATATAATTATAGCATTTCAAATGACAGGCTATAGTAATTAAGAATTAATACAATTTGTAAAGCATAGTTAATAAGCATGCAGTGTTCACCACATCCTACCTTTTTACATCTGATACATTAACTCAGTGATTCAATGACTGCACATAGCCCAACTCAGGGTTGCAAGAGTGAGGAGGTTATTCTAGAAGCATTAAATAAGCTGTATACTTGTATGACTGGTTCACTTCACCTATATTATGAGCTTGCCCAGACATTTGTCTTAATGGTCATTCAAATGTCATAAGAGTATATGTAAAAATATTTTACATTTTAAAACTTTATTTTAGTTCTGATCTATCTGTCTATTTTATAGGGGAACAAAACATAAACCCAATCAACAGAAAACAAAACTAACTATAAACAGATGTATATCAAAAAGTCATATTTGATATGTACTGATTATTAAAACTCACATAAGTAAAAGCTATTAATTGAACAATATTTTAAAAATATGGATGCTCCTATTATGCTCCAATTCTCAATATTTACTTTTTCAATTGAAGGGCCTTGGTTGTAGATAAATTTTAGCGAAACCTTAATTATTAAAATTCTTTGTATATTGCTATTATGTCAAACATTTTGCTTCCAACTGCTACTAAAAATTCAACCCCATTCAGTATTACTCCATTGTGGGATTCATTAATTTTCTCTGGTTGATATACAGTATACTGATATTTACAGTTCTTTAATTATACATAGTAATTAGTGGTTTATACATAGTGTATGATAAGACACTCAATTTTTTTTCAAGATTAATACCAAAAGCATAAATAAGAAAACATTTTATAATGTTAACAGATGAAAAGACAGCATTTTGTTGTGCACATGATAACCAAAAATCTATCTCCATGTCCAGACTCATTTCTAAGCAAAGCCAAGGCTTAATTATATTCCTGATAATGCATCCCTGAAAGCTAATTCAGTCATACTAATCTATGCAAGATATATTTCTACTTAATTCAGCATCACATAAGCAGTAATATCATGTTTTGACTGGAAACATTTTTCCTTGTCTGCTCCATGAATAAAAATTGTGTTTCAGTTTGTATTAACAACACTATTTCAGACTACTTCAAACTAGAACATGGTACTCGACAACAATGCCACTTATGACCTCTTGATTGTCAGAGAAGGACTTGAACAGAAAATATCACTATATGCAGATAATATATTGATACTGTATATATCTGACCCACAAAATTCTGTGCCGGCAGTCCTAAAATCAGTAGAAGATTTTCAAAAGATATCTGGACTCAAAATAAAATTGAATAAAACTAGTGCACAATATCGGACTGGGAGTCTTCCCATTTATACTAGCAGGTCAGTTTAAATATCTAGGGGTAAATATAAAGCTCTTTATCAACAAAATGTTGCCGTCTGCATGGAAAAAGTCAAACAAGACGTGAATAGATGGTCTACCCTCCATCTTACATTAGCAGGGAGAATCAACATTGTTAAGATGACCATCCTTCCCAAGATTCTCTTTCTATTTCCAAGCATCCCCATATACATTAACAAATCATTTAAGAAATTAGACTCAATTAAAAATTCTTTTATTTGGAATTTGAAACATCCAAGCATTCAATGGGTGACTCTACAATTACTTAAAGCAGAAGGGGGTATGGTATGGCTATAAAGACCTGGGACCTCATAAATAACACCGTGCATAGAAATCACACTAAAATATGGTGTATGGACAAAAGTAGAAATTTACGTACGCACAAAAAAACTGGATGCAAAAAACTGTGTGTAAGGCAACTTCTACGCGCTTGTGCTACTTAAATTCTGGTCAGCGTGAAAAGTAACACTCGTGCACGCCCCTGCTGTCCCACCCCGACTCCTCCCAGAATTTTGCATATTTTAATATACAAATCAATATAAATAGTCCTTTCCATTTAGTGTTTGGTAAAAAGACAATGGAAAAAGTACGTGAAAAAAAGAATTTCAGCAAATGTGAAGTGGAGGCAAGGAAAAACGTACTATTTGTTGGCTTAAACAGTGGCATAAACAACAAAACGAAGTGATACAGAGTGCGGAGAAACTTGAAAGTGGAAGTTCAGAAAGTTGCACAGAGCCCAAAATAAAAAAGAAGTGGTCAGATATCAAAGACGCCGTAAAAAGGCGAGTCGTTGCCCGCCATCTGAGTGTCATATGGAAGTGTATTAGGGTACAGAGAAAAGAAAAAAAAATAGGGACACAGTGGAAAAAAAAGGTCAAAATGTGCGTTACAATCTTGCAGTTTATTTTGTGACTAGCAGAATACCCGCGCTTCGCAGCGGAGAAGTAGTGTGTTAAAGAAGGTATAAAAAAGAAAAGGAAAAATTTAAAAAATAACGTAACATGATTGTTAATGTAATTGTTTTGTCATTGATATGAGTGTTGTTCCCATATCTATATCTATATATATATATATATCTATATATATATATATATATATATATATATAGCAAAATAACCGCGCTTGGCAGCGGAGAAGTAGTGTGTTAAAGAAGGAAAGAGAAACAAAAGGAAACATTTTGAAAATAACGTAACATGATTGTGAAAGTAATTGTTTTGTGTATTTGGCGGCAGCGTCACGAAGTTGTTTTCGTCTAGCTGCATTAGAAAATGTACCACGACATCTGACACACCTCCTTTTTACTGTTTTCTCACAGCTTGGATTGCTGCTGTCATAATGGGTTTGAGTCTACATATATATATGCAGTTTTTAAATGATGGTTTTTATTATTTAGGGAGAAAAAAAATCCAAACCTACATGGCCCTGTGTGAAAAAGTAATTGCCCCCTTGTTAAAAAATAACCTAACTGTGGTGTATCACACCTGAGTTCAATTTCCGTAGCCACCCCCAGGCCTGATTACTGCCACACCTGTTTCAATCAAGAAATCACTTAAATAGGAGCTGCCTGACACAGACAAGTAGACCAAAAGCACCTCAAAAGCTAGACATCATGCCAAGATCCAAAGAAATTCAGGAACAAATGAGAACAGAAGTAATTGAGATCTATCAGTCTGGTAAAGGTTATAAAGCCATTTCTAAAGCTTTGGGACTCCAGCGAACCACAGTGTGGTTCCATGGCAAAAACATGGAACAGTGGTGAACCTTCCCAGGAGTGGCCGGCCGACCAAAATTACCCCAAGAGCGCAGAGACGACTCATCCGAGAGGTCACAAAAGACCCCAGGACAACGTCTAAAGAACTGCAGGCCTCACTTGCCTCAGTTAAGGTCAGTGTTCACGACTCCACCATAAGAAAGAGACTGGGCAAAAACGGCCTGCATGGCAGATTTCCAAGACGCAAACCACTGTTAAGCAAAAAGAACATTAGGGCTCGTCTCAATTTTGCTAAGAAACATCTCAATGATTGCCAAGACTTTTGGGAAAATACCTTGTGGACTGATGAGACAAAAGTTGAACTTTTTGGAAGGCAAATGTCCCGTTACATCTGGCGTAAAAGGAACACAGCATTTCAGAAAAAGAACATCATACCAACAGTAAAATATGGTGGTGGTAGTGTGATGGTCTGGGGTTGTTTTGCTGCTTCAGGACCTGGAAGGCTTGCTGTGATAGATGGAACCCTGAATTCTACTGTCTACCAAAAAATCCTGAAGGAGAATGTCCGGCCATCTGTTTGTCAACTCAAGCTGAAGCGATCTTGGGTGCTGCAACAGGACAATGACCCAAAAACACACCAGCAAATCCACCTCTGAATGGCTGAAGAAAAACAAAATGAAGACTTTGGAGTGGCCTAGTCAAAGTCCTGACCTGAATCCAATTGAGATGCTATGGCATGACCTTAAAAAGGCGGTTCATGCTAGAAAACCCTCAAATAAAGCTGAATTACAACAATTCTGCAAAGATGAGTGGGCCAAAATTCCTCCAGAGCGCTGTAAAAGACTCATTGCAAGTTATCGCAAACGCTTGATTGCAGTTATTGCTGCTAAGGGTGGCCCAACCAGTTATTAGGTTCAGGGGGCAATTACTTTTTCACACAGGGCCATGTAGGTTTGGATTTTTTTTTCTCCCTAAATAATAAAAACCATCATTTAAAAACTGCATTTTGTGTTTACTTGTGTTATATTTGACTAATGGTTAAATGTGTTTGATGATCAGAAACATTTTGTGTGACAAACATGCAAAAGAATAAGAAATCAGGAAGGGGGCAAATAGTTTTTCACACCACTGTACAGTGCACGGCAGGACCAATCCCTGAAAGTAGCGCCACCTCATCGCTACTGCTGCACTACCGTGCCTACACGTTTAGTTTCTAACAATATACATTATTTAAATGAAGTTAACAATTTATCTGTATAATGTAATATACACACTTTAATGCATTTTAAAAATGATATCAAGTGCTCCAAGAAGATGTCTCTTGGAAATCTAAATTGACTTAGAAGCCAGTCCTCATCATTTGTAAATACACGCTCTCTTCTATTGAATTGCAATTCCTTTATTGTAATTGCATGGTACAATGAGATTCAATATACAAATCCTCCATAAACTTATTTTCCTATAAAATGATAAAATAATAATATGATAAAAACAATGAAAAATACACAATATGAAAGCATAAGTACAATATACATGTACATATATAGTGCAAATCATGCAAATGGTTCATAAAGTGGCTCAGGTTGTTCAATATTACTGTATAACTGTAGTGCAAGTTTACGGTGAGCTAATTGTATTTATAAGTACAAACAGTTCTACCAGGAGAACTTGATGGACTGATTGAGTGCGCTTATAACTCTTGGGATGAAACTGTTTTTGAACTTCAAGTTTCATGCAGGAAAGGCTCTGAAGTGTGTGCCAAATGGGAGAAGTTTAAACAGACTGTGCTCATGACCGAGGGCAGCGAGTGTTGCACTGAAAGTAATAACGCTAAAACAGCTGTGGTATTTGAAATAGTTTGGCCACTCCGTGGACCATTATACTGTTACAGGATGAGTACGGTCAGATGCCTTAAATTTATAAACAATATGCAGTTATTTTCAGTGTATTTGATGAAGTTGCATCAGGGATGTGAATCAAAAAATAATGGGAAACCACACAGGAACAGCAGCACTGCTTTGACGCTGGGTGCCGCCAATTTGCAAAACTGAGCTGAAAACACAATGGATTTAGCTGGGCTGAGAATGTGCATGGCTTTACGCCAAGTTTAGTTTTTAAACGTCGTGGTGCGACCATGGAAATGGGCGTACACAACATTTTTATGTGTACACACTGTTTATACATGAGGCCCCTGGACATCAACACAAACTGATGAATGTACATAAGCCTGGTCTGCAAAAGAAATAGAGACTTGCAGTACTTCTCTATATTCCTTCCTTTGTGCCCCAGTTGATACAAATTACCATCGACACACTAATAATCCGATTACCCTTCACGCTCTCAGAATATGGAACCAATGTAGGAAGCACTTTAAGACAGAGAAGCTTTTATCTGTTGCATCCCTACATGACAAAAAACTTTTTCCACCCTCTCAAACAAATACACTATTTAATATCTGGAAAATGTCTGTGATTATAACACTTACAAGACCCGTACACAGAAAATGTCTTTGTAAGTTACGAACAACTGAGCTTCAAATTCAAGTTCTCATCATCACAATTCTTCCATTACTTTCAAGCTAGAAACTTTGCTAAACAGAACCTGCCAAATTTTCCTCACCACCCACCTTGTTCTATTCCAGAGGAAATATTGTTCAGTTTTAAATACTCCAATAACATCACTTCAATTTATAAAAATATCTTAAAGTCACTTCCTTTCAACGAACACATGGCTTATTTGGGAAATAATCTATCACTTAACATTTCAGGAAAGGTGTGGAAGGCAGCCATGCATAGAACACACTCTAGCTCCATATGCACAACACATTCAAAAAATCAACATACAATCTTTTTGCGAGCGTATTTATCTCAATTAAAATTGTCCAAAACTTTCCAGGGCAAGAGTCAACCTGCAAACGTTGCAATCTAGCTCACTGGACCACATGTTCTGGGTGTGCACCAAATTAACGTTTTGGACAAAAATCTTTGTATGCCTATCAGACAGCCACGGTGTCACAATCACTCAGAACCCATTAACAGCTGTGTTTGGTATACTCCCAGACAGACTTAAAGTGGAGAAGAACAAACTGTAATTGCCTTTATTACAGCACTAGCATGCTGACTTATCTTGCTCAACTGGAAGAATCCTAACACACCACTTTTAAGTCAGTGGGTAACATGTTCTATACTACATGAAACTGGAAAAAATCAAATTCGCATTAGAGGATCTGCTCAAAACTTTTTAAGAATATGGCTTTTAATCAATACAATTTTAGGATAAGTTTCCTTTTCAGGGTAAAAGATACCCTTGCTTTATTGTTCCCTTTAAAGAGTAACATTTTGTTACTGGCTCCCCTCTCTTTCTCTTGGGTGGGGGCTAAATTTTGCTTTGCCTCGTTAAGTTTGATTTGACTGTATGGAATGTTATCTGCTTCTAAATAAAATTAAAAAAAATTGTATTCAGTGCAAGTTAAACTGTTAAGGCATGAATATGGACACAAGAATTTACTTTACAGCCTTGGACTTGGTGCTGGAGATGTTTCAGATACCCTGTATGAATTTTCATGTTTCATTCTGGGATACTTTGGAAGGACTTCTACAATTTAAAGGTTCTCAAGTTAAAGACAATTTCATAGTAGATAAATGAATTCCAAAATATTTTTCAATTGCTTTGTAATACCATGAAGATACTTTATGGGGTCTCTTTAGATCATGGCAGAATGAGTTTCTTTCCTTTACATAGTACAGGGCACTTTGAACATTACATGGCAATTAACACTTTGTTTCACCTCAATATACTTGTTAACTGAGATCATTAAATTTGTGCTTTAAATTTGTCCAGGGTAATAGTATTTGTATATATCCCTTTTCAAAGTATGAAATATCTCCTCTAAACAAATTATAGATTTTAAATATAAACCATTATTAGAATAGTACACATTTTGGAAAGCAAGAACTTGTAATTACATTTTTTTTAAAGAAAAACAATATGGGCTCTGGGCAGCATGCTGGCACAGTGTATAATACTTATGTAGAGTGTAAATTTGCTCCAAAAGCCTGCATACGGTTTTCATTTTTGGTATTGCAGTTTTCCTCCCATAGTCACCAAAATAAACCTTAAGTTATCTTTAAGTTCTCTGTCAGTGTGCATTAAGAAAATTGGCAACTCTAAATTGTCTCTAACTGAGTGCTACTTTAGGTGTGTATAAGTGGGTCTTGCAATATACTGTAATTTGTCCCAGGTAGGTTTGGTTCTTGCCTTTTCCCCAAATGTTTGTGTTAAGATCTAGCCTCCTGCAACTCTGGCATTGAGCACGATGACATGACGTTAAATTCTGAAAAATGCTATTATAAGGGTTTCATTTAATTTCTGAACCCATCCAGCTAATGCCTTCAAACTGAAAACATGGCTGCTCTTCTGTCCCTATGTACTGTTGACCTTACCTATTGCAGGCAATACGTACAGTGATCTCACACCAAGTATAACATCATGAGTGACAGAAACTCTTTTCGTTGTCTGTGCCTACATTACCCAAACATCCACCTCAATTAAAATTATGGAACTATTGGTGGTGTAAAAGGGCAGAACATTTTTGAAGATTCACATTACTTAGTCCTGCATTTTATCCAATGACATTTCAGTCCTATCTGCAGTATTAAAATTACCTTAGTGCTGTAGAATACTAAGCAGTGCCTGCAAGTTAAGTTATAGGGTCTCTGATTCTAAGTAATCTTGCATGTCATTGCAGTTTAGTATTATACACCTTATAATCTTCTGAGAGGGTAATGTCAGTTTTCCAAAGCTGTATGACCACTGTAACTGTAGTTTTGATCCCATTCACTATTTAGTGATGAATTTCTAATTTACATACTGTATGTATAAAAACATTTTTTGACAGAAATATTGTTATTATTTATTAATTAGAAATACAAGTCGGCAATACTGACCTACAGGAAACCACCTACAAAAAGGATTTAGGCGTTTTCTCAGGATGTACATTGCGTAGAAGCAATTAAAAAGGAAAATAAAATATTAGGTTAAATAATAAAAACTGTTGAATACAATTCTAATATGTTTAACTCAGATTACGTATATGCCAGTGAGATAACAACTGGAGTACTGTGTGTAGATATCATGTTCTGGAAAAAATATAAAATATAGTTTTACTAAAGGCTGTATAGAGATGAGCATCCAACTGTGTCTTGTACTAAAGGACACTTCCTGCTCTGACAGACTAAGGAATCTAAAGATCCTTAATCTGAGCTAAGAAGCGTACATGGAGACATAATTCAAGTCTTTAAAACTCTCAAAAGCATATCTAACATTGATCAATCAGTCAGTCACTTTCCAACCTGCTATATCCTAACACAGGGTCACGAGGGACCGCTGGAGCCAATCCCAACCAGCACAGTGCGCAAGGCAGGAACAAACCCTGGGCAGGGCACCAGCCCACCGCAGACATTGATCAATCAGTATTCATTTAATTCAGTTGATTAGGTACTCAAGGACTCACTGTAAATTACTGTTAAGCAACAGAATAAAAGGAAGTTAAACACTGAATAGAGAAGGTGGATTAGTTTCACTATTGCAGAATTTAATTTAAAAATATATAGGTTTAAAGCAAGGTTAAGTACCTTTCAAGGTGAAAATATACATTAATAGCACATGTGAAACTGCGTTCTTAAATAAATCTTTTTTTATTATTATTATTTTATTGATTTTATTGAAATCACACAACATTCCATACAAATAAATCAATTTTTACAAAAATAAGATCGAAAACAAATCAACTCCCACACCTGAGAAGGAGAGCTAAGCCAGTAGAGTAAAACTTAAATCTACTAAAAATAAGTAAATAGATGAATTAATAAGTGAATAAAGATAAATGGAGAAGGAAAAATGGGGGAAAAAAGGGGAGAGAATCTGCTTCATCAGTGCTTTAAAAGCTTATTCTAAAATGTTATTGATTAGATCCTGCCAGGTTTTGAAAAAGTTCTGCACAGATCCTCTAAGTACGAATTAGATTTTCTTCAGTTTCAAATAGTATATAACATCAGTTACCCACTGACTTAGAATAGGAGAGTTAGGTTTCTTCCAGTTGAGCAAGATAAGTCTATGTGCCAATAGTGTATTAAAGGCAATCACATTTTGTTTGTCCTTCTCCACTTTAAGCCCATCTGGGAGTACACTAAACACAGCTCTTAATGGGTTAGGAGGCATTGTGACACCAAAGCTGTCTGATAGGCATTTAAAGATTTTGGTCCAGAGTGATGTTAATTTGGTGCAGGTCCAGAACATGTGGTCTAGTGAGGCTGGAACTTGATTGAATCATTTTTTAAAGAATTTAAAAAAAAATGCATGGCTTGTTCTTGTGGTTTAAAAATGGGGTCTATTGGCATCAGTGGAAAAAAACTTATCTGTCATCCTCTATTTTTTTCTCTGCTTTAAGTGAGTCAGTCCTTCAATGCAGCTCCTTTCTAATCAATTTTTCTAAGTTGCTTTTTCAAGTTAATGTTCTATTTGTTTGCACTGTCACATGCTCTTTTGATTTAATTTAGTTGTTTGCACTGTCACATGCTCTTTTGATTTAATTTAGTTCAATGTACTCAAAATTGCCCACAAACTAAACAGTTTTGCAATTTAAAATAAAAGGTCCACAAAATTACATGTAATATTATTAATATATGTAAGATACTATCTCCATCATTTTTTTTGTTAAATGATTCTCCCTCTCCCGTTGCATGCTAATTATGTGAACCATTTATCTGTATGTCTTACTACTGCAAAACCTCCAACACAACAACCTACAACCATTACTCTATTTACCAACCATTGTAAAATGGATGTTAGAATGACTCAAAATAGAAATGCATGCTGATAAAACATGTCTAAAGGTTTCCCTCAGTAAAGTGCCAGTGCAATACAATACATGGTTTTCCAGCACCAACTGACCATGTCTGCATATGATGAGTGATAATTAATCTCACCCTAAACGGGTTTTTTTTTAGGTAGCCAGCAGACGGAATAATGTCAGATAAAATGTTATGTTGGCAAGCCAAGTAAGGAACTTAAATTAGTGGTTCTCCAAGGGTGGTCTACATATCACCTGTACATTATTATATGCATACTTAGGTATTAATTTACAGCATTCAGGCTCCTGTGCTACAAAATAAAAACTGGTCTGTAAGAAATAAATCTAAAACTACCACCATCTTGTCATTTTTTTCTGCATGTTATGGCACTAAATACATTTCTATTATGGTTCTTATAACATAAAATATTTAATTTGTATATTTTGTAAAATGCCCCAAAATATTTATAAAATATTCCCAAATTGTATTCAGTTGGAGAATCCTCTGCTTTTTTGTTAACCTTTCTGCAGCTTTTTGATAGCATATTATTTTACAGTAACTATTTTCTACATATCAATACTGAATGTTATATTGAAATATCTTTTAAAATGTTCATATTCTGCATCTTATGCTAGCAGCATTGGGCAGAAGCTCTTGGTATTTTTGCCTACTTCAGTCAAATACTTTAAAACAAAATTTGCCAAAATAAAATAAATGTAATAAAATATCTTTTAACATTGCCACATCTTGAAGTGAACTGTTGCTTGCACTTGGTTAGTGGCCTAAGCACCTACATCAATCAATACTAAGTAAATCATACCAAAGTAGCTGCAATACTGACAAATGGAGACAGCAACTTTGTAAACAGTTTTCTGTGAATACAGTTACTTGTGAATAATTACAATTTCATTACTAGTTATGATTTTGTATTTATAGTTCTGCCAAAGGTCTTCCACAGCACTGTCTCTGCAATAATAATTATCAAAGCGACTGTAACTAAAAGACGGAACCCCACAGAATATCAGTGAAAGAAACAATGTAAGTGTTTTAAAGTGAAAAACTTGCTGATTTTATGTAGTACCTGTAAACTGAGGGCTGAGAGCTTGAGGATTGTGCAACAGGTCTTTCCAAAGTAATTCAAATTCTGGAATACGAGCTACATTTTGTAAAAGACGAACCAGATCCCTTCCAATAATGAAACAGTCCATAAACTGAAAAAAGAAATCAATGGAAAAAATAAATACATCAGAAATGTAGTTACTGTATAAACCACATCTCTTTCCACATCTTACCCGCTCTCGCAGCATCCCAATGCAAAAGTCCACTTCCTTCTGTCGAAGAGACAAAAGTGCAGGAGTGCCATGATGATCCACTATGAGTCGCAGGTATGTATATACAGACATTGCGATCAGCATGCCACTTTTCAAGACCCACTCTCTAAAACACAGAACATGACAGGTAAATGTAAGACAGTAACTAGCAACAGCTTTTATACTAAATTCAACAAAATATTTTTCTCACGTTACAGTGGAAGAAAAAATTCAGTCTTTGAACTTAAGTTAAAATAATACAGTATTTTCCATTTATTGTTTTAATAACCCACTAGGCTGGGAATTCAGTACAAATTCACAGTTACAAGAGCTGCCAATGGATGTGAGGCTAGTCTATCACAAGGAAGATTCAGGCCTATTTGGAGATACAAAATAACTTAACACAAACCTTTGTAATATGGTAGGAAACCAAAGAACTTTAAGGACCTTTGGATCAGGAGGAGAACATGCAAATTCCTCACAGACAGTGACTGGGCCAGGATTCAAACAGCCAACAAAAAAAAAAAAAATCACTGCACCGTTGTGATGTTCCTTTTTTAAAGTTTAAATAAAAATTTCAACCCAAGAAGAACAACATTTTTAAAGTTAAACAGGAACTTGTGCAAAATAACAACCAGCATAGCTTCTCAGGATTAATAATAATTAATAGTTAACAATACATTGTATGTTTAATTCAAGCTACAAAAATATTGAAAAGAAAAAAAAAAGATAGCCAATTATTTCATCACATGAGAACAGATACTCATAATAAATTATTTTCTGCTTTATTTTGATGTATAACATTGTAATATGTTGTAATTGTAATAACATGCATTTTAAACTGCAGTGTTCTCTCTAGTGTCTTTTTGCTGGGCGCTCCGCTCGGCTTATTTAGTTGAGCGCCCGGCTGTCATCTCGCAAGACATTGCGAGATGACAGTAACAGACCTACAGGCACAGGCAGATCTAATGATCTGCAGAGATGGCAGGGGACGAGCGGGCAGGTGGACAAATATTTTAGAAGCAGGATCGCATGTGGCGAGGGAAGAGGCGTGGTGTGGAATGTTGCCGTCACTCGATGCTGAACAAGCTAATAGCGGGGAGGAGGCAGAGCGGAGTTCACAAGCAATGAGTATGGGGTGGTGGGCTTTCAAGAGGGGGTTGTACATGGTAATAATGGGGGCAGAGCAGCTTAATACAGTAGCAAGGAGTATGGAGAGGTGGGCAGGTGGGCAGGTGACAGGGGGCTGTACATGCTAATAGTGGGGACTAATAAAATAAAAAAAAAGTCTAGTGGAACCAGCCTGTCATATATCAGAAAAAGGGCATCAGGAAGTGACATATCTGTTCTCAGTGTCAGTGCAGTCTGTGTAACATACAGCTGCTCTCTTCTTGTTCAGTACATAGTAAACCAATACATATACAGTTGTTTAAGCATTAGGTGTGTTCTGTGTGCAAAAATCCTTGCAGCACTCACTGCGGTTCCTGTTAAAGTGACTCCCTCTGCCATTTTTATATTTGCTCATATTTGGACTTGCGCCCATATTGCATAAAGTGTGCAAAAACCCTTCCATCATACAATGTGTCCTGAACAAAAGTTTTGTCACTGAATTGCTGACGGTTTTGTTAAAGTGACCCATCTGCCATTCCTTTTTTTGTTCATATCTTTCCCTGCTGTTGTGCAAGAGTGCATTGAATATCCAACAGGCTCCCACTTTCCCATTCAAAAGTCTTATTCATAGATACTTTTAATATTTTTTCCAAACGTTTTACCAACATGAGTAAAAAAAGTGTTCAGTAAACAACACTGCACAGTTTTTTCAGAAAAGAGATGCCACAAACTAATGACAGTGCAGCGTCAACTCCTGATATGGCAATTTCAGACAAAGACACTGCAGAGGCTGGTCCATCAGGGGAAATCTCTTCAGCACACACTCTGCCAATTGATAAATCTAAGCACTGCTTATCCAGCATCAACCAACAATGGTTTAAAGACTTTGATTGGCTAATGGTCAAAGCCAAGGAGGGAGTTACCTTGGGTAAACGTGCCATGCGCAAGAATTAGAAAAGAAATCTTGCTGGACCATGAAAAAAGTAAAAACCTCCAAATAAGTACATATATAAATCCAGAAAAAATCCAATAAAAAGTGGCAAGAAAAATCAATAAATAAATCCATTAAAAAATCCATGGTAAAAATGTAGTCTAACTCCTGCTGATCTCAGTCCACCTCCTTCTCTTTCTCTCCGGCTCACCCATTGCTCGTGTAGCCAGTGAAGACTCAGCAGCCACGAGCTCCTTTCGGCCGACCTCCATCTTGGCTGCTTCCAGGCATCACGGCCAGACCGTCCGAGGTTGGCTCGTCTTCCTTCACACTCACTTGGTCGCACCTCAGAAGCCTAGGGTGGGGTGGGCACCTTCCTTGCTCGGCACACTCCACCTGGATGTTCAGTGAGGCGAACTAGCCCCTAGAGTACCACAGCTAATGCTCCTTCACGGGGCCCCAGCTCGTGCGGTCTCCTCTTTTCAGGTGGCTAGATTGTCCTCCTAAGACAGCCTTTCACGTCCTTTAACCTCCTTTTTCTTTTATTCTTTGATTTCCCCATCTTTGAATTCTCCACCTTTCCTTGTGCCGACTCATATACATATATATATATACATACATATATATATGAAAACACAATACAATAGAATGTACTACAATAAACTGGTTTTATTAAGTACAGTATAATGTACAGCATTTACCTTGGAGATCAGACAAGTTGAAGATGCTGACAGAGGTGGTGGAGAAAGGCTGAACTGAATAACTAAATGTTATTCACTTATGGTTGCACTTTTCGCCGCAACTTCCTCACTTTCATCTGCAGGGGTTTTCGATAAAAACCTGTCCATTGAGGTCTGTTTCTTCCTCTCGTTCATAAAGTCTCTAAAATGCGTTAGGCAAGTGTCATTAAATAGCTCCGCTGCACTATCAGTTGTAACTTTTTCAGGATGTTTCTTTTCAATAAAGACAATTTTTAGGCAAGTGTCATTAAATACCCCTGCTGCACTATCTGTTGCAATTTTTTTCAAGGTTATCTTTTAAATAAACTCAAGCGTTACGCAAGTGTCATTTAATAGAGCCGCTGCGTGATCAGTTGTAACTTTTTCAGGATGTTTCTTTTCAATAAAGTCAATTGTTAGGCAAGTGTCATTAAATAGCCCTGCTGCACTATCTGTTGCAATTTTTTTCAGGGTTATCTTTTCAATAAAGTCAAGTGTTAGGCAAGTGTCATTAAATAGCTCCGCTGCACTATCAGTTGCAATTTTTTTCAGGGTTTCTTTTCAATAAAGTCAAGCGTTAGGCAAGTGTCATTAAATAGCTCCGCTGCACTAACAGTTGCAATTTTTTTCAGGGTTTCTTTTCAATAAAGTCAAGCGTTAGGCAAGTGTCATTAAATAGCTCCGCTGCACTATCAGTTGCAATTTTTTTCAGGGTTTCTTTTCAATAAAGTCAAGCGTTAGGCAAGTGTCATTAAATAGAGCCGCTGCGCGATCAGTTGTAACTTTTTCAGGGTGTTTCTTTTCTTTAAAATTCGAAACTTTTTTCCCAAATTGCAAACACTTTTTCAGGGTGTTTCTTTTCTTTAAAGTTCGAAACTTTTTTCCCAAATTGCAAACACTTCCTTTATCTCACTTTATGAGGTAACCTCCTCTGCCTCTGCCTCCTCCACGATACCGATCTCCTGCAGAACCTCCATATGTTGCCGCGTCTGTAGTTCCGTCAACTTCTCCATCGTCAGTTCTTCTGAATGTGCGGCGACAAGCTCTTTGATGGCTCGTATTTCGAATTTTGCCTCGTAACTCAAGGCAAAAAATCAACCTAGTGACGGCTCGTATCTCAAAAAACTTGTATGTTGGGGCACTCGTATCTCAAGGTACTACTGTATTGTGAAAAGCATGCCCCCAGACACAGACAGCCAGCCACCAGAATGTCCAAAATGCACACGTTTATTAACCACAACACC
>JANRMT010062813.1:92915316-92939877 GCA_026402145.1 Polypterus bichir lapradei
TATATATAAAATATTTTCATGTCTCCTTGGGTGCAGCGCCTTAATCACCCGCCGCAAGAAGCAATTGAGAACAATCACACCTATACATGCAGGTACGACTTGCCCCAACTACCTCATTAACTCCCCGCGGCCGTGCAATTATGCAATACGGCTCTATGGATTTAACACTGGACCATTTTTTTTTTTTTTTTTTTTTGAAGTTGTGGACCCGCTATACCACATTCTTTTTGATCATTACTCCAAAAATGGTAGCCCTTCAATTTTAAAATATGAAAGTAGCAGGCAAGAATGGACAGTTGCGTCAAAAATGATCAGAAGTCAATCATACCAAGACTTCAGTCCAAAACAGATTTTACTAAAAATGACAACGACATCAGAGCTCTATGAGTCATTTCCAAATTTAGCCAGACTAGATCATATTGGGGTAGTGATCCCAGTGAGCACAGCTGAATGTGTAAAAGGATCAAGACATGTTTGAGAAATCGCATGAATCAAAGCACGCTAAATAATCTCATGCTGATCTCCTTGGAGGGCCCAGATCCTGGGGACTTGATTATGGAAAAGCTGCAGACAACTGGGCCTCTAGGAAGAAAAGAAGAATAAGTATTTAACTGAAGACACCTTCTGCATATGCAAGTTGGCTTTGAAGAATATTTTTAAATTTTTCTTCATTAGGTTTCCCATACTTTTTTCCATTGTTTTCACTTTTCTTCCCGACAGCGACAATACTTGTACCTCTTGGTTTATGTCATAACAATTGTTATTTAAAATTTTTGTTAGGGTTGCAGGATCCTGAATTGGATACTTCTTAAATTTAATAAAAATATTCTGGCGCAAGTGTCAAACCTTAAAAGAGGAACTCATATTGAGCAATCGAAAATAATTAATAATAATTAACTAATAAAAATAGTGCACATTTAATTTTCCTCACCACCAAATTTCCCTGTCTCGCCCTACCCGGCTGGAAAAAATTTCTGGGGAGAACACTGAACTATTTGTTTTGGATTGTCAATGCAGTATCTCTATATATAATCTTCATTTGGATCTTGATCTTTGTTTGTCCGCGAATAAATTAGAAGAAGAAGCACTAGATGGCAGTAGAGAGACAGCTAAAACATAGGCATTGCATCAAGAATCTCTTCCAGGCTTATACTACTGAAGACTGTAATACGCCAGTCACACCTCAAAACACAGACATTCAAACTAAACAAATTGTTGTGCTTTAAATTAACTAAAGAGATCTTCATTTAGATCTTGATCTTTGTTTGTCCGCGAATTCCACGCATGTGTAGACCACCTTCCAGTTTAGTACGTTGTTGTTACTCACGGATGTCAACAATGTGCCGGAATAACGAAAGGGGTGGTGGACAGTGTTACCCTGGTTAGCTCCTGAGGCCTGGTTAGAGAATGAGATTGCCGAAGATAAAAGGTATGTGCCTATGTAACATATGCATGAAAGAAAGGCAGTGGGTAAAATGAATGACAACATAAAAGCACGTTCCGGAAATTATTATTGTTACGTTGTAGCCGGCGAGTGCTGCGTGCCTCACAGTTGTACCGTGGCTTGCTCACATGTCAGTGAAGTGATCCCTATTTATGCTTGAAAGAGCCTGGATACCTATGTGTCCCCCTTTTATAACCATTGCTCCGTGTATATTGCCTTACTCTTTGGATTGCCACAAAGCAACCTGCGAGATTGGCGAAAGGTTGAGAAGAGATCATGAGAGGAAACGACAGCATCATGAAAACGAGGCGGACAGTGAACGGACAGAAGCAGAAATGCTCCTACACCACCACATAATTACGATTCGGACAGTGATTCTGAGTAGGCCGTTCCTATCGAATCAATATCCAAGGGTTTTCTTTTGTAATTTTGTTTCCCTTATAAAAAACCATAATGCTGTGCGACGAAGGGCCCAGTTCACGACTGGCAGTCGCGTTTAAACAGGGAGCCCTTCACAGACAACTTTAACACGCGCAACGTAGTTAGGCGCACATGGCTAGTTTTTTATGATTGTGTCCTGTGGATCTCTCAGGATTCCCAAAGGAATACCATCCTCTGCGTAGGTATATGTTAAATGTGTTTCTCAAGTTTAATAAGCCACAACTCTGTTGTTTGAAAATTTCTTTGACTTTTAATTCTCATACTTTAAATTTTTTTTCAAATAAAATGGGATGAGGTAGAAAAAAAACTGTGTTGTCTATGGATTATGGAATAATTGGTAAAACAGAATCATGATTACTTGAAAGTTGTTATAAATAGTTAATAAAAGATCAACAAGATAGGAGAAAGTGACTTATGGCAACATGTGTCAAAAATAATATTTAGGTGTAAAGGACTAACACAGGCAAAGAAAGCATATCAATTGTAAATCATTGTTGAGTAATTCAGAATCGCTAGAGAATGCTAAAGGCACAACATTAAAAAAAAAAAAAAAAAAAAAAAAAAAAAAAAAAAAGTAGCACAATTAAGAAACGTCTAAGGGGCTTAATCAAAGATGAGCAGTGGATAACAAATGGATTTAACAAGTATTTCATCCAAGTTTTTCAAAAAAAAGAATTTAATCATTGGCATTAGATTTAACTTAAAGTTAAATTTCAAATTGTTTAAAAGTCAGAGACAAAGAGTACAGGGTCACTGCTGAAGTCCTTCAGGAATCTGTGATCTTATTTAAATTAATGCACTAATTTTGCTATACTTAGTAAACTTGTGAAAATGTTGATGCCAAAATTTTAAAACGACAGACAAAATATTCAAAAAAGGGAAACACTTAAATGCACTTTAATGTAAGCAAGTTAAAAGTATTACAGGCACACAAAACAGGCACTAATTCTAAATACAAACATGATGGACCACAATGACTTAAAGAAAGCAATCTACAGCAAGTATTTAACACTAGAATTACCAGAGCCTACGAAAAAACTCGTAGATCTGTCCCACCTTAAAACGCTTCAAACCTCTCCGTTACATCTTTTGTCTTCTAAATTTGTGGCTAAGCAGCAAACAGCAAGCAGCCTACTATCACATCCCCCACCGGTGCACAGTTTTCTCAGCTCAAGTCTGTTTACCTGCGTGTCAGTTGTTTCGAGTTGTATAGAGTGAGAAGTCAAGCAAAATGACACCTTTTATAAATATTATATCATTATTTGGAACACTTGCATTTCATGTGTGTTCTGTGTCTACATAGATCTATTTATACACATCGTTAAAAAATAAACGTTTTTCATGTTTCAGTCATAATTGACAAAATGTAGACATGAAGTTTATAATGTGTGAAGCCTGAAGTCCAAATATCAAAGAAACAGTTTCACAAAAAATACAAATATAATAGAACAAGTGTGCTTTTATTCAAAAATATAACTACAGAAAAACAACCCGCGTTAGAATGCGATATTGACACGTATTTGCTAAGAGCGCTGTGGTGGCGCAACAGTATCAGCTTTTGACTGGTAGTCTTAACTTTATGGGTTCGATTCCAGATGAGTCCATTTTGAAAAGTGAGCTGCACGTATTCTTACTATTTTAAAATAAAAACATACATTTGATTCCAGTCCGTAACAGCCGGTGTAATTTATGATACTTGTAAAGGTTAGATTTTTTTTTTTTTCCTGTTATTCTCTCAGCCACGTTCACGATCCCAACTCAATCTGCCCCCAACCAACCCCACCCCCCCCGCATTTGACACTGCTGTTTTCTCAGACACACTATAACAGAGGCAAACTCAAATCATGACGACTGTTCTACATCGGATCAAGAATGCACTTTTGCCATCGCTGTACTTTGTAGATGTACATGGGAAGCACTGCACTTGTGACTTTATGCTTTAGGAAGTAAATAAATAAAGGTAATAACATTAGATCTGGCTTTTACATTCAAAGGACGGTGCATGCGCCCAAAACATTAACATTTATATGTAACTTACATAAAAGCCAGATCTAATGTTATTTACCTTGAGTTATTTACTTACATGACGACGGTTCTACATCGGATCAAGAATGCACTTTTGCCATCGCTGTACTTTGTATATGTACATGGGAAGCTTTGCACTTGTGACTTTACTCTGTAGGAAGTAAGTAAATAAATAATATCTATATAGTAATAACGGTAATTTTATTATTATATAGCAGCTCCCGTGTCTGCCTATCATATAGTGCCTTTCCTTCCTATCTATCTATACATCTATCCACTTAGCCGTTTTTTTTTATATATCTATTATACAGTGCCCTATGGGGTGCCAAACAGGCAACTACAATGATTTTCGGAATATATAAAGTCATTCTTGAATATATAAAGTCAAAACTTGGATATATAAAGTAATTCCTGAATATATAAAGTCGTCATCAGAATATATAAAGTCAGAGTTAGAATATATAAAGTCACTCCCAAATATGTAAAGTCAAAGCCTGATTATATAAAGTCAGCGTCAGAATATATAAAGTCATTACCGAATATATAAAGTCAGCGTCGGAATATATAACCTCATTCCTGAATATATAAATTTAATGTCAGATTATATTGATATTGATTGAAATGACTCAGGCACATTTTTAGTAAACTCAATGAGTTCCTACTACAACGTAATGAACTAAGTTAACGAAAACATCTTCAAAAAATATTTAAAAAAAACCCACTGTTCAGTTAATTCATCCAAAATGATGTATGTGCCTGGCATTTTGAACACTATATTTATTTATTCTTTTTGTATGGGTGCATTTTTGGACAAACCTCACAAGCCCGATTGTCTCTGAGTGGCTTCCTGTATAGATAGACAGGGAGTTCAGGCAGGCAGAACGGCGAAAGTTATAAAAAAAAAAAAAAAAAAAAAAAAAAAGAACATTTTCTCCCTAGCGGGGAATCGAACTTGGGTCTCTGAGGTACGGCAAGTCTGCTGCGCTCTGAGTGACGAAATCTTACCGGTACGGCACGGAAGCTGCATATTACTAAAATATGAAAAAGGTTCTGTTTTAACAATGTGTTTACACAGATTACTGTAGAAACAGAACACACATGAAATGAGTGTATTCCAAATAACGATCTATTATTTCCACTCTAACACTCCACTTAACTCCCAGATAATTAATCAAGGCATGAGCTGGGAGAAGTTTGTTCACATTCTAAGTCGGTGGGGGGATGGAATAGCCGGCTCCTTGCAGCTTGTGTTTATCAGCACATTTAGATGAACAAAAGACGCTGGCGGAGAGGTGAGAACGGTTTTAAGAAGCAATTTAAGGTGGGATGGATCTACAAGTTTTTTTTGTAGGCTCTGGTAATTCTAGTGTTAAGGGTTTGCGTTAATTTGATATTCTCATTTTCTAGCAAAGCCCAGAAGAGTACCAGGTGGGATTTTGTTTAACACAGAGACACAACAGTTATTTAAGTTTTGCAAAGAGGATTGACTAAGTAAACTAAAGGGCATGTCTCATTCTGACTAGCTACAAGAATTACATGCTATATTCCATTCTAATCTAGTTCTTCAACATTTTCAAAAGTATCAATCAAGCTGATCCAGCAACAATTTTTCATTAAAATATTGAATCACATACGGAAACAGTCCAGTGGTAATACATAGCAATGCATTCAAGAGAGAAAGCACTTCTACACTCAAAGGTTTGTTAGCCATACAGCTGCAGCAGAAATCTTAACATTTGTTAACTGGATGAGAGGCTATGGACAAGGAAATGATATTGATGGATAGGATAGCCTCCTCTGGTTTGTGAGAAGTTTTTATATTATCTTATAAATCAACACACAAACAGAAATTATACAATTAACATTGTCCATTGTCACCAGTCAATCAATAAAATGTTAAATTGGAAAGAAATAACATTGCTGCACTGTTGCCTTACAATTCTAGACTCCTTGGTTCAAACTCTGACTTAGACAATGTCTGTGGGTAGCTTGCATTTCTTTTGATGGTTTCCAAGTACTCCAATTTCCTTCCATATACCACAGAAATTCCTGTTAAGTTGACTAGTCTTTTTAAAGATTGTTCTGTAAAAGTGCCCTGATGATACCTATCTTGTACATGATGTTGCAATGATTGGCACTTGCCTATGCACCAGCTGGACTAAGCACATTAAATAACTGATTAATTGATTGATGGATGGATACAGTATTTCTTACATAACAGCCATAGTCATAGCATACACTGTAGATGAGATTAGAAAAGACACATCATAATTGATCACTAACTAAATTTTACTAAAAGAAAAAAAAAAAGAAAAAAAAAATAATAATTTTGTAAGAAAGCATCTTGATTTGTTTTATTCAGCCCAGAAGAACTATATAATTTTGGTTGAATGAAAGACTGAAGTAAATTTTGTAATCAGGTACATATGTACTTTAGAGGAATACAAAAGAAAATAATAAATCTATCAAAGTTCATTAATTTACCTTTGGTCCACCAAGATATCCAGAACATTCTCTGCTAGCCAGATGTTTTTTAGGGACACATCACCACCTAAATTAGCATACAAAGTTAAAATGTGCAACAGCATGTTACAGTCAAATAATAATACTCTAGTAATTATTGTTAGCAATCAGACCAAAAAGAAGTGAACATATTCACCTGCTATTTGTTTCATTAAAGTCATGCACACCCCATCAGCTCCTATTACTGTACTTTTCACCAGCTCCCTCACAAGCCAAACCATCTGAAAAGAGAATACTAATAGTTGACACAACAAGGCTGGCAAACAGATTTACAAAAAGTACAGTACAGCATGACTGCTGATTCTTATCTGGTCACATAATAACCTCATGTCTGTCTCATATGCTCTGGCAAACAATTGAATGAATTAAGTTGATGTCTCCTTTTTGCAAAGCTAACAGACATTGAGATTCTGTCCTACTTGCCTGGACCAAGACAGTGATACAATTTTTTTTTGTTTTACTAGATAAGGACCACTCTAGCTACTTCTAAATACCTGTGAACGACACGTGTCCTGCAGCCTCAGGAATTTTTCCATAAGAATCTGGTTTATCTTCATTAACACAATGTTCATACCATCTCTGTTGATCAGTGTTAAGTCCCTGTAACACTGGATAACAAAAGATAAGAAGAAAAATCTAACAAGAAAAACTACAGCGGCACTAATAAATTAATATAACAAAAATGTAAATTATGATATTAAAAATGCTCAGATGTTTCAACAAGTATCTTAACAAATTACATTTACTAATGATTTAAGATTGTTAAGCATTAGAACTCCAATAATTTAGCATCTCTTATCAATTCTGTTTTGCTTCATAGTACCTTTGCACACTGACTTCATTAAGCAATCAGGGGACCTGACACACGCTTGAATATACAGTTAGGTCCATAAGCATGTGTACAGTGACACAATTTTCATAATTTTGGCTCTGTAAGCCATCACAATGGATTTGAAAAAAAGCAATCAAGTCTGAAACCCATGACCATCTCCAAGTGCTGGGATTCCACCCTAGTGATACTTTGCCAGTTGTTTACTGCAGCTGTCTTAAGTTGTTGTTTGTTTATTGGACTTAATTAAAGAAAGCTAAGTTATTTCTCTATGTGATTTCCTACCATTGTACCACTAAGGAAGGAGTATCGCCTTTTAATATTATATCTATATAGTTTCGGGTTACTTAAGATGCCGCAATTACCAAACAAACGTATTTCCAGGGAGCTAGCGCCCCCTATAGGAAAACAGTGATACTTTGCTGCTGCTGTCTTCAGGTGCTGCTTGCTCATTGGACTTTCTGCCATCAGCTTTGTCTTCAGTAAGTGAAATCCAAGTCTAATTGGATTGAGGTCAGGTGATTGACTTGGCCATTGAAGACTATTCCTCTTGTTTGCATTGAAAAGCAGTTGGTTTGCCTTTGCAGTCATATCATCAATAAACATTAGTTACTGACTTCATTCGCAACCAAACCTGATCAAGCCGTAAAACTGCTTCCACCATGTTTCACAGATGATGTGGTATTCATTGGATCATGAGCCATTTCTTCTCTTCTCCATGTTCTTCTTTCTAACATTCTGGTATATATTGATCTTAGTTTCCTTTGCCCAAAGAAAATTGTTTCAGAACTGGACAGGTTTTTAAAAAAATGTTTTCTGGCAATTTAACAGTACAGTTGTCTTCTGTGGTTTTCCATGCCTTCTGGTGCTGCTGAATTCACCACTGTGTTCCTTGGATTGATTTAACACTAGAATTACCAGAGCCTACGAAAAAACTTGTAGATCCGTCCCACCTTAAATCGCTTCTTAAAACCGCTCTCACCTCTCCGCCAGCCTCCTTTGTCCTGTAAATGTGCCGATAAAAACAAACTGCAAGCAGCCGGCTATTCCATCCCCCCACCGACTCAGAACGTGCACAAACTTCTCCGAGCTCATGCCTCGATTATCTGGGAGTGAAGTGGAGTTTTAGAGTGGAAATAATAGATTGTTATTTGGAACACACGCATTTCATGTGTGTTCCGTTTCTACAGTAATCTGTGTAAACACAATGTTAAAACAGAAACTTTTTCATATTTTAGTAATAAATGTCACAAAATGTAGACATAAACTATAAAATGTGTGAAGCCTGACAGCCAAAGAGCAAATACACTTTCATAAAAGGTTCAGGACTTTTACAACAGCTTCCGTGGCGTGCTGGTAAGATTTCGTCATTTAAAGCGCAGCAGACTTGCTGTACCTAAAGAGATCCGAGTTCGAATCTCCGCTAGGGAGAAAATTTTGTTTATTTTTAACCTTCGCCGTTCTGCCTGCCTGAACTCCCTGTCTATCTATATAGTAATAACAGTAATTTTATTATTATATAGGAGCTTCCCTGTCTGCCTATCATATAGTGCCTTTCCTTCCTACCTATCTATATATCTATCCCCTTAGCTGTTTTTTATATATCTATTATACAATGCCTTCCCTGTTTATTTATATATCTAGTGCCTTCCCTGCCTGTCTGTCTGTCTGTCTGTCTGATTGCATATAGCGCTGAACTTACTGCTTTGTACTATTCTGTCCTCTGCATGTTCTGGAGTACAAAAGAAACACCACACTACAGCAACATGTGCGAACTGGCAAGATCGGGGAAAAAACACGCGGTCACTGATTACAAACCGCAAGATGAATGAAAGAGACAATATATGTAAAAACATCATCATCGCACTAATGCAATATTATTTGAAAACAAACAGCGTCAGATCGGGTTTGAATATGCGCCCGATCTGACGCTGTTCGTTTTCAAATAATATTGCATGTATTGAACTATTTTAGAATAAAAACATACATTTGATTTCAGTCAGTCTGTAAGAGCCAGTGTAAATGCATGATAATTATAAAGGTTAGCTTTTTTTTTAATTCAGTTCCATTCTCTCAGTCGCGTCCATGATCCCCCCCCCCCATCTGACACTGCTTTTTTTCCACATAAAGACGCGCTATAACTCAAATGTGATTTATTTGGAGACGCGCTATAGCTCGAATGTGATTTATTTGGAGATGGCTATACTCGAATGTTATTTGTATAGGGAAGAAAGTACAATGTCAGGTGCTCATTCAGTGTAATAGGAACCATAGCACAGAGAGATGTGTACACTGCAACAAGTACACATGTCGTGAATGTAGGAAGGGTGTGTGGGAATTGTTAATATTTGAATGTGATGATTTTATATAGCACGGATCGGAAATCAGCAGTTCTTAGCATTGCACCACGCAAGCTGTCGTATCAACCGCCTACTGTAACTTGCTTTATTTTTTCTTCACGTATAGTCTAGAATAAAAGTGCACTTGCTTCGTTATTCTTGTACACCAACATATATTCCTGTGTTTGAGCGGGCATGCTCAAAAAAATAGACGTGTAATGCCACAAAAAGTGCACGCAGGCTCTTCAGTTCGGAAGCATTGGTACGAGAATGCAGTCACAAATACGCTGCAGAGCTATAGCACATCTTTATGTGAAAACAGCATTCTCAATTTGGGGGGGGGGGGGGGGTTTTAGGGAAGGATCCTGAACACGACTGAGAGAATGAAAAGTGAATAAAAAAAAAAATAACCTTTACAAGTATGATAAATTACACCGGCTGTTACACACTGAAATCAAATGTATGTTTTTATTATAAAATAGTAAGAATAACAGCAGTTTATGTCTCAATCGCGCGGGATCGAACTCATGACCTTTTGAATACTAGTCAGGGGCTGACACCATTATGCTACCGTGGCAGTTGTAGTAAGTATGTGTCAATGTGGCATGCTAAGGTGGCTTTTTTCTGCAGTTATATTTTTGAATAAAAGCATACTTGTTCTGTTATATTTGTACCTTTTGTAAATGTGTTTGATATTTGGACTTCAGGTTTTATACATTATATAGTTTATGCTTACATTTTCTCATTTACAACTACAATATGAAAAATGTTTCTGTTTTAAAAATGTGTTTACACGGATTACTGTAGAAACAGAACACACGTGAAATGTGTGTATTCCAAATAATGATCTATTATTTCCACTCTAAAACTCCACTTCACTCCCAGATAATCAAGGCATGAGCTGGGAGAAGTTTGTGCACGTTCGTTGGGGGGATGGAATAGCCGGCTACTTGCAGCTTTTCTTTTATCAGTACATTTAGATTAACAAAAGACGCTGGCGGAGAGGTGAGAACAGTTTTAAGAAGCGATTTAAGGTGGGACGGACCTACGAGTTTTTTCGTAGGCTCTGGTAATTCTAGTGTTAACCACTCCATGTGTTTCTGCTGTCTTTCTGAAGATTTTATTTTGTTTTCTCGATCTAATGATGGACTGCTTTTACTTGCATGGACATCTCTTTGGACCTCATATTGAGAGTTCACAGCAACAGCTGTATGCGAATTTCATGCTTAGAATCAATTCCAGACCTTTTGCTTAACAGTTAATGAAATAATGAGGGAACTGCTCAAACCCTGCTAGGGAACATTTTGTCAGTTACCTGTCCAAATACTTCTGATTCCATTTTTTTGGGGGAGTTTGGGGGTTGGGCTATGCAGAAAAATATCTGGCATCCCTAAATGGTTCACACAATATTTCTAGTAAACCCTTTAAATTAAAGTTGAAAGTCTACATTTCAATCACATAAATGTTTGCTTTCTTTCAAATTCATTGTAGTGGAGTAAAGAGCCAAAATAATAAAAATTGAGTCACTGTCCAACTACTTATGGACCTGACTGTATGTGCTACCAGTAAAATGCATTCATGCCAATCTTTAAAAACAAATGTTTTGCTTTAGAAGCAGATTGCCAGGTTTGAAATGCCACCAGTCATACAACTCAGATAAATATATTTTTTTAAATATAAGGTGTTAAAATCTGGGATGTGCTGCTACTGTAAAAAGGTCTTACCAAATATTTTGAGGATAAAAAAATTAACTAATGGAAAGTCATACCCTTTGTGATTGAGCAGATTCTGTAAGAAGTAGGGTGAAGAGCCCCAGACAAACCTCCTCATGCTGCTGGGCACCTTTGCACACCTGACATGTGAAAAATAAAGGGTCAAATGAACAAGAAGAATACATATCCTTATTGAAGGTACCCATTAATAGACCTAAATTACTGTCCATCATTTGAAAAATAAGGAAAAATGTTACAGGCTTGAGAGAGAGATTTGAAAATAATAGAAACTTCCTCAAAAATGTAAAAGGTAAAAAACTCAACAGTTAAAGAAGTTTACATGTCTCTGACTAGTTAAACAAATATTTAAACTCTCAAATGTATTATTAATTTTAGCATAATTGCACACTTAATGACAACTGTATTACTGACACTAAACTAACAGCAAAATTTGTCCTTCTTTTACCTAAGCAACCTTTTCCTTGTAAAATACTTAGTGAGCTGCAAATTGTTACTGACATACTGACTGTAAATTCAGAAAGTATTCGGATCTTAACTTTCTGCTTACTTCATGGTGTTGAAATTTATTTTTAAATAAATAAATTTGCCATTTTTGCCCATCAATCTACAATTAATAACCCCAATGATATTGTGAAAACATGCTTTCAGAAGGGTTGGCAAATGTATTAATAGTCAGAAACTGAAACCTTTCATTCAAATAAGTATTTAGACCCCTAATTCAGTACTCTGTATGAGCCCCTTTGGCAAAAATTACAGCTTTGAGTGTTTCAAAAATTAGAACATTAGAACACTCTAGACGAGAACAGGCCATTCAGCCCAACAAAGCTTGCCAGTCCTATCCACTTATTTCTTCCAATAAAACATCAAGTCGAGTTTTGAAAGTCCCTAACGTTTTACAGTCTACCACACTACTTGGTAGCTTATTCCAAATGTCTATCGTTCTTTGTGTAAAGAAAAACTTCCTAATGTTTGTGTGAAATTTACCCTTAACAAGTTTCCAACTGTGTCCCCGTGTTCTTGATGAACTCATTTTAAAATAACAGTCTCTATCCACTCTTAATCTTCTTTTGCTTAAACTGTAATGACTCAGCTCTTTCAATCTTTCCTCATAATTCAACCCCTGTAGCCCTGGAATCAGCCTAGTCGCTCTTCTCTGGACCTTTTCTAGCGCTGCTATGTCCTTTATGTAGCCTGGAGACCAAAACTGCACACAGTACTCAAGATGAGGCCTCACCTGATTATAAAGGTTGAGCGTAACCTCCTTGGACTTGTACTCCACACATCGTGCTATATATCCTAACATTCTGTTAGCCTTCTTAATGGCTTCTGAACACTGTCGGGAAGTCGATAGCTTAGAGTCCACTATGACTCCTAAATCCTTTTCATAAGGTGTACTATCGATTTTCCGACTGCCCATTGTGTATTCAAACCCAACATTTTTACTTCCTATGTGTAATAATTTACATTTACTGACATTAAATTTCATCTGCCACAAATCTGCCCAATTCTGTATGCTATCCAATTCTATTTTGTCCTATAACTGATACAGAAACCACTTGTCTGAATGTGGATGGTGAGTGAGCTTGTGTTTAGTCCAGCAGTTCATGTTTTCAGTAAAAAAAAAAAAAAGATATGAATATGAAATTGCTCTTTAGTAAACCATAAGTTTGTTAGCTTAAGAGTGAAATTTGTCTATTTTAGTTGTAAACTTGTGTGATGGATAGCCAGCAACTCATCCCGGCCGACACATCCAAGACGGTAGATGGCATCTTCCCTGCAGCATGGAGGTGCCCCAGATTCCTGCAGGGCACCATGGGAGATGGAGTTCGGCTTCACAGCCCGGCTGTTTGCAATGGGTGCCATCGTGTGACGCTGCAGGGAGACGCAAGGATTTTTATTTTCCCTGTAGCCCAGAAGTACTCCCAAGTCACACGGACGGAAGAACAGAAGTACTTCCGGGCTGAAGAAAAATATAAGTCTGACCCAGACGTGCTATTCAATTGCATGGACAGAAGGACAGGTGCACTTCCGGGTCAAAGACTATATAAAGGACTATGGGAGACCCAGCAAACCGAGCCGGAGTTGGGTGGTAATATGACAGAGCTGCTGGGAGAGGAGGATTTATTTATTGGATTGTGATTATTGATTTATTGTTTAGTGGGGTGACTGTGGTGTCTACTGTGACCCAATTTTGAAAAGAAAAGAAATTAAAAAATATTTCTAGTACTTTTACTTGGTGTCCTTCACATTTGTCTGCGAGGTTTGAGGAGCGAGAGTGCCCTCTAGTGTCACACTTGTTAAGCATGTTAACCTTGTATTTTCTTGATAAACATCTTATGAACATTTGGATAGATTTGCTGCGTTCTTCTTTTTTGGGGTTTGTACTATGTTTATTATTTGTCTGTGTGCCATAAAGTATATGATTTGGTAAGAAACAAGTACTGCATAATTAAAATATTAATCTATATTTACAATTACATCTTAAGAATCAGGAATGTGTAGCTGGTACAAAATTTAAAAAAAATGTATAAAGTAAATGTATATTTTAAGAGTAAAAAAAAATAGTCTAATGATTAAAAATGATTTAAAACGTATATGTGCATGTATATTTAAAATTAAGCACTGTTTAAACTGCTAATATCAACCAATCAAATTAATATGTGAGAAGATATAAATATTTTTTGTTAGAAAAATAGTGAAAACATTTTAAATTAAGCTTAGTTTCAGATAAATACATTACAAAAGAAGTTAAAGAATATGACAACCTGCAATTTCATAATTTTTATTGAAGGATTTAATTTTATTTTATTCCATACACAATAATTTCCCTTTGGGGACAAATAAAGTATGACCTATCTATACAATATAGATAAATATTTTATGTATTTTTATTAGTTACAGATGTATTTTAGGGGAATGTCTATTTTAGTATTTTATGGTCTCTGAACAGTAAGCCAACATTATTTCATTTTTGTTAAAAAAAAAGTAACATGTGATTTACAGTTTAATTATAAAAATACCAATGTTAAACTTTAATATAAAACATAAGCTTTTACTGTACATATCTGGTTATGCAGAAGCTTAGTATAAAAAGTTTCTTTAAAGGGATAAAGAAAACAAAATCATTATTGGAATCGGTCAATTCTAATAACATGAAATCAGTGTTGACCCTTATAAAAACAGACCAGAGCATCCACAGTCCTTGTGGCTCCAAACTTCTTCCATTTTACTGTTACTGAGGTCACTGTGCTTCTAGGAACACTGTAAGCTTTGGGAAGCTTTAAACCATTGTCCTGATCTATGCCTCACCATAATCTGATTGTGAAGGTTTATAGTCCTTAGATGTCATGGCTTGTTTTTTATACTGACATTAAGAATGAATTGTGGGGCCTTACATACATAGGTGTGTGCCTTTCTAAACTATGCCCAACTAATTCAGTTTGATAAATGTGGACTCGGATCAAGTTCTAGATATATCTATATGGCAATTAATGCAAAAAGAATACTTATGTTAATGAGAGATTTAAGCCTTTGACCTTTATTTATCCTTTTTAAAAAAATCACGTTTTCACATAGACATTACAAGTTATTGAGTGCAGACTGATAGGCAAAGTTGTCACATTTATCCATTTAAAATTAAGTGCTTCATCTGAAAGAGCGTTCAGCATATGAGAATGGATTTAAGAAGAAAGACACTCTGTGCTAAAGCAAAATTCCATGAACAACATACTACTCACCCATGGGTATTTCAAATACAGTACATTAGTTTAGGACAGTCCACCCAAATTATTATAATATGTTGTGGTTCAGTTGTCATTGTATTTTTTTTTTTTTTTTTGATCTTAAAAAATAAAAATAACACTTTCAGAAGCTTGTCGTGTAACTTCATGGACTATGGAATATTGTCTTTAATGTTGGTTTCGCTAAGCCCACTGTAATTCCATGTAGACTATATTTTGTTGTGTATTTTAATGTTTTGAAAAGCATACGGATTCGCATATTCTGATAGTATTGTGAAAAAGAATTTTTATGTAGTTCTTATTAGATTCTGATATATTAAGAATCCACTTGTGCTATACATGCCAAATTCATGTACCTTTTAGACTTGAGCTGACTTGACATTTTGGGTTTGAGGATGGCAGACAAACCATAATAAATAATAGCATTTTTTAAAGTCACAACCATATTTCTACATATTTTAATTAGATTCCAAGTCTTATGTAACAAATTGCTAGTAATATAAAGTTATAATATGAAGTAAATCTCACAATAGTACAATTAATATATTTAAATGACAGGAAAGGTTACCTTTTTATGGTTGATTATTCATTGTAAATGTGGCAAAAATAAGCACTTTTTTTTTAAATGAGTTGGTAAACTAAGGAGTGCTGTAACTGTCAGAGGCGTCTGGGACAGAGATTGTCATTTTTAATATTTTATTTTATCAAAGACACATATAACATTTTTGGTTATTAAATATATAGTGGCAGTGGTTTATGTGAGGAGTGATGGAGATTTGCTCAAACCACAACGCCACTGTACACATGGTACAAGAACGTACAGCAACACTTCCTGCCATTTTAAATTATTCGGACTGACTTGCGAACAAGAACAGCTGTCTGACGTGTTAAAGAGAAAAATATGAAATATACAAGTTGTGAACCCCTCTCAAAATTAATTATGAAACATTAAATTATGCCATAATTGAATCAGTACAGAATGTTTCTCTGTTCTCTTTTAAGGATATAAGACATGCAAGAAGAGAGTTGCCAGGACCCGCAGTCATCTCGCCTATGCTTTTGATGGGGAAAGCAATCAGAAGTGGCATTGATTTTTGGATGGGAACGGGATAATGCAGGTGAGAGCAGAAGAAAATTGTAAGGATCTCTTTTGGGAGAGTCTGGGAGCACGTTAAAACTACAGCATGAGCAGCCAGGAGCATGAAAGAAAAATTAGTACCATGCAAACCACTACACCAATGTTCAAATATACTCCAGGAAGCAAGATTTGATTTACATGTAGGAAGTCAATTTATGACGCAAAAACATATTTCATGTCATTATTTAGCCACCACCAGTCTTCACTGCTAACATGCAAAAAGCTGGATCCATAAACATCTTGTGTTTGCTGTATACAGGTTATTTAAATAAATAAACCAAATTTAAATTATAAAACACCAGGATTTGGTTTATCAGGCTATGCGTGCAGTAATTGTGCTCCTTAGCTATCTCCAATTACATTAAATTCAGGTAACAAATTTATCTCTGAACTGTCCTATTGAAAGCTATCATATAGATTGACATTCACATGATATTTACCATGAGATGACACTGACTATAATTGAAGTTAAGATACAAATATGACAGCCCTCTTCTGCTCTGTTTCTGAAATATCTTCATGTACACAGAAAATACTCACATGTGCATTAAGAGCATCATTGGCTTCACGTTCTGAAAGACCATTCATCAATGATGTAACAACAGTGACGCATCGATCAAGCCTCTGAAGGAAGAGTAAAAGAAAGATATTCAGAATGGATTCTTTTATGTCTTCAGAAAAGAAAACTATTTAGAGGAAACGTTTAAGAGATCCATAATCAATAGAAAACACAAAATTCAATTAAAAACCTGATGTGCACATGACTTCACCATATTAATAGAACGGGCACAGAATGCAATGTAAATCAAAATAAATGCTATATGCAATACCACTGAAATTTTTTTTCACAAGGCAGATGCAACTTTTTTTTATTGTTTTTGTAATTAAATTACAAATATGGAACGTTTTAATTTTTGCCCTAAATATAAATTATGAAAATATGAATAAATATGAATATGAATTTCACATTACTAGATCATCTTCAGTGTGTCTAGTCTAATTTCACCCATTATCATTTAAATTCAGTCGATTAGTTGATTGAGTAACAATTACTGTTTCATATTTTTGAATTAGGTGTTGGTGAATTTTTTTCCTTCAATAAATAAAACAATAATTTAAAAGCCTAAAATTAATGCTTACTCAGGTTGTTTTTTATCTATTATAAAAAAAATCTTGGAAAGAAACATTAGGGATACGAGACGTGATCTTCACATGAAAAGACCCGCAAGATGAAAGAGATTGGCCACAGAGTGTCTCGCGGGGACTTTAAACATGAGACTTTGTGCCAAGAGATTGACCCAGGACCATCTCATGGGTACGCAGAACATTCTTGCAAGACACGCCCTACTTACAACCAATATCAAATATGACCACGTGCAGCAAAACACTCAGTCGTGCAAAGGCTTTGAGCACACGCAGATTCAGGGCTCTCAGCGCATATAAAACGTATAAGGACAATACATTATAAATGAAACGTAGACGACTAAGCGAAGAAGAAAGCAGCGTGGAAAAGAGAGACTCAAAAGTGTTGGAGAGAAAAAAAAGAAAAAAGAAAAAGAATAACCTAGGTGCAAATTCAGAAAATAAGGAAAGTAATTATCAGCCCGGAACAAGTGGAGCTGAAAAAAATCCACATCCAATCAGGCACAGAATTAAAAGAGGCAGAGAGTCAAAGACAAAGTAGAAATTCAAAAAGACGTTCACAAACGTTGGCACTATAAAAAAAAAAAAAAAAGCAGGTTAGAGATTATGAAAGCAGTGGAAACAAAAAAAACAAATGTAATTTATTACTTGAAAAAGGAAAATAATCACGGACCAGGTGTCGTTGAAAAAAATAACAGGACAAAGCGATGTCAGAAATAAAAGACAAGAGTAGAAAACAAAGTAAAACATCATAAAGAGGTTAAAAAACAGGTGGGCCAAACACATGCAGAGCAGGTTAGATACCGTAGATCCCGGAATACAAGCCGACCCGGTATATTAGCCGATCCCCTTCTCTACCGACTAAATTACATGTATTTGCCGATGACCGGTATTTAAGCCGACCGACCCCCTTCTCCAATCAAAATTTTCTAAATTTCCTTAAAAGTGTCTCTTTGGGTATATTTATAATGTTTATTGGCGAGAATTTGAGACTGCCGGCATTTTTGATGGAAACTAGGAAGTGATTGCGGAGAAGTTTGGTAAATTGGAACCTTTGTGTTGAAACTATATACGCAAATACGGTACATCGGCGGGTGGATTTCCGGAGACATGTTATAAATTTGATTAACTTATATACGCAATACAGTGGACCCTTGACTTACGAACTTAATTCGTTCGCAAAGGCTAACCCATAATGCGTTCCAAACCTCCCACTACAACACTTACTTAACCTTTTCATAATAAAAAACACCAATATTTTTTCTAATGTACTAACCAAAAAGTTATAAAAAGTGCCTAGCCTACTTCGATTAGGCTAGGAGCATGGCGGCGCGCAGCGGCTCAGAGCTCTCCTTTTCAGTGCACTTTTTTGTTGTTTTTGTACTTTTTTTTTTGTCCTTGTTTGTGCACGATCGGTTCGGCGAACATCCACTACACCATTCAGAACCTTATAGACATCGGTGTCCAGAGCCAGACATCTGTTTTGAGTGTTTTTCATCACACGCACAACATCCCAGACAACATAGCGAGACCAGCGGACTCTCCGTGGTTTGTTGTCGGGTCTAGGAGACGACACAGATGGAGGAGGGAAAGAAAGCAGAAGCGGGGCCGCAGATACGGCGTTATGCTAAGGCTAAAAAACAACCATACAAGCCCTATACAGAACTTTTTTCTGCACTGAAGGAGCTGCTTTTAATCTCATTGTAGATGCGTATAGTGACAGTAAAAGGCATTCTATTCTAGAAACAATTTCATACTGTACTCACCATTTAATTTGATATCTTTGGGCTGCAGGAAGGGAGGAGGAGGAGATATTTCCACACAATGTCCATCTTCGTTTCGAAATTACATCCACAAAAACATGTATCTGGGCTCCGACTGACGCTACTAACGCTCTCGGTTGTTTGTTTACAATCGCACAAGCGGATACACGTGACCACATCCGTTTCGTAACGCAAGATGTGGATTGTAAATCAAAATAAAAAAATTTATTTTAAACTTCCCGATAATTTATTATAAATTTTATTAATAAAATCAACAACTAAAACACTTTTTTGAATAAATTCTTTATTTAATTTAAAGTACCGGCATGCAAAGTTACTTCTTCATCTGAAAGATGGCTCTGTGGTTTCGTCATTATGTACTTCCGTATTCATCGGCAAAACCGGCATTGCGCTGGAAATCTTGAATCTGAAATGATACTCTTTGTATAAACCGAACCCCAAACTCCAAGCCAAAAATCTAGGACGAAATTCTCGGCTTGTATTCCGGGATCTACGGTAATGAAAACTGGAATTCAAAAGACTCAAAAAAAAAAAACGTAGGAGTGAAACACATGCAGAGCAAGATACAGAATATGAAAGCAGAAAAAAACGACAGTGTCAAAACAAACAAAGTATAGATAGATAGATAGATAGATACTTTATTAATCCCATGGGGAAATTCACATAATCCAGCAGCAGTATACTGATAAAAAAATATATATATATATTAAATTAAATTAAATAGTAATAAAAATGCATGTAAAAGCATACAATAGCTTTATAACTTTAAGTAATAAAGCAGACAATAACTTTGAGCAATTTAGCATTTACTCCCCCAGGTGGAATTGAAGAGTCGCATAGTGTGGGGGAGGAACGATCTCCTCAGTCTGTCAGTGGAGCAAGACAGTGACAAAAGTCTGTCGCTGAAGCTACTTCTCTGTCTGGAGATAACACTGTTCAGTAGATGCAGTGGATTCTTCATGGTTGACAGGAATTTGCTTAATGCCCATCGCTCTGCCACAGAAGTTAAACTGTCCAACTATACTCCTATAATAGAGCCTGCCTTCTTAACAAGTTTGTCCAGGCGTGAGGCGTCTTTCATCTTTATGCTGCCTCCCCAGCAAACCACCGCGTAGAAGAGGGCCACAACCGTCTGGTAGAACATCTGCAACATCTTATTGCAGATGTTGAAGGACGCCAATCTTCTAAGAAAGTATAGTCGGCTCTGACCTTTCTTACACAGAGCATCAGTATTGGCAGTCCAGTCCAATTTATCATCTAGCTGCACTCCCAGATATTTATAGGTCTGCACCCTCTGCACACAGTCACCTCTCATGATCACAGGGTCCATGAGGGGCCTGGGCCTCCTAAAATCCACCACCAGTTCCTTGGTCTTGCTGGTGTTAAGGTGTAAGTGGTTTGAGTCGCACCATTTAACAAAGTCTTTGATTAGCTTCCTGTACTCCTCCTCCTGCCCACTCCTGATGCAGCCCACAATAGCAGTGTCATCAGCAAACTTTTGAACGTGGCAGGACTCCAAGTTGTATTGGAAGTCTGAAGCATATAGGCTGAACAGAACCGGTGAAAGTACAGTCCCCTGAGGCGCGCCTGTGTTGCTGACCACAATGTCAGACCTGCAGTTCCCAAGACGCACATATTGAGGTCTGTCAGTAAGATAGTCCATGATCCATGCCACCAGGTGTGAGTCTACTCCCATCTCAGTCAGCTTGTCTCTAAGGAACAGAGGTTGGATGGTGTTGAAGGCGCTAGAGAAGTCCAAAAACATATAGATGATGGCATCCTCCGCTCCCACCTTCTCCTGGTATGCGAACTGCAGGGGGTCGAGGGCGTGGCGGACCTGTGGCCTCAGGTGGTGAAGCAGCAGCCGCTCCATGGTCTTCATCACATGTGACGTCAGAGAAACAGGCCGGAAGTCATTCAGCTCACTAGGACGTGATACCTTTGGGACTGGGGTGATACAAGATGTTTTCCAAAGCCTCGGGACTCTCCCCTGTTCCAGGCTCAGGTTGAAGATGCGCTGTAGAGGACTCCCCAGTTCCAACGCACAGGCCTTCAGCAGTCCTGGCGATACACCATCTGGACCTGCTGCTTTGCTGGAACGAAGTCTTCTCAGCTCTCTGCTCACATGGGCTGCTGTAATTGTGGGTGGGGATGTCTCACCTATGCTGTTATCAACAGAAGGATGGTTGGAGGATGCAGTACTCCGAGATGAGAGTGGGTTAGGGTGATCAAACCTATTAAAGAAGTTGTTGATTTGGTTTGCTCTCTCCACGTCTGTCTCGATGGTGGCACCCCGCTTCGAGCTACAGCCAGTGATAATCTTCATCCCATCCCACACTTCCTTCATGCTGTTATTCTGCAACTTCTGCTCCAGCTTTCTCCTGTACTGCTCCTTCGCTGACCTGAGCTGGACTCGGAGTTCCTTCTGCACGCGCTTGAGCTCATGCTGATCACCGTCTTTAAAAGCCCTTTTCTTCTGGTTCAAAAGGCCTTTGATGTCACTTGTAATCCATGGCTTGTTGTTAGCATAACAGCGTACTGTTCTTACTGGAACTACAATGTCCATACAGAAGTTGATGCAATCAGTTGTGCAGTCAACAGCTTCTTCAATGTTCTCACTATGTGACCCCAGCAGTATATCCCAGTCTGTAGTTCCAAAGCAGTCTCTCAGAGCCTGCTCTGCCTCAGGGGACCACTTCCTGAATGATCGTGTGGTTGTAGGTAGCGCCCTCACTCTTGGTTTGTAGTGAGGCTGAAGCAGTACTAGGTTATGATCTGCTTTCCCAAGCGCAGGCAGCGGGGTGGCGCTGTATGCGTCTTTAACGTTTGCATACAGTAGGTCGATAGTCCTATTTCCCCGGGTGCTACAGTCCACATACTGGAAGAAGGCAGGTAATGTTTTGTCCAGCGTTACATGGTTAAAGTCTCCATTATCACATTAGCGCAAACAAAGAGAAATTATTACTCGAAGAAATAACCAAAAGGCAAATAGAGATCGAATATATGGACATAGGTGATACGTCAGAAGTATGTAAATATTGTAAGGCTTTGAAGTTTAAGTCAGAGAATTTCAAAAATGGGGTTTACCTCACATGCATTTATTAGTTACTTTGCAAAAAAAAATATTAACTGCTGATGATGTAGATCATTTTGTCTGTGCTGAAATTCCAAACAGAGAAACCTATCCTGAATTATGGTACAAAGTCATTAAACACATGTCTCACTGACCTTATTTAAAAGATTCTGCATATTGAAACTCGAAAGATTCCAAATATTGTTTTTACAGAAGTTCTGAAATAAAAGTGAAACTAATGAAATAGCAACAATTCAAAGAAAAAAAAAATCTTAAAAGTGTGTATCCGGAAAACCAAAAACAGGGGTTAACATTTGGCATAGTGACTGAATGACATAAATGCTCTTATTTGTAAAAATTGATTGTTTCTTTGCATGACCAGCTACAAGATAAGAAAGATAACACCACTAGCAAAACACCTGTAACTAAATAGGTTCCATTATAACCAATTGAAAGTTGAAGTTAGTTTGTCTTGAAGCTGAAATAGCTTGCTGATAAAAATACCTAAAAATGTCATGCAAATGGCTTGCATAAAAGCATAAAAATATAGAGCCAAAACATGTTGCCAGAAGTTTTGTTGTTAAAACAGACAAAGAACATGGCCCGATTATGACAGAATGGCAGTCTATGGTGAAAAATGTTGGACGTCAGCAAACAGTGTCAGAGGTTTAAGGGGTAGGGGGAATCACATTACTCATATCACTTTAGTTACCCAGGTGTTTAATCACAACACTCAAGACACATGTATTTCTTGCTAAAATAATGTTAAACAATCAGCACATAATTGCATAAACAGATAACACAATTTGAATATGACTCATCTTTTGAATTGAAGCTCTGTCGCTCTCCCACATTCACTGGTCAAAAGTCCTTACTTTCTTGGTACTGTTTACTGTGGTCCAGTGATGGTCACCACAGACCACTATTCCATCTATGATAAATTTCCCTGGGAATGAATAAAGATCTCTCTCTCTCTCATAAAAGCTTTATTTGTTCTTTCGTAAAAACATGAGATTAGAAATATAAAAATATAGCAAAAACAATTTAATTTACCAAAATGGAATTAAACCAGCTTTATTTCTTATAGGTTGCTCTCAAAACTCTTTCCAGCATTCTGTTTCTGCTGGCTTTAATGGAATTCTCATTTTAGTGTCCATTTTTTGTTATTTTAATACTTGGTGTGAGCCGAACCTAGTATCTTCTTATATAATACGGTACCGTGGCTGTTCGTTTGTCTGTCAGGGATTTTAAATCACCTGTAGCTTGCAAACCATTTCACCTATCCACTTGAAATTTGGTACACATATACTACGTGACTTCCACTATCTGCTTTCGGGGTGATGATTGTTATTACTCTTTTTATTTTTATTTTATTTTATTGTAGAATCAACTCTCGGCAGCACACAGCAGGGCGGCCGTGCGGCGCATGCGTATGGACGCCGTTCTCATTCCCTGCCACCTTCGCAGTCACTTCCCCTACCTCTTCATATCTTTAATCATTTTTGAGGCAGATTGAAGACTTAAATGCCATCTTAAGTGAAAAATTAAAGTAAACATGCTAAGTAATTGCAACACAAAAACTAATTTAATCAGTTTTAACGTGAAAAAATGCCGACGAAAGAGGAGAAGTACCGGGCCGCTAGGGTGGAGAAAAGAAGACCTGCGCAGGAAGCAGCAAGCGCATCAACTTTTGAGCAAACGAATGCTAAACAGTGACAGAGAAAGAGTATGAAAACTATGAATGCTCAAATCAAGTGAATTCACTGCACACTGTTACTGGTATTATATATTTTTTGTTACTATTTAAAAAGGAACTTTGAAATATTACTAGTAAGTCACTTTCGGAGGAAAAACAATTTGAGAAGAAGTAGCCAAACAGTGCATGTACACAGAGAAAAATGGTATGCATTCTATACAGTTAGTATACAAATTCACTTAATTTCAAATTTTATAAATCACAGTTTATATAGCAATTTTCACACAACATGAAATCCATGGTATTTTAGACAAATACAAAAAAAATAATCACATGGAAAAAGTATATTATATATACAGTGGTGTGAAAAACTATTTGCCCCCTTCCTGATTTCTTATTCTTTTGCATTTTTGTCACACAAAATGTTTCTGATCATCAAACACATGTAACCATTAGTCAAATATAACACAAGTAAACACAAAATGCAGTTTTTAAATGATGGTTTTTATTATTTAGGCAGAAAAAAAATCCAAACCTACATGTCCCTGTGTGAAAAAGTAATTGCCCCCTTGTTAAAAAAATAACCTAACTGTGGTGTATCATACTTGAGTTCAATTTCCGTAGCCACCCCCAGGCCTGATTACTGCCACACC
>JANRMT010062813.1:92954877-92970575 GCA_026402145.1 Polypterus bichir lapradei
GCTTAAAATATATAAAAATAACCATACAAACATATGGTTTCTACTTCAAATGAGTGAATAAATTGAAAAGAAAAAAAAAGAAGCAGAATTCCATAAAGGTCAGTGAATTGATATAACAATTTCATTATTTTATTTATTTCAATGATGTAGTTACATTAAAATTAATTATTGCAGATTTTATTTAAAAAGTACCTTATTCTTAAAGACAGTTTTGTTTAAAAATTGAGCTTTTCTGAATGTCTCTTTTAGTGCCAGTGCTATTAACTTCAGAAAGCCCATTTTATAATGTTTTTTGCCCATTATGAAATTAAATTTAATAATGATCATTATGAACTGATTATTTAATAATTTCCTTTTTTATTCATGCAGCTGCAGAGTCAGACTTATTCAACTTTAGTTTTATAATAATTGCTCAATATATTATTAATTTGATTTGTTGTTGTTCTTTAAGGTACATAATATAAAAATATAATCATTGACTTGCAGTTTATTCCTTAAAAATCCATCCCCATATCTGAGTATATAAGAAAGCCTAGGGGAGACCACTCCCGATTTTTTAAGTTAAATGGTGTGGGTGGATAATTCCTGCAATCCTACACTGCAATTCAAGCACTGAATCAATGTATAAACAGTGAAAATTCAGCTTGTATGTACACAAACACAAAACCACAACTGTTCCTAAAACAATCGGGTGACCATTAGTACTACATGTTTAACTGGTGGTGGCTATCTGTTTTGCTTTCAATAAACTGGACTCACTTTGTTTTGTCCAAGACATGAATTTAATTACTTACATAAGAAAAAATGTGGATGGAAGCCTCGAAACTGTAAAAGTAGAAAAGCACAATTTCCTGACCTGATCCTGCAAATCGGTGACATATGACACTTGCTAGTACTGGAAAGTCAAATGTCTCTTCAGCATATGTGACCATGTAAATTTCTGGATTACTTATTACAGGTATTTACTGGGATTTTTACATTTAGATATTAGAGTGACATAGCAATTTCTCAAGCAAATAGTGTTCGGCCGTATACCTCTCATATCACGTAAGATGACAGAGACCCTAAAAAGGCACACAAACTAACATTGAGGTTTTATTTTATAGTATGAGTCCAAACACCTTGGCCAACACTAATGATTAAGTGAGGAGTTGGTTGCATTTATTAATTATTATTTTTATACTGAACTTGAAACACTAAGATCCTGTTTTTATAGCAGTCACGTTAATTTGTCTCAAAAATGTGTCCTCACAGTTCTTCCTCAGACAAAAGGAAACTTTTTAATACGAGGATCTAGAGCTAATGCTTGTTGACAGCGGCGCTGGATGAATGTACATAAAAGACAAAGAACCAGCCATTGTGACTAACAACAATGCGATACAGCTTATGGAACTACTTCACATTGCCTGCTTTTTGTGCACACACTCACTTTGGTATCACAGGTTGCTCTGAAAATTCCAACAATGGCCTGCTTGCTCGGCCGGGTGAGGTGTGTTGAAAACTTTTCCCACCATAGCAGTACAGCTAACCCAAATGCTTAAATACAAGCAACATTTAATGGACTTGCCAACACACAGACTTTTGATTTGTGTAATCTTGAGATGGAACAGTGCATTCCAAATGCTAGAAAGTTTTTGGAACAACAGCCAGTCACCTCAGCAGCTTGGCATATACTGTAGGCAGGAAGGCTGCTCATATTGTGACTGGTATGCAGTACTCTTCTCTGCAACACATCCGCCACAGGTGCCCAGTACCGTAGATCCCGCAATATAAGCCGACTCGGCATATTAGCCGACCCCCTTCTCTACCTACTAAATTACATGTATTTGCCAATGACTGGTATTTAAGCCGACCCCCTTCTCCAAGCAAAATTTTCTATATTTCCTTAAAAATGTCTCTTCAGGTATATTTATCATGTTTATCGGCGAGAATTTGAGACTGCCGGCATTTTTGATGGAAACCAGGAAGTGATTGCGGAGAAGTTTGGTAAAATGAAACCTTTGTGTTGAAACTATGTACGCAAATACGGTACATCGGCGGGTGGATTTCCGGAGACTCGTTATAAATTTTATTAATTTAAATACGCAATACAGTGGACCCTTGATTTACGAACTTAATTCGTTCACGAAGGCTAACCCATAATGCTTTCCGAACCTCCCACTGCAACACTTACTTAACCTTTTCATAATAAAAAAGGGTTGTATAATGTGCATAATTTACCAAAACACCAATAATTTTTCTACTGTACTAACCAAAAAGTTATAAAAAGTGCCTAGTCTACCAGAAGTAGGCTAGATTAAGCTAGGAGCATGGCGGCGCGCATGGTCGCAGCGGCTCAGGGCTCTCCTTTTCAGTGCACATTTTTGTTGTTTTTGTACTTTTTTTTTTTTTGTCCTTGTTTGTGCACGATCGGTTCGGCAAACATCCGCTACACCCGTCAGAACCTTATAGACATCGGTGTCCAGAGCCAGACATCTGTTTCAAGTGTTTTTCATCACACGCACAACATCCCAGACAACATAGCGAGACCAGCGGGCTCTCCGTGGATTGTTGTCGGGTCTAGGAGACGATGCAGACGGAGGAGGGAAAGAAAGCAGAAGCGGGGCCGCAGATCCGGTGTTATGCTAAGGCTAAAAAAACAACCATACAAGCCCTATACAGAACTTTTTTTCTGCACTGAAGGAGCTGCTTTTAATCTCATTGTAGATGTGTATAGTGACAATAAAATGCATTCTATTCTATTCTAGAAACAACAATTTCATACTGTACTCACCATTTAATCTGACATCTTTGGGCTGCAGGAAGGGAGGAGGAGGAGAATGAAACGGAAGGTGGTTATTGTTTAGAAGGAGCCTCCTTATGCAAATCTTTTCTTTGTAAAATTGTCGAGATGGTGGATTTCGACATGCTGTACATATTAGCGAGATCGGTCACACGAACAGCACTCTAATATTTCCACACAATTTCCATCTTCGTTTCGATTGTGATCGCTTTCTTTACCTTCTCTTCCTTCCTTAGCAATTATGTGTCTTGCTTGCATGGTCTTAGTGAATTATATATATATATAGGTAAATCACTGCAATGACCGAAATTACATCCACAAACACATGTATCTGGGCTCCAACTGACGCTACTAACGCTCTCGGTTGTTTGTTTACAATCGCACAAGCGGATACACGTGACCGCATTCGGGTCGTAACGCAAGATGTTGGTCGTAAATCAAAACAAAAATTTTTATTTTAAACTTCCTGATAATTTATTATAAATTTTATTAATAAAATCAACAGCTAAAACACTTTTTTGAATAAATTCTTTATTTAATTTAAAGTACCGGCATGCAAAGTTACTTCTTCATCTGAAAGATGGCTCTGTGGTTTCGTCATTATTTACTTCCGTATTCATCGGCAAAACCGATATTGCGCTGGAAATCTTGAATCTGAAACGATACTCGTTGTATAAGCCGACCCCCAAACTCCAAGACAAAAATCTAGGACGAAATTCTCGGCTTATATTCCAGGATCTATGGTAGTTTTTAATGTACTTGTCCTATGGGAATCTGCTGCCTTGCACGTCCAGCTGTCGCAACGTAGGGATACTCTTTCCACTGACCTGAGAGACGAGGCAATGCTTTGCTCGAGACCTTCATAAAGCCTAGGTAATACAACTTTACTCTTGTAAAAACAAAGTGCTTGTTTTCAACAATGGTGTAGGGTCTCATATCTTTACAGAGAAAAAACTGCTCTAGATTCTGCTACTTTTTGGGCACAGGGTCAATTAAATGGAAGGTCGGCGCTAAACGTCATCTCCAGTGTAGATTTAGGCTCTATTTGTTTGGATGTTGATTGAGATTATGTTTATGGGTGATATCAGGATAAATGATTTCTCAAATTTGTTGTGTTACAAACAATTAACTTCTGAACTGCACAGCTTAAATATAGCTTTGCTTTAATCCAGTTGTTCTTTACTAATGCACTGTATGAATCCACAGGAAGTCCACACATATTATTGAACTGACAAAGGAGCTGATTTCAGTTGAGAAGGAAAGATCATTTTATGTGAGGTAGTAAAGCACTTTTTCCATAGAAAGCCTTAACGAATGCATTAGCGACATCTACTGAATGGAACACCAGAAACAAAGATAAGAAAACAAATCTACATATAGTAGTTGAGCAGGATAGAGATTAACAAGATTGATCTTGAGCATTTAGGAATCGATATTGATACGTTTAAACAAAAAATAACGATTAATCAGAAAATTGATATTTTTACCCAGGCCTAATCCTTACCATCAAGTAGAATAAGCCAAGATTAAAAGGAAATTTGTAGCAAGCGATTGCTGATTTTCCTGTTGTAATGGACACAATTTGCTGTACACATGTTGTGATAAAACCACCGTCACAGAATTAATTTGCTTTTGTAAACACAAATCAATTCCAATTCAATTAATATACAGCTAAAATATGTTGCTCAAATTTCTCTGACTAATGTTAGGATATAGCGGGTTGGATAATGGATGGATGGATGGATGGATGGATGTTAATATATCAATAAACCCACAATTCCCTTATTTTATCAGATAGTAGTCAGGGAACCAGACTTCAGGGTCATGATGTGCCTGATGGTGGGCTTCATGGTAAGTAAGCCTAATTGGCAGGAATACAAGTAACCTACGCATTAAATTTTTTCTCAAAAAAACATAAAAAGCATTACATTTTTTAAAAATGGCTTGAAAAATTACTCTTTTATTAAATCTCATCTTTCTACTGTAAAACACTAAAAGTACAAATTCAGAAGTGTAAAAAGTATAATAATGAATAATAATATAAAATGAATAATAATAATAATAATAATGCAATACTGTATATACCTTCAAAATATGTCTTTTGTATGGTATACTGTATCTTTGAATGGGAAAACTGCTTAGGTGTATGATAATTTACCTGATACTGTTCAGCATAACTGTTTGTCTCAAAAACAATTCTTTGGATCACGTCATGATAAAAAAAATAACTTCAGGTTAGTAAGGGGATCATGGCTGTCAACATTCATTTTCATTTGTTGCTGTCCCATAAAATCAAAATGAGGTGGAGCTGGTTTATTTGAAGCAGGGTCAACAGAAAGGAGCTCATCTCAGTCATAACTATCGACATTGTTGGTTCAACAGACTCCCAACTCCCATGTGGGAAGGGGGAGTCTCTAGGGGACCAGCATCGTCACACTATTACACAGTAACCAGGTACATTACACAGTATTGAAAAAAATAAATAAAACAAGTACAACCTGGCTTGCAGTATTATCCAGTAGTATAGAAACAGTATTCACACATTTGAACATAATGGTCCACATCCAAACTTTTAAAACCAAGTATCTTCAGACAACAGACACGGCACATTTTTTCGTCAAAAGTTCTTCCATGTCATCATATTCAATTTTATCGTCTGCTAAAGCTTCCATTTAGGAAAGTTCTCTGTCCATTTTCACCACTCAATACCTCCACTAGCCCTGTTTAGCGGTGCAGCAGTGAAAAAGGTCCCCCCCTTAAACAGTTTCCCACTGCGCCACTTTCTGAACGTTGTTTAGGCTATTTAAACCGGTGTTCCGGTATAAGAAAAATCCATATCATACCAAAAATAAAAAACGGTTTTTGATATGAACAGGTATACCGCCCAGCACTAGTCAGACAGAGAGGTGATTATGAAGCTGGAAATTGAAGATGTGATGATGAATGTTGTTAGTGCAGATGCTCAGCAAGTTGGCTGTGCGATGGATGAAAAAGAAGATTTCTGGAGTGTTTTGGATGAAGTGATGGACAGTGTACCCAAGGGATAGAGAGTGCTGATTGGAGCGGATTTCAATGAACATGTTGGTGAAGGGAACAGAGGAGATGAGTAGGTATGGTGTCAAGGAGAGGAATTAATAAGGTTTAGATGACAGTGGATTTTGCAAAAAGGAATGACATGACTGTGGTGAATATTTATTTTAAGAAGACGGAGGAACATAGGGTTACATAAAAGAGTGGAGGAAGATGCACACAGGTAGATTACATCCTAGGTAGGAGGGTCAATCTGAGGGAGGGTGAACACTGCAAAGTTGTGACACGGGAAAGTGTAGTTAGGCAGCATAGGATGGTGGTCTGTAGTATAACATTGGAGATCAAGAAGAGGAGGAGAGTGAGGGCAGAGCCAAGGTTGAAATGGTGGAAGTTGAAAAAGGAAGTCTGCAAGGTTGAGTTCAGGGAGGAGGTAAGACAGGCACTGGGTGGCAGTGAAGAATTACCAGACAGCTGGGCAACTACAGCAGAAGGGTGACAGCAAGAAGGATGCTTGGTAGGACATCTGGACAAAGGAAGGAGGAAAAGGAAACCTAGTGGTGCAATGGGGAAGTACAGGAGAGTATACAGAGGAAGAGGTTGACGATGAAGAGGTGGGATAGTCAGAGAGAAGCAGAAAGTAGACTACATTACAAGGAGATAAGGCGAAAGTTGAAAATAGAGGTGGCGAATGCTAAAGAAAAGACCTATGTATGAGAGGTTGGACACTAAGAAGGGAGAAAATGACCTGTACTAATTGGCTAGACAGAGGGACTGAGCTGGGAAAGATGTGCAGCAGGTTAGCGTGATTAAGGATAAAGATGGGAATGTACTCACAAGCAAGCAGGGTGTGTTGAGTAGATGGAAAGAGTACTTTGAGAAGCTGATGAATGAAGAGAATGAGAGACAGGGAGAAGCTTGGATGATTTGGCGACAGTGAATCAGGAAGTACAACGAATTAGCAAGGGGGAAGAAAGGACAGCTATGAAAAGGATGAAGAATGGAAAGGCCACTGGTCCAGATGACATACCTGTGAAAGCATGGAAGTGTTAAGGAGAGATGAGAGTGGAGTTTTTAACCAAATTGTTTAATATAATCTTGGAAAGTGAGAGGATGCCTGAGAAGTGGAGAAGAAGTGAATTGGTACCGATTTATAAGAATAAGGGAGATGTGCAGAGCTGTACTAACTACAGGGGGATAAAGTTGATGAGCCACAGCATGAAGTTATGGGAAAGAGTAGTGAAAGATAGGTTAAGAAGGGAGGTGATGATTAATGAGCAGCAGTATGGTTTCATGCAAGGAAAGAGAACAATGTTTGCTCTGAGGGTGTTGATGGAGAACTATAGAGAAGGCCAGAAGAAGTTGCACTGCGTCTCGGTGGACCTGGAGAAAGCATATGACAGGGTGCCTTGGGAGGACTTGTGGTATTCTATAAGGAAGTCGGAAGTGGCAGAGAAGTATGTTAAGAGTTGTACAGGATATGTACGTTTGAAGTGTGACAGTGGTCAGGGCTGAGGTAGAAGTAACAGATACATTCAACGTGGAGGTGGTATTACTTAAGGGATTGGCTCTGAGCTCTTTCTTATTTGCAGTGGTGATGACAGGTTGACAGACAAGATTAGACAGGAGTCCCATGGACTATGATGTTTGCTAATGACATTGTGATCTGTGACGAGAGTAGAGAGCAGGGTAAGGAGACCCTGGAGAGGTGGAGATGTGCTGTAAAGGTCAGTATGAACATGACATGAGGAATGAAGGTCAATATGAACATGACAGAATACATGTGTGTAAATGAGAGGAAGGTTAGTGAAATGGTGAGGATGCAAGGAGTATAGCTGGCAAAGGTGGATGAGTTTAAATACTTGGGATCAACAGTACAGAGTAATGGAGATTGTGGAAGAGAGGTGAAAAAGAGAGTGCAGGCAGGGAGGAGAAGAGTGTCAGGAGTAGTTTGTGACAGATGGGTATCAGTGAGAGTGAAAAAGAAAGTCTACAGGACGGTAGTGAGACCAGCTAGGTTATATGGGTTGGAGAAAGTGGCAATGACCAAAAAACAGGAGACAGAGCTGGAGGTGGCAGAGTTAAAGATGCTAAGGTTTGCATTGGGTGTGATGAGGATGGATAGGATTAGGAACGAGTACATTAGAAGATCAGCTCAGGTTGGACGGTTTTTTAGACAAAGTCAGAAAAGCGAGATGCAATGGTTTGGACATGTGCTGAGGAGTGATGCTGGGTATGTTGGGAAAAGGATGCTAATGATAGAGCTCCCAGGCTAGAGGCCTAGAGGCTAGATGCCCAAGAGAAGGTTTACAGATGTGCTGAGAGAGGACATGCAGGTGATGGGGGTAACAAAGCAAGATGTAGGACAGGAAGATATGGAAAAAGATTATCCGCTGTGGGAGCAGCCAAAAGAAGAAGATGATGGTTTCTTTTTCTTGGCATGCCGTTTACAAATGAAATTTAATTTATAATTTGTATATATGCCTTTTTAAATAGTATATTTTATTGTAATTCAATTGGAAACATGTAAATATTCCTTTATGATGTAAAAAACATTTTTGCATTATTCATTTATTGTAAAAAAAAATAATAATAATAATTATAAGAATTGTATTATTTATTACTAGTGCTACTGCTCGATGAGGCCATATCCCCAATCACCTATCAATACCACTGACTAATAAAATGCTTAGGGGGAACACTGAATTCTATCTAAAATCAAAACCAGAAAGTTTGTGCTTTTTAATTTTGGAAACTCATTTATTAACAAACATACTTCCTGTCCTTTATAACATGTATATCATAAGATACCAACAAATTAAAATGTTTTACTGTCTTTACCCAGCATTTGTAAGAGGAACAAAGCTTACTGATATAAAACAAGAGATACAGAGAGATAAAAAAAGAAAAAGGGAGCAAAAGTTAAATTAATAAATACAAAAGATAGCATTTTGGCTTTGGGGAAAAAACATATTTAGCGCATATTGTGTAGAGCTCTCCTTTGCTACTAAAAGAAACACATCCAAGACCTAGTCACTCCTGCTTTAGCCAAGTATACATATCAGGTATACTTGCAAAGGCAAAAACCATAAAAAACTCCCGCATGCATAAAGAAAAAAATATCTATACTATAACCTGCACATCACAAAAGACATGGTCCAGTACATACAATTAGTTACATAAAGTTTCCCTCAGGTGTATGAAAGCCAGATGAGACAAAAGTATCCCAGGCACACAGCTACCCAGGAACCTGAATGAGCAACATTCTTTCCAATGCACATAACATTAATTTAGTAATTGAAACATGTAATAATATCAAATATCTCATCACCCCCATTTACACCCAAGCACCCCCCCCTATTTTTTTTTTATCAGTTAGTTACTGTGTATTGTTTGCAATAAATGGCAAACAAATATTTTAATGATGTGTTTTATGGAGAACAGAGATAAAGTTTCCAGACACAATTGGCTTCAATGGGAACTAGAGCTGAACATATAGCAAACAATATCAAAACGCCTAAGAAAAAAAATCTTAATTTACTCATGTCACATAATCCACATATCAGCTATACTGTAGTTTTGAACAACCTAATGCTTTTTCAATTGTGATGTTACAGTATACTACTCTAGACTATACTTGTCTATTTTGTATCTTATTACTGTTACAATTTTATCATTTGTGCTAAGCAAAGCTACCTTTTAAAAACACTCCACAAACAGACTCTGACTGCTTGTCAGTTAAAGAAACTTTGGAAGACAGAACATATTTGTGACTTTAGAAAGCAATACCATCTGCTTGACATTAGCATGTGCCCCCAGTATAGATTTCCTCTAGAGACTCTGGTTTCCTACCACAGTCACAGACACACTTTTAGGATGATCCAAGATGTAAAGAAGTGATCCTGAATATTCTTTGCATAATGCAGACATGCATGTTAGTAATGTTTCTAAACAATGTGGCTTAACTCATACATAACTTTTATGGCAGAATCAATCCTGAAATCTGGACAAAGTTTACTTATATCTACAACTATAAACTGTTGCAACCACAAAGCTAAAATGCATAACCTCATAGGAAAATAATGAAGTCAACCCAGGTTGTGCTATGAAAATACAACGTAAATGGTAGCTCCTGCACGCTCACTAATTACTGTATACTGTCAATGCATAGAAGTCTTCTGTTACATTTCACATTATACATAACAATTGTGATGTTTTTGAAATCTCATTCAGTAAACAATTATTTTAACAATACTGTTTTACAAAATTTAAGTTTGCAGATTTGAAGCCCTTTTTCACTACATACCCATTAAGATCTTAAGATTGTCACAGAACACTGAGTTTTTGTTGTGTCACAAGTACTCAATAATCCAACTTGTAAATACTTAATAGTATAAGGCACAAAGATTGTGTGTGTGCATTTATACTGTATAACATGGAAAAAAATTCAAAATGCATCACATAAAAATAATTCAGGAAAGGAGGCTCATATAATCTTTGTACACTTACGCGTATTACACCCATTTCCAATAGTAGCTTTTAGTTCACTTTAACTTGCACTTTCTACTTAATCATCACAATGTAAAGCTCACTTTTAAAAAAGAAAAAAATGAAATCCTCAATGTAATAAAAATGCACATCTCTTACATAATAAAACCTTCTCTTTAATATATGTGCCGAAAGACCTACTTATTAAAACTAATTTCAAAATCTCCACATTGATCATCTATACCCAGCTATATTTGCTATGTAAGTATACTTTCAAGACACTTCCCTATCAAACAATGCATTAGAATTAAATACTGAGCAAATTATGGTTATTGCATTTTTCCCAAAAGATCAAGGCAAACTAACAAAGTCAACTGGACGTTTTTAGGAAATGATTCTTCTATGTCATTTTATTTAGAACTTTGCCTTCTGTTAAAAAACACTCCAGTGTACACTATAACGACATGGAAAGTGAAATGCTTATTAATCCATTCATCTATTTTCAAATCTGCTTGTCCAGTCTAGAGTTGCGGGGTGCAGGAGCATACATTGGTAATGTAGAGCAAATGGTAGAAACCAACAGTGCTTGGTGCACCTCTCCAACTCAAGGTATACTGCCAGACACAAGTGTGGTTTAGTGGTTACAGGGTTTGACTGATCATGTGACCCTGAACAAAATTTGTCACTGACATGTGAACTAATTGTTAGTGTGTAAACATTTGTACTACAGTTCATAATTGTAAAACATTTTGAAGAAATGGTCACAACAAAAACACCCTATTTAATTTCATGTGTGTATTACGTGTGTGTATTATGTACACTCTTGAGCAGCTAAATATACAGTATGCTATCAAAATGTTTTACATAAAATGTATGGCAGATTTTGGTAACACCCCAAGGGATTCAAATCTGAGATTAGTTATAGAGGGCTACATTGTTAATATGATACTGTTCTGAAACACAGGGACTGGTCAACAGACGCAAACTTAATTATTAAACTTTTGGCAATTTGAAGCGATGTTGTCAGAGAATGGGTTTACAAGAAAAAAAATGAACATTTCAAATGTGTAATCCTAGCTTTTCGTGATGGGGCAAATGACTTCAAAACAGAATCAAGAAAGTAATAAAACATAATGTAGCATCAGAAATCTGAATATTGATAAATGTCAAATTTGTTCAAGAAGTTTAATGTAGTTACTGACATATGTTAAAAGTAAATGATAAGTAGAAAAGAATAAAAATCAGTGGTGATTTGGGAACAATACGTGAACTACTCATTTTCCTCAAATTAATTGCTGGGGGTTTCTTTTGTGACCTGCCATAAATGGAATAAATTAAAAAGTAAGATTTATTGGACAGCCAATCAGAACATAGCCGCGTGACAAGTTCAGTATCCTCTAGGTACTGTCCCACACTTCAGTCAAATGTCTTGAAGACTGCGTTCCTGCTTTCAGGTAGCACTGGGCTGCAGACCCCGATGCACATACTGGAGGAGAGACGGATCAGAGCGTAGACTTCAAAACGATTAAAGATGCAGGAGCCCCGGACTGATAACCTAAGGCCCTAAGGCTGGCTGCCTGCCTGTCCGTTTCTCCTACCTCCTTTACCCCCTTCCCTCATAGCGGCGCCATTGCTTTACCTCCTCTAGTTCATCCTTGGCATCGAGGCTAGTGGAGACGAGTAGTCGGCCTTGGCTCTTTCCTTTCGGTGGCGGGGGTTCCATGGTGTGACCCCTGTAGTCGCTGGCGCTTCTAAGTTACTCTGTGGTGGGGGGAGGCGCTACCTTTGATGACTCCCCCCGTCGCCTTGTGTTTACCAACCCGCTTGCTCCGTAAATGCAGTCACAAACTCTGTTTTTAAGCTACGCCCCCTAGTTTCTGAATCCTAGCCAGAACAAGGTCTGAACTTAATAGCTAATACTCTCGACAAAGTTGGGCGACACTTTTCTCCGTTAGATACCCCTAAGAGTCTGCAGGGTAAAAGTCGGCTTACCCACAGACAACAAGCACACCTTCCGGAAGGCATGCATAGTGCAGGAAGCAGTTGGGCGGAACTGAACCTTCGCCCGCTACGTGAACGGAAATATTGACCAATGAAACGCGACAAACTGATTGCGAGACGAAAAAGAAAGCCAATCGTGCTGCACACCAGGTAATAATAGACGTCTATTTCAACCACTAGGAAATGACATAGAAAACCAGTATTAAAAGCCATCTTTAATAAGAAGGCGGTTTTTTAGCTTAAACGCTCCTTGAAGAAATATTCAAGGTAGGTGTGGTTTAATTTGAAAATATGTCAAGAACGTTCCGCGAGGTCAGGTGTCAGCCGTTATGCGCTTTTATGTGGAAGGTGATTACTTTATATCTGGTTTTCATTAAAGTTTTGCAGAAGTTGTCGTTTGCCTGGTCAAAACTATTTAAATATTTACGGTAGCAAACGTCTAAACTATTTTTGACTATTATTATAGCAAGTTACGTTGAGATGAAAGATGAAAAAGTGGGGTTATTACTGAAGTAAATGTAAGAGCTTAAATTTAAAATATCAATAAATGCATTTTAAAGTGTTATGAGTGAGATGAATTTGTGTTTGAGGAAAGACTTGACCGATGGCAAATATGTCACGTTGCGTGGTGTAACGGCGTTTGTAAAAATGAATGCGTTGTATACGTTAAATATATCGGTTATAAGACTACACGGTGCGACTTAGGCTCGTTTTAAAGTCTGAATGCGTATGATTTTGGTAATTATCAAGCTTTGAGTTTTGCTGACAAGATGAATACCAGTTAGTTGCCCCATCCATGGTTTGTTTTCACTTTGCCTTCCACACTGCCGATATTCACTCCTGCTCCCCGCAGCTCTGAAAATTGGAATAAGCGAGTTCAATGAATAGATCAGTGTTGGTATACAGTAATAAGAATGTCCCACCGTAAAATGGGGCGGGGGGATTCTCGAAACGCAGCGTTGGCGTAGTATTTTACTCTACCCATTGCATTTTATTTGTCGGCGCGTTTACGAAAATTACGATTTGAACAAGAAGGTCTCGGCATTCAGTACAGCCATCCGTAAAGGCGTTGGCAAAGATATGTAACGATTGTCGAAGAAAACCTCATCTCAATGTGTTATATGTCGCCTTTTTGGTAATATGAATTTGAAAAAGTCAACTCAATTACAGCTACAGTGTATGAGTAATTATCTACCTGTGTGTCACGCGTTTGTGTTAAACATCTGAACCTGTGTAACATAAGATAAAGACGTGGCTTGTCATGCCACACATGCTGTTTGAGGTCACTGCATAGCAAGCACTCATAAAGAGATAACGTTAGACACATCTGTCAACGAGCCTAAGAAGAAACTAACAGATTTTGAGTATCGTTCAGTCTTTAAGAAGATGTTAAAGGAAATCCATCAGAGGTTAAATGTTCTGTATTATAATAATAATACATTTTATTTATATAGCACCTTTCCCATGCTTAAGGCACTTCACAGTCTCATGAAGAAACAGCAGGTATATGTAACATTGGATACAGATGTTTCCTGAACAGAGTATTAAAACAGATAGATAGAGGATACAAAGGCATTAAATAGAAAAAAAGACTCTGATTAAAGCCTAGTAAATAACATAATTTGTGATATAACACACACAAATTATACTGAGCATATGGTCAGAGAGTAAGACTGAAAGAGGAGGCAGAATGCCAGGTTAAGTTAAAAGCCTTTCTGAACAGATGAGTTTTAAGTTTGTTTTTTAAAAGAATGAATGGAGTCAGCTGATCTAATTAATTTAGGCAGGTCATTCAAAAGTGTGGGTGCTATACAGGTAAAGGCTCCATCACCCATAGAGTGCAGGTTAGAATGGGGCACAAGCAGATTTCCAGAATCTGAGGACCTTAGTGGGCGAACAGGAGCATAGTGATGGAGAAGGTCACTGATGTAGTCTGGTGCAAGGCCATCTAAAGATTTATAGGTTAATAGTAGAATTTTTATATTCAGTTCTGTAAGGCTCAGGGAGCGAGTGGACACCAAAACAGGATGGGTGTTTTGTGATCGCTGTTACTGGTCCTTGTTAGGACTCTTGCAGCAGAGTTTTGAATCGGCTGGAGCTGTGTTATAAGATTAGAAACAGCAATTGCCAGTAGACAGTTACAATAATTGTTGTGGGATGTGATAAAAGCACGGACAAGTTTCTCAGCATCAGAAAAGTATACATATAAGTCTAAACAAATAGACACCATTTGCATGTGATTAAATGTTTCACGCATATTTATGTTAGACTCCTTTATGCAAAGTAAAAGAACAGTGCAAAGTCTACGAAAAGCACGGACAAGTTTCTCAGCATTAGAAATGTAGAGGAATGAGCAAACACTGGATATGTTACGTAGGTGAAAGTAGGAAAGTTTCTTAATATGGTTTATGTGGGCGGAATAGGAAAGGGAGGAATCAAAGATGACACAAAGATTCCTTGCATTAGAAGAGGGTCTGATGAGGTCACTGGTCAAGAGTGACTGAAAAGGAGCTCATTTTCTGAACTAAAAATCTGTCACTAAAAACCTTTCTGTCACTGAAACTGCAGTTTTCCAAAAAGCAGTCTACGAATAGATGACTAGATGTACATGGGCCCTAGCATTTTATTTTTGTTTTCCGTTGCCAGTGACAAACAGTACATCATTGGCGCACAAACAAGTGTGCTTGTACTTCAAGAATTTCACACTTATCATAAAAAAAGAAAAAATCTGGAATCATTTTTGAACAATCTACATCCTGTTCACAGGATGAGTTACTGGCACAGATGAGTCACAGATGGGTTACTGCCTTTCACCTTTTTGGTTTTGCAGCAGGTCCCAGCTCTTTGCAACCATGTATTAGATGATGCCAGTAAGAAAATGAATGGATTTAAAGTTTATTGTAAAATAGACAGGATTTTGATGTTTTATAAATATTGAGTAGTTAACATTATTGAATGCTTTGGCTGTAAAACTTTTTGAAGTACTATTTTAATTTATAGTGTGTCAATCTTTTTTTTTTTTGTTTTAAATACCTGTTCCAGTAAAGAGTTAAATGGAAGTGGATTGTATTCTGGCCTACTTTGTAAGGCAGGAACCAACCCCAGATGAAGTGACTGTCTTTTGGAGGGTGCACTTGTGTACACACATACCTGTACTTTCTTGAATTGCTTTGGGATGTGTGTGGAAAAAGGACTACCAGAGTGAAAAACCATATCAGCCCAGAGAAAACATGCAAGTTCACACAGACTGTGCACTTTGTGAGATTCAAACCTAGGCCACTTTGATATACAGTAATCCCTCCTCGATCGCGGGGGTTGCGTTCCAGACCCCCCCGCGATAGGTGAAAATCCGCGAAGTAGAAACCATATGTTTGTATGGTTATTTTTATATATTTTAAGC
>JANRMT010062813.1:92980575-93011110 GCA_026402145.1 Polypterus bichir lapradei
TGATCAGAAACATTTTGTGTGACAAACATGCAAAAGAATAAGAAATCGGGAAGGGGGCAAATAGTTTTTCACACCACTGTAAGTGTGCCAAGAACATGTGCTGCATTGTCTGCTCTGTGCTCTTGGGGTTAGGGAAAGACACCTAGGCAGATGCCTACTATCACTTGGCACATTTAATGACATAATTGCTTTTGCTGTGAATAGTATAGGTCATGTGAAAAACTGGGGGTTCAGCTAGTTACCTTACCAACAAGCCAGCCACCATGTATGTCTGCCTCACGTATGTTTGTACCATGTATGCCACCCTCTTGTCTGCCAAAGCTACACTGCCTCAAAACAAACAAATCATGGGTTGATCCAGGCCACCGAGCCACAGTCTTGTTTTGGAATCACAGATGACTTTTGCGTTAATAGAATGTACAGTAACTGCTTAATGCTAACAAAAGCAGTTTCATTCTTGCTAGGTGCCCTTTTTGCAGTACAAGTTCAGAAAACCAGATACTGCTGCAAATTGCGTATTTATATAGGCAAAAGCCTGTTATATTTTATGTATGCACACACACCAAATGAAAACTGAATGTAAATGTAGCACCGATAATCCTGAACAGTCAGCTAGTTCCCTGAGAAGTGACAACAGGTAGCCAATATAAACTGATGACAAGCCAAAAAAACTTCAAAGTAAAAGTGCAGAATTGGCCCTCTTTATAGGGAACTAAAATAAAGTCTGTACATAATATTTATCACTTTTGTGGTTTAATATGTTTGTCTTCTCAACATACAGTAAAATAATGACTATGTGAAATGAATTATTCTGTGTGAGTCATCATTTAGACGGTTTGGCTACATTTCCCTACTTGATCAAGGGTGTTGTCAATTCCCATTTACTCAAAAAATGTTTATTACAGATGGGTCAGAGTTGCTGTAACTAGAAGCACATTCTCCCAACATGATTTCTTTTACAAATCCTGACTGCTGCGTAGAAAGTTACGTATACACATTTTTATAAATGTGACCCCAGGTTTGTGGTGTTCAAAATGGTGGTAGTGCTTTGATTTCCCAATTTTTATATATTATGAGGTAGTGTATTGTACTTTTTATCTTGTTATCTCATAAACAAACATTGTGACACCAGGGGGGTATTTTCCGTACGTCGCTGAAATCATCCGAGATCAGATGCCTTATCTTGGATTAGTTAATGCCGGTAAAACTCATCCGGGATAAGTCGGCTTTTCAAACGCAGCTGTGTAGTAGATTAGTCTAGCTGGATCTGATCATCCGAGATGAATGTGGGCACCCGCGCTGATTGAAAAGCCCATATATATTGAGTCTAGAAAACCTGATTAGCAAGTCTTTGATAGGCTGCAACAGAATGACGAAAGAATGGGTGCATTTTTTTCAAACAAGCGGAGCAGGACCTTTTAATCGAAGGATATGAAGAATTTCAAGATTTAATATGCACAAGGGGTAACACTGCAAAAGCAGCCCAAACCAGAAAAGACGGCTGGCAAAAAGTGGCTGACAAATTAAATGCGTAAGTGTTGTGCATTGTACTTACTGAATGCAGCATTTCATTTCCTGTGTGTCAGATTAATTATTATTTAATATGTCAGAATTCCAGATCAAATGTGAGCACAAGGAGAACAAGGGAACAGGTTAAAGTGAAGTAAAAGAATACAGTATACTTCAAACTGGTAAATATTGGTATATAACTATTTAAAGAATTGTTGACTTAAAGAATAATATATAATATAAAAAAACATTAATTTTAAAGCTAATAAGAAGGCAGACAAGCAAAAAACAGGTGGAGGTCCACGCGGTCCAGACCTAACCCTTGCAGAAGAGTTGGCTCCCCAGCAAAATGCCCATCACCCTGTTTCTGAGGGCATTCCAGGGGGAAGCTCCTCCTCAGATCCAGTGGCAGGATGCAGTGGTCACTTCATTTCAGGTAAAGAATGGTCATTGCATATATTTGTCCTCAATGTGTGCCATAGGTATGTTCCATATAGCCCTCTTTTTTTTTTTTTTTTTTTTTTGGGTTGGGTCAGTTGCAGGCAACGTCATATCCTTAGGACCTCTATCTGACCAACGAGATATTGATGAAGGTCAAATATTTGATGAAGACACTGTGTCTGATTATTCATCAGGAGGAGAGGTAAATTTTGCAAATAATGTTTGATCAATCGCCATTCTCATCAGCCCCATGTGCCCCAATCACATTTGGAAATCCTGGGTAATGAGAATGTTAGGCTGATTGTGAGATTCTTTATGAAACTGTGGGTGTTTTTGCCTGTGTATTACCTACCTGCAATGGCATGAAACACCTCTTTTATTGTCTGCATACGCAGGTGTCCAGGAAACACTATGAAAACCCGAAGGAAATATTTCAGAGCCTAACACACTTTACGAATTGGCTGGTAAACTGCACTTTTAGATTTTCCGCATCGCCTACAGTATATAAAAAAAGTGGCGCTTGCAAAAAACCTCAAAGCAATGCATATTGTCTGTGTGGTTGTGAGAGCCCGACTTCGAATATAAGGTGCTAATAAATCTTTGAGGTACAATATTCACCCCCATCATCCCTGTCTAAAGCAGTATCTTTCGAAAAGAATTTTCTCCGGGAGCAATAAAGGATCTTACCGATCACGCAAAACCCTCTCTGTATGAAATTCTCTTCTTATAATTTGCGCACCGATATCAATTGGTGGCTCATTCATGAACGGCAGAGCCATGACTGAATGAATTCCATGCACGGACACTGATTAAGTGTGTGAGCTAATCCTTGTTTACATAGAACAAACCTGCTCTGAGCAGGTTTGAGGATATGAATGTGCTGCTATGACAACACATCCAGCAAGAGTTTCGAAAAACCGACAGATCCAGGATCATGCCAAATCGTCAGCAATTGCATCCGGCTAAACGAGTAATCCACGTACGAAAAATACTCCCTAGTTCATACTTGTATATCATAACTGATGAGGATCTGTTTGGATTTGCACCTTCTTCCTGTCTTTTCATTAGTTTTCTCTAGTGATGTGGGTACCCCCTAATGGGTAAAAACATGAAACATATTGATTAATAGATCTACATTGGCCCTAGATTAAGTAACTATGTAGGTGTGTGAATCATTTTGACCTACAGTGATTTGATATCCTGTCTAGGGTGGGTTCCTATCTTGTGTATGTTGCTACCTATTGCCCTGACAAGGGGGAAGATGGATGGATGGATGAATAAAATAAGTATAAAAATCTGTCTTAAGTGGCCATCAACCTATTTTCTTAACCATCTTAGCTCAATCCAGGGTTACATAATGTAAAGCCTATCGTAGGAGTTTTGGGTCCAAGGCAGGAACCAAATTTGGACAGTTAGGGCATATTAATACAGTATCCCACATTTACTTGTAAGTTTACAATTTTTAGCCTCCATTTAATGTAATATGCCACTATTTCTGATTTTATGAGAAAACAATTACTTTTTAATCTTATTGTTATATTTATGGTGACTACGAATCATACTTTTGTTTCCATCTTTGAGCATTCCGATTTGCTTTTAAATGGGCTCTATATAAATTCAAGATTGAAAAAAGATTCAGGGCGAGCATGTAAACTCCACATGAGCCATGACTATGTTGGTAATTGACCGCTAATGTCAGAGCTGGGACAGAGTAGGGTTTTTACATATTCACAGTTCTTAAACTAATTGTAATGTCAAAGAACACATTAGTGTACTAATAGGAATTTGCTGATTGAAAGAAACATTCCTTCATATAATATAACTGCTTGCACTCGTATCCTAAAGGATTTTATAGATTCCTTTTTACTATTTATTCTTTTTTTTATTTTGTGTTAGACACATAACCCAGCGATTGAATGGGCTTTGTGGTGGAATGCTCTGACCCAGGACTTTCTCCTACCTTGCATTCAGTACCACAGGGATGGAAACTGGCCCCTCCTGACATCAAATTTAAGTCAGTGCGTTTAAAAATTTTTGTTTTGTATTGAGTAATAGGTGATACTGTGAATAATGTGTTTTTAAAATTTCCCACATATTTTCCAAGTTGCTTCCCTTCTGCATCATTTTCTGTATTCAGGTTATGTGTAATGCCATTCAGTTGTCTTCCAGTCTTACATTTTTGTAAGCAACCACTCATTTTTTTGTTTCCTAAGAGTAATGGTATTCGTGGATACTGCGATAAGAATAGTTTTTTACATCCTTAGGATGTGAACCACCTGCAGTTGTTGCTGTATTTAGGAGATCGATTGTGTGCTTCTGTGTTCTTTGGCAGACAGCACACTATTGTTTTGGTATTTCTTTCGTTCTTTCTGTTGAAGCCCTTTCATCTTTATTGAGCGGTGTATGTGTTTGCAGCTATTGAGTATTATACTCTGATAGCCCCCTTATCCAGAGGTGCATACCCAGTTCTCTGACTGAAATGTAACATTACTGTACAGCACAAAGAGTCGTATTTTGCTGCCTAGTGTTTCCTTTCTGATTATCTGTGCTTCCACTGCCACATGTTTTCTCAAGCACTTTTTCATTACCAATGCATTCTTGTATCATGTTCTGTATGGCTATTTCATCCAATTTGTTTCCCCATCTGTTGACAAGGACATGTAGTTGTATCCGCGCAGCCTTCAAGAAGTTTCGTGAGAAACAGTTTCCTTTTTTTTTTTTTTTTTAATTTTTTTACTAGCAAAATACCCGCGCATCACAGCGGCGAAGTACTGCCTTAAAATTTTTATTAAGAAGAAAATTAAACCTTTTTAAACTGAGGGAAAATATACCAATAATTATTTAAGGATCTCTTTGTATACCACATTGTCAGTTCGGCCCACCGGTTATAATATGACAAAGCTGTGCGCTGAGCTTACTCTTGAGCATGCAACGTACAGTTGGCCATGTGAAAAGTAATCTTGTCTTAAATCTCACAGCTTGGATTGCTGCTGTCATAATCGGTTTGAGTTTCATGGTTTGTTTCAATTACGACAATATTTGTAGGACTTGTGTTGAAGAGACATTCGGCATCTGTCAAGCGTTGTAAGTATACAACCGGTTTCATCGATAACTTCACATCCAGCTTTTGAGAGTTTAAACATTCATAAACATCAAAGTGTCCACTACTGAAATCGTCACCTGTGAATCTAAGATGTTTAAGAGGCATTGGCGGTTGTCGAAAGGTGTAAAATATTTGGCCATTTCGGTACATTTGAATACCTACACAATAACTATAATCGTAATAAACGAACAATAAAACAGCGGAGAAGCTGTGGATTAAATAAAAAGGCTGTAGTTATCAGCAGGAAGACATGAATCCCGTGGCGAAGCAAGGAAAGGAATGTAGAGACTGGAGCGACTGACGGCCTTATATAGGCAGGCAGCCAACAACGTGGGAGGCGTTGGGATGGGGGACCCAACGCCGCCTCACACGGTGACCAAGCTGCAGGCTATGGATGTATATATGTTCGTAAGTAGGATGCAGTTAGCGCTGGGAACCCGCGTACCAAATTTCTTGACGATGGGCCCATAAGTAACAAAGACCGTTGGAAAGTTCAATATGGCGGCCGACAGTGGCGTCATACTACCGAAATAAGTACGTACATTGGTTTTGGTTAGCGCAGGGAAGCCACCTACCAAATTTCGTGAAGATGGGGCCATAAATAAGAAAGTTCAACACGGCGGACGTTGTCGACTGTTATGACCGTTATGCGTAGAATTTCGAAATGAAACCTGCTTAACTTTTGTAAGTATGCTGTAAGGAATAAGCCTGCCAAATTTCAGCCTTCTACCTACACAGGAAGTTGGAGAATTAGTGACGTTGGAAAGTTCAATATGGCGGCCGACAGTGGCGTCATACCACCGAAATAAGTACGTACATTGGTTTCGGTTAGTGCAGGCAAGCCGCCTACCAAATTTCGTGAAGATGGGGCTATAGATAAGAAAGTTCAACATGGCAGACGTTGTCGACCGTTACGTGTAGAATTTAGAAATGAAATCTGCTTAACTTTTGTAAGTAAGCTATAAGGAATAAGCCTGCCAAATTTCAGCCTTCTACCTACACTGGAAGTTGGAGAATTAGTGATCAGTCAGTCAGTCAGTGGTGGCTTTGCCTTTTATTAGTATAGATTTTATTTATTTATTTATTTTATTTCACCTCTCTGAACAAACCAACCTGGGAGTACATAGTGGAAACCGCTAGTATGGGGACTAAGAACTAGGAGTCTGTCCTGCTCTATTCTGAGGAGGTAATGGAAATCCTTCAGAGACAACCTTCCCCAAAGGGATTATGCTGATGTGCAGGCAGCCACTAAGAAGTGGAACAAAGTGTAATGTGTAAACTGTTCCTTTCAGTCATGTGATTCTTAGAGACAGTTTTGTTTAATTGAAAAGACTAGCTGTGTTACCTGGCTTATTTAATAAGATAATGGGCTTCACTAAGTACGATTCTGTCTAAAATATTTGTAGTTAGGTTATGGTGGGCGAGGGTGCAAAGCAAAAACAATCTGGGTGGAATGAAAGCTTTAGATTTGTAAAATTTTAATCTTTACTTTTCGACAGATCTTGACATTTTAGGGTCCCCTGGTACCAAAGACATCAATTTCTCAATGATGGGTAAGTGTCTCTGTATGTCAGTTTGTTGAGGACGTTCTAGAGCTAAAACGGTTGGTTGAAAAAATACCATACTCAAAACTAAAGCCTGGTATAAGATGACTATGTGCTAAATAGTTTTTAAGCCAAATCATGCAAGAGAAAGAGGAACTTTAGAGGAACACTCAAATACTGTAATTCTGCAATTAATTATGAATTCTTCTCCTCAATTGCTGTCATAATGACCTATTTTATAATCAGAAAGATCAGCATCAGAGCGGTAAATTACTGAAATGTTATAGTACAGTATAGTTTGGGTAATTTGGTTCCTACGACACAAAGCTTACTGATGCTCATGTCTGAATTTTTTCACTAAATCCTAATATTGGCAGGCAGTGCTGCGTAGTTAGTTAAAGCTTCAATCCTAGAACTTCACTCTGTGATGTAGTGGGTTCAAATCCTGCTACTAACACTGTGTGACCCTGAGCAAGTCACTTCGCATGCCAGTGCTCCAAATGTTAAAACTTGTATCTCAGATGTAAGTTGCTTTAGATAAAGTTGTCAGCCAAATATGTAATAACATTATTAGGTCACTGGAGCTGCTTACTCTTAAACATCCAGCCATCCAGCCTGCTATATCCTAACTACAGGGTCACGGGGGTCTGCTTGAGCCTATCCCAGCCAACATAGGGTGCAAGGCAGGAAACAAACCCCGGGCAGGGTGCCAGCCCACCACTGGGCATGCACACACACATACACCAAGCACAATTTAGAATCGGCAATGCACCTAACCTGCATGTGTTTGGACTGTGGAAGGAAACCGGAGTACCCGGAGGAAACCCACGCAGACACGGGGAGAATATGCAAACTCCACGCAGGGAGGACCCGGGAAGCGAACCCAGGTCTCCTAACTGCGAGGCAGCAGCACTACCCACTGTGCCGCCATGCCGCCCTTACTCTTAAACATGATATATACAATTGCTCATGAGTTTATGATCATTGTAATAATAATAATTCTTTGCATATATATATAGTGCTTTTCATTGTAAAACACAGTTTTACTGGAAACTGTATTCTTTGGAATTGAAATGGATAATCTATAAGAATAATGTGAAATTTGAGTATATAGTATTATTAGATGTTTATGATTTTCACTTGTTTGTTATTCACTCAAGTATTTATTTTGTCTTACATCAGTTGTACGTTCAAGCTTGTAATTTTTTTAGCCATAGCTATAGGCAGATAAATTGCTAATTCTGAAACATGTTTCACTTTAACTTATTACAAACGGCAAAGATATTTACAGACTGCATGTTTTGGCGGCTCATGCAATTAAATGTTTTTACTTTTGCTGTTGTTTTCGGTGGTGTGGAAGAAAATAATTGCTGTTACTATGTTTTGAAGGTTTCTTAAACTTTCAGGGATCCCTGTTTAAAGTCAGCAGATGTGAGTATATATTTAAAATCTTTTGGGGAGCTTTGAGTTGGGTATCACAATTTAAAATAGTCAGACACTTCTGTAAGTGTAAACAATTTAAGAGGGCTGTGTGGGGATCCCATTTCAAGCCTGTTGATGCAAATGTATATTACAATAAAGTAGCTCATGTTGTCTATCCTCTTTATCTTGGGTCTGAGGACACCACTTCTGCTTCTACTTTTCTCTCCCTCCCTCCTTTTTTGCTTCTACTTTTCTCTCCCTCCCTTTTTGTTCACAGCCACAGCAGGTAGCACAAGCATTCAAGATTTATAGTGCATTTGCTAACCATTGAGCTTCAACTAACTTTCTTTTTCCATTTCAAACATCCATGTACGTGGCAGATGCAGATGTGATCATGTCTCTTTTTTTTTTTTCCTGTCCAGGGCGCCGCCTTTTCTTCAGTCATCCATCCACCCTATTGCTTATTGGCGCTGTCGATCAATTCCGTTGTCTTTTGTTTGCGTAAAGCCATGTCCATGCTCATACGTTCGTGTAATAGTAATACATATTGACATATAAAACAATGTATCCACAAGTTTAAAAAAAAAAAAAATTAATAAAGGATCGCTAATTTTTTTTTTTTTCTGTATTGCCATCAAATTTAAATTTAAAATGGTTAAAGCATTTTTGAGACTTAGAGGTGTTTTGTTTTCTATTCTTTTAACCCTAAATATTGATATATCAAAATGTCCTTTTTCAGTGGATTCCTGCTGCCCAAATTTCTGCTTTGTAACTAAACGGGAAATGTTTTTCCTAGTGGGTGCATTAGCTTTGCATTACATATATACAGTAAATGAATGACCAATTCACCTATAGCTTTAGCCAGAAAGTAATTTTGGTCTGATAGTCTGCTCAAGGGCACTGTTAACCAAAGTTCAAAAAAAAAAAAAAAGAATGGCAACTAGTAATCTGCAAGCTTATCTCACCTTAACTAACAGTGTAATTGATTCCTATATAAGGATGACAATAAGGAGAATGGGATCTGTGGAAAACATTGCTTACCAATTAGAATTTGAGGTCTTACCTTAGATTTGCCAACATGCACATTTTCTGCTTTGGTTCAACTCCCCAGCAGTTCCAATTGTCCTTCAAGGGCACACCCCCAAGTGTTCCATTTCTGATATTCACCTGAAAATATGAGTAGAAGCAGGCACTGAGGCCTCTTCAGCATTCAGGCTCACTTTTTGGGGTTTCTCGCTTCCTTCTAACAAATCAAGTAAATACAAACTATGACAATTTTAATATAAAATACTGTACTTTAAACGTCTTGAAAGATGGATGGATGGTATAACTGAGAAAAAGCATCATTTTGCAGTGTTAAGTATTGAAACTTACTTTATTAGTGATAGGAAAATTGATTTTATTACACTAAGTGAAACGTGGCTTAGCTCAGATGGTGTGGATGTTTTAATCGAATCTGCTCCTCCGAAGTACAGCTTTGCTCGTGCGGATCGCCAAGGAAAGAAAGACGGCAGCTTAGCAAACATTATTCGAGCCGGTTAAAGTGTAAAGATGTCAGTTTTGGTAAATTAAAGTCCTTTGAGTATCTTGCCGTTGTTATTCATGGAGTTTCTCAGTTTCTAGTATTATCCATGTACAGACCTCCTAAATGCAATGCGTCTTTCTTTGAGGAATTTTCAGACTTGGTGTCAATTATATTTACAAACTATGACACACTCTTAATAGTCGGTGACTTTAACTTCCATCCATTCATTTTCCAACCCGCTGAATCCGAACACAGGGTCACAGGGGTCTGCTGGAGCCAATCCCAGCCAACACAGGACACAAGGCAAGAACCAATCCTGGGCAGGGTGCCAACCCACCACAGGACACACACAAGCACACACTAGGGCCAGTTTAGAATCGCCAATCCACCTAATCTGCATGTCTTTGGACTGTGGGAGGAAACCGGAGCGCCCGGAGGATACCCACGCAGACACGGGGAGAACATGCAAACCCCACGCAGGGACGACCCGGAAAGCGAACCTGGGTCTCCTAACTGCGAGGCAGCAGCGCTACCACTGCTCCACCGTGCCGCCCGACTTTAACTTTCATATTGATAATCAGTGTAATCCAAAAGTAAAAGAATTCATGAACCTCCTGAACACTTTTGATTTGAAACAGCTCGTTAGTCAGCCTACACATAAAGCAGGTCATATGTTAGACTTGGTAATTATCAAAGCACTAAAAGTGGATGTGAAGCAGATCATTGATATTGGTCTATCAGACCATTTTCTTTTTCTATTTAATATAGATATAATGAAAGAAAACATTCATGGGAAGCATATTAATAAAAATGCTTCTTTGATTCATCAGCAGCTTCAAAACTTACAAACATTCTAAGCAACCAATCCATTTATAGTGCTAACTACAATAACGAGGATAATGTAAATATTAAGGTAGAAAAATGTAATACTAAGGTGAGAGTTGCTACTGACATAGTTGCACCTGAAAAGACAGTTAAAAAATCTTCTAGCATTGTTATATCATGGAAGACCCAAAGAGTGTCTGATTTAAAGAGAACATGCCGGAGAGCTGAGCGTAAATGGAGAAAAACTAAACAACTATCCACTATGAGATATTGAAAGTTAAAATAACAGAATACAATAGCACGGTCCGTCTTGAGAGGTGCTGCTATTTCTCTAGAATTATAAATAACAATGCTAGTAATCCCAGAGTCTTATCTATAATAATAAAAGGCAAAGCCCTCACTCACTCACTGACTGACTGACTGACTGACTGACTGATTGACTGACTGACTCATCACTAATTCTCCAACTTCCCATGTAGGTAGAAAGCTGAAATTTGGCAGGCTCATTCCTTACAGCTTACTTACAAAAGTTAAGCAGGTTTAATTTCGAAATTCTACACGTAACGGTCATAACGGTCGATAACGGTCGACAACGTCCGCCATGTTGAACTTTCTTATTTATGGCCCCATCTTCACGAAATTTGGTAGGCGGCTTCCCTGCGCTAACCGAAACCGATGTATGTACTTATTTCGATGGTATGACACCACTGTCGGCCGCCATATTGAACTTTCCAATGTCACCAATTTTCAAACTTCCCGTGTAGGTAGAAGGCTGACCCCATCTTCACGAAATTTGGTAGGTGACTTCCCTGCGCTAACCAAAACCGATGTACGTACTTATTTCGATGGTATGACGCCACTGTCGGCCGCCATATTGAATTTTCCAAACGTCACTAATTCTCCAACTTCCCGTGTAGGTAGAAGGCTGAAATTTGGTAGGCCCATTCCTTACAGCTTACTTACAAAAGTTAAGCAGGTTTCATTTCGAAATTCTACGCGTAACGGTTATAACGATCAACAACGTCCGCCATATTGAACTTTCTTATTCATGGCCCCATCTTCACGAAATTTGGTAGGCAGCTTCCCTGCGCTAACCGAAACCAATGTGCATACTTATTTCGGTGGTATGACGCCACTGTCAGCCGCCATATTGAACTTTCCAATGTTACTAATTCTCAAACTTCCCATGTAGGTAGAAGGCTGAATTTTGGCAGGCCCATTCCTTACAGCTTACTTACAAAAGTTAAGCAGGTTTCATTTCGAAATTCTACGCATAACGGTCATAACGGTCAACAACGTCCGCCATGTTGAACTTTCTTATTTATGGCCTCATCTTCACGAAATTTGGTAGGCGGCTTCCCTGCACTAACCGAAACCAATGTACGTACTTATTTCAGTGGTATGATGCCACTGTCGGCCACCATATTGAACTTTTCAACAGTCTTTGTTACTTATGGGCCCATCTTCAAGAAATTTGGTACACGGGTTCCCAACGCTAACTGAATCCTATTTACGTACATATATACGTCCATAGCCTGCAGCTTGGTCACCATGTGAGGCGGCGTTGGGTCTCCCATCCCATCACCTCCCACGTTGTTGGCTGCCTGCCTATATAAGGCCGTCCGTCGCTCCAGTCTCTACATTCCCTTCCTTGCTTCGCCACAGGATTCACGTCTACCTGCTGATAACTACAGCCTTTTTGTTTAATCCACGGCTTCTCCGCTGTTTTATTGTTTGTTTATTACAATTATAGTTATTGTATAGGTATTTTACACTTACTTTACATTACTCAGGTACCCATTTCCTTCATCATTCCAACCCCCATTACCATGTCTATCGAGGTAATCACCATCGATCAAAGAACTGTCACTTACCGAGTGGTTTCCATGCCCGGAGATGGTACCTACCTTTTCCATTCTCTGTGTTACATATTGCACGGCCATATCAGGCTCACTCTTGATATCTGGAAGAACATTGTGTCTTATGTATTGAATGACTGGGACAGGTTCAAGGTGTGGACTGATGACGGTACAGGAGATAATTATACTACACAGGAGCACTAGAAGAGTGAAATGCTTAAGCCCTTCACCTATGGTTCTGCATGTGAGTTGATGGCTGCCGCTGAATTGTTCGGTTGGTGCTTTCAAGTGTACCAAAATGGCCAAATATTTTACACCTTTCGACAACCGCCAATGCCTCTTAAACATCTTACATTCATAGGTGACGATTTCAGTAGTGGACACTTTGATGTTTATGAATGTTTAAACTCTCAAAAGCTGGATGTGAAGTTATCGATGAAACCGGTTGTAAGCTTACAATGCTTGACAGATGCCGAATGTCACTTCAACACAAGTCCTGCAAATACTGTCGTAATTGAAACAAACCATGAAACTGAAATCGATTATGACAGCAGCAATCCATGCTGTGAGATTTGAAACAAGATTACTGTTCACATGGCCAACTGTAAGTTGCATGCTCAAGAGTAAGCTCAGCGCACAGCTTGGTCATATTACAACCGGAGGGCCGAACTGACAACGTGGTATACAAAGAGATCCTTAACAAATAATTATTGCCATATTTTCCCTCACTTTAAAAAGGTTAAATTTTCTTCTTAATAAAAATTTTAATGCAGTACTTCGCCGCTGCGAAGCGCGGGTATTTTGCTAGTTCTCTATAATTGATCGTCTGCTAAACCCAGGTAACTCAAAGGAATGCCTCCAAAATACTTCCAGTGAAACTTGTGAGGCTATTGGTCTATTTTCCAGTCAAAAAATTAATGATATTAGAAATAATATACTATATCTCCCCAACACTGTGGATCCTTTTAAGCCCCAGTACTCCATTATAAACAAGTTAAAACTCTTTCACCAGGATAGATTTACCTGATTTACATAAAATAATTTCTCAACTGAGACCCTCCACCTGCGTCCTTGACCCAATACCAACAAGTTTTTTCAAAGAAGTATCAGGCGTGCTAATTGGTAGTATTCTTGACATAGTAAACTCATCATTAGATACGGGGGTCTTCCCTGACTGTCTTAAGACTGCTGTAGTTAAACCCCTACTCAAGAAAAATAATCTTGACCCCTCTGCTTTTGAAAATTTTAGACCCATTTCTAACCTGCCTTTCTTAAATAAAATTCTAGAGAAGACCACCACAATATATATGCTATTCTTGATAAGTTTCAGTTGGGTTTCAGAACAAATCACAGCACAGAAACTGCACTCGTTAAAGTAGTAAATGACTTGCGGGTAAATGCAGACAGAGGCCATTTTATCTGTTCTTATCCACTTACATCTGAGTGCCGTATTTGATACAATTGATGACAATATTTTTTGAAATCGTCTTAGTCAATGGGTGAGCCTCTCTGGCAGTGTCTTAAATTGGTTTGAATCCTACCTGGCAGGTAGAATATTCTGTTAGTTGTGGTAATTATAACTCGGACACATGATCTGTACTAATAAAAGGCAAAGCCCTCACTGACTCACTCACTCATCACTAATTCTCCAACTTCCCGTGTAGGTAGAAGGCTGAAATTTGGCAGGCTTATTCCTTACAGCTCACTTACAAAAGTTAAGCAGGTTTCATTTCGAAATTCTACACGTAACGGTCAACAATGTCCACCATGTTGAACTTTCTTATTCATGGCCCCATCTTCACGTAATTTGGTAGGCAGCTTCCCTGCGCTAACCGAAACCAATGTACATACTTATTTCGGTGGTATGACGCCACTGTCAGCCGCCATATTGAACTTTCCAATGTCACTAATTCTCCAACTTCCCGTCTAGGTAGAAGGCTGAAATTTGGCAGGCTCATTCCTTGCAGCTTACTTACAAAAGTTAAGCAGGTTTCATTTCGAAATTCTACACGTAACGGTCATAACGGTCGATAACGGTCAACAACGTCCGCCATGTTGAACTTTCTTATTTATGGCCCCATCTTCACGAAATTTGGTAGGCGGATTCCCTGCGCTAACCGAAACCGACGTATGTACTTATTTCGATGGTATGACGCCACTGTCGACCGCCATATTGAACTTTCCAATGTCACTAATTTTCACAATGTCCGCCATGTTGAACTTTCTTATTCATGGCCCCATCTTCACGAAATTTGGTAGGCGGCTCCCCTGCGCTAACCAAAACCAATGTACGTACTTATTTCGGTGGTGTGACACCACTGTCAGCCGCCATATTAAACTTTCCAACGACACTAATTCTCCAACTTCCCGTGTAGGTAGAAGGCTGAAATTTGGTACTTATTTCGGTGATATGATGCCACTGTCGGCCGTCATATTGAACTTTTCAACGGTCTTTGTTACTTATGGGCCCATCTTCAAGAAATTTGGTACGCGGGTTCCCAATGCTAACTGAATCCTACTTACGTACATATATACGTCCATAGCCTGCAGCTCGGTCACCGTGTGAGGCGGCGTTGGGTCCCCCATCCCAACGCCTCCCACGTTGTTGGCTGCCTGCCTATATAAGGCCGTCTGTCGCTCCAGTCTCTACATTCCCTTCCTTGCTTCGCCACGGTATTCACGTCTCCCTGCTGATAACTACAGCCTTTTTATTTAATCCACGGCTTCTCCGCTGTTTTATTGTTCATTTATTACGATTATAGTTATTGTGTAGGTATTTTAGAATTGCTTTACATTGTTCAGGTACTCATTTCCTTTATCATTCCAACCGTACCCCCATTAACATGTCTATCGAGGTGATCACCATCGATCAAAGAACTGTCACTTACCAAGTGGTTTCCATGCCCGGAGATGGCACCTGCCTTTTCCATTCTCTTTGTTACATATTGCACGGCCATATCAGGCTCACTCTTGATATCCGGAGGAACATTGTGTCTTATGTATTGAATGACTGGGACAGGTTCAAGGTGTGGACTGATGACGGTACAGGAGATAATTATACTACACAGGAGCACTACAAGAGTGAAATGCTTAAGCCCTTCACCTATGGTTCTGCATGTGAGTTGATGGCTACCGCTGAATTGTTCGGTTGTCGCTTTCAAGTGTACCGAAATAGCCAAATATTTTACACCTTTCGACAACTGCCAGTGCCTCTTAAACATCTTAGACTCACAGGTGACGATTTCAGTAGTGGACACTTTGATGTTTATGAATGTTTAAACTCTCAAATGCTGGATGTGAAGTTATCGATGAAACCGGTTGTATGCTTATAACGCTTGACAGATGCCGAATGTCACTTCAACACAACAAGTCCTGCAAATACTGTCGTAATTGAAACAAACCATGAAACTCAAACCGATTATGACAGCAGCAATCCAAGCTGTGAGATTTGAAACAAGATTGCTGTTCACATGGCCAACTGTACGTTGCATGCTCAAGAGTAAGCTCAGCGTACAGCTTGGTCATATTACAACCGGAGGGCCGAACTCAAAATGTGGTATACAAAGAGATCCTTAACAAATAATTATTGGTATATTTTCCCTCAGTTTAAAAAGGTTTTAATTTCTTCTTATTAAAAATTTTAAGTCAGTACTTCGCCGCTGCGAAGCGCGGGTATTTTGCTAGTATTCTATATGGTGTTCCACAAGGCTCTATACTGAGTCCACTGCTCTTTTCGATGTACATGCTTCCGTTAAGTCAGATTATCTCGGGGCACAACGTGAGCTACCACAGCTATGCTGATGACATGTAGCTGTATTTGTCAATAGCCCCTGATGACCCCGACTCTGTTGTTTCACTAACACAATGTCTTACTTGTGTTTCTAAATGGATGAATAGTAATTTTCTCAAGCTAAATAAAGAGAAAACAGAAATTTTAGTGATTTGGCAATAATGGATATAATGAGGTTATTAGAAATAAACTTGATGCATTAGGATTAAAAGTCAAGACGGAGGTAAAGAATTTAGGGGTAATGTTGACTGATACCTGAATTTTAAATTGCATATTAATCAGATCACTAGGACAGCATTTTTTCACTTAAGAAATATAGCAAAAGTTAGACCTCTTATATCATTGAAAGATGCTGAGAAATTAGTTCACGCTTTTGTTTCCAGTCAACTAGATTACTGTAACGTACTCCTCTAAGGACTACCCAAAAGAGACATAAATCATTTGCAACTAGTGCAGAATGCAGCTGCTAGAATCCTAACTAGGAAAAGAAAATTCAAGCACATTTCTCCATTTTTGATGTCACTACACTGGTCACCTGTGTCATTTAGAATTGACTTTAAAATACTGCTTATGGTTTACAAAGCCTTAAATAATCCCGCTTCATCTTATATATCAGAATGTCTGACACCTTATATTCCAAATCGTAACCTTAGATCTTCAAATTAGTGTCAGCTTAGAATTCCAGGAGCTAAACTTAAAAGAAGTGGTGAGGCAGCCTTCTGCTGTTATGCACCTAAAATCTGGAATAGCTTGCCAATAGTAATTCGCCAGGCTAATACAGTGGAACACTTTAAAAAAAAAAAAAAAAAAAAAAAAAAAAAAAACTGCTAAAAACACATTACATAACTTCATTTTAGTTTAATCCTGATGCTCTGTATATTCAATTAATTATCATTACTATTCATGGTGACTGCAAAATCCGTACTAACTCCTACTCTCTCTTCTGTTCTTTTCCCGGTTTTCTGTGGTGGCGACCTGCGCCACCAACTAATCAAAGCACCATGATGTTCCTACCAGAAGTCCACATGACCATCATCATCAAGTCCTTCCATGAGAACCCTAAATACAGTGAGGACTGATTATTTATGTTAGGTAGAATTCCCAGAGGGGCCTGGACAGTCTCATGGTCTGGAACCCCTTCAGATTTTTTTTTTTTTTTTTTTTTTTTCAGCCGTCTGGAGTTTTTTTGTTTTTTCTGTCCTCCCTGGCCATCGGACCTTACTTTTATTCTATATTAATGAGTTTTGTCTTATTTTAATTCTTACTTTGTCTTTTTTCTCTTTCTTCATCATTTAAAGCACTTTGAGCTACATTATTTGTATGAAAGTGTGCTATATAAATAAATGTTGTTGAAATTGTTTAGGTCCAGTAGAGAGAATTTGAATCTTGGCCTAATCAGTGTCTATGTGAAATATGGACATATTTTCACATCCACATGTTTTTTTGTCAAGATATTTGAGTAGCAACTTTAAATTGGCCTGTTATGTGTGTATTGCAGTAGAACACTGTTCAGGGTTTATTTTTGCCCTGCACCTATGGTAGATTCAAAACGTGTTCTGCCCCCTTCACATTCTACACAGTTTATTGTGTTGTAAATTTAATTTTAAATACATTTTGCCATTCCATTGGAACTCCAGATAATGGTCAGGTGCATCCTGTTTGCTTTGGTTATCCCTGAGATGTGTCTAAAACTTGGTTGGAGTCCACCTGTGGCAAACTGAATTGACAGAACATAATTTAAAAAGGCATACACCTGTGTATATAACGTCTTACAATTCACACTGCATGTCAGGACAAACTCCAAGCCATGAATTCCAAGGAACTTTCTGTAGACCTCTGCGATCAAATTGTGGAGAGGCATAAATCAGGACAAGGGTATTAAACCATTTCTAAAGCTTTCAGTGTTCACCAAAGTAAAGTAGCCTCAATAATTGTGAAATGAAAGAAGATGACCAAGAACCAGGTGATCACTGTAAGGCTGGGTTTATACTTTATGCGACACGTGCTTCTGCAGATAGTACTGCTACGCAAGCGTTGTACTGCTCATATTTACGCACGTACTTTACATAAATCTGGAAGATTCCACCAGGTGGCAGTGTGAGATATCGTCACGGTGAGAAAATGTTTGCTGTGTTGTGAATTACCTGAAACATCATTTAAATTCCAAGTACACCTTGACACAATATCTCTGAAAAGGATGTTTAATGATTACATCCACCAATCCAGGGATGCGCTCATTCCAACAAGCATCGGGTGTAAGACAGAAACAATTCCTGGACGGGGCATCAGATCAATGCAAGGTGAACACAAGCATACACATACGGTAGTGTCATTTTAGCATCACCAAATCCCCAAACATTCATGTCTTTGGAAGGAAACCCACCAGGAAAACATGCAAACTCCAGGGAGGGAACATCAGGGACATAGCTAACCTGCGAGGCAGCAGCGCTAACGCACTGCCACCGTGCCACTCCCACATGAGTAATTATTAACAGTAGTCATTATTTAAATGAAGTTAATGACTTATCTGTAAAATGTAACGTACATGCTTTAATGCATTTCATCATGAAAGTGATATCAAGTATAAACCTAAGGATTCTAAATGTGCAGAGAGCTGGAATATCAGAAATTTAAAGTGTTCTGTGTGGCGATTGCTGCTTGCTGCTGCTCTCAATGCAGGTGGGAGCCCCAGAAGAACACAGAGATTAACAGCTGGGCTGGTTTTAAGATGACATTTATGATGGTCTGATTTAATGATAAAATAAACTACAAGATTAAAGTGGATATTTTGAGATTAGAGACCAAATTTCCACTTTAATCACAAAAAAGCCCCTGACTTTTTGTTGGTACTGCAACCCGCACACAAGTCACGTTAATTTCTGAGGACGTGCTCAGAGGACGCGTCAAATGAATGCTGGCAATGAAAGGCAGCCATGATGCGTGCGGATTCTGAGCGTGAAGTATAAATGGGCCCCTGCAGAGCTTCAGAAGTCCTTAGCCAAGATGGGAGAACCTATAGGAAGAACGACCATCCCAGCAACACTCCATCAAACATTTGTTTATGGTAGAGCTGCTAGATGGAAGCCACTTGAGTAAGAGGCATTTGACCACCCACTTGATGTTTGACAAACTGTTTTTCTTCATAGTCTCAAGAGTTCTATAAATACTTTCTCAGGTCTGCGGAGACTAAATTGTACTCTTCATGAAAGACCTGCAAGCACTTTGTCTAATGCTCATTGTCTGCCTAATATTCCTACAGGGAAGCATGGTGGATGTAGAATCTCGCTGTGGGGTTGCTTATCAGCAACAGTGACATGGTTGGAATTGATTGACGGATGAATGCCCCAGAAAGGTCCTTGAAGAAAACCTGCTCCAGAATGTATACAACCTCAGACTGGGGTGACAGTTCACCTTTCATCATGACAGTGACCCAAAGCATACAGCCAAGACTGTAGTGACGTGACTTCGAGACACGTCTTTGACTACCCTTGAGTGGCCCAACCAAATCCCAGACCAAAACCCAGTAGAACATCAGTGGAGAAACCTGAAGATGGTGGTAGTGTTCAGACATTTCCCATCCATTCTAACAGAGCTTAAGGGGATCTGCAAGGACGAATGGAATAAACTGCCAAAATCTGGGTGTGCAAAGCTTTTAGAGACTTCCCTAAGAAGACTCAAAGCCGTAATTGCTGCTAAAGGGGCTTCTAATGGAACTAAGGGTTTGAATGCTTACTTGAATGGCAGATTTCAGTATTTGATTTTTAATAAATTTGCAAACATTTCACTTTGTCATAATGTGTCACTGAGTGTACATTTTTGGACAAAGATGTTAAATTTACTCCTTTAAAATGAAATCAACAACACAGTGAAGTATGCAGAAAGTGAATGGGCCTAAATACTTTCTGAATCCTCTGTTGTGCTGCTAGGATATGCTGCAACTCTCTGTGACCCTGTAATTGAAGTAAGCAGGTTTATTAAATGAATGGATAATGTATAATTTGTTTTGTGTTCAATGAGATTTTATATTGAAACAGTCAAACATCAGTTACAAATGTAGGTATATGAAAACCCTGCATATGTTTAGACATGCGTTGTAAGGAAAGTATGTATTAAACAGTTAACATTTTGTTTGCGGGTTTGTATTACCCAACCCTCCTGAAGTATCATTTCCATAGAGATTTGCCTTCGTTTTTAACATAATCCAAACTAGAGCTGCAACAGCTATTCGACATTATCAATAATAATCGTTGATTAAAAACGTCAGCAATGATAACGTTTGTTGCGTCATTAGGCCGAGTACGTTGTGCCGTGTAATTGCATCAACACTACTTTCGGTTATGAACACGTTTGGGGAAAAATGCAGAAGAGTAAGCATGTGACTGAAAAGGCAGTACGACCTTAGACTTAAGAATTTGTGAACGCCAGAAAAAAGGTGTGTTACAAAATACGCAGGTCTGACTTTGGCACAAGAGCACAACGGTGATGCACAAACATTTGAGTAGGAAACACCGTTACAGGCTCTGTGGAAGAGGAAGACTCGCCGTTATCGCTGCAAGTTCAATGTTAACGTCAGAGTTATGTGATACAAATACATAACGCAGTGTTTGCTAGGTTAGGCATAATGACGTGACTTTTGAAGTGAGGAATAATTTGAGTCATAGTCCAGCCCCCAATAATGTGAATAAAATACTAGCATATGCGACAGTTTTCTGATTGGAGACTAAAAAATTGTGTCATTAGCTAATAAACGTTCAGATATATATTTTTTTATTTTTTTTATGCGGCCCGCTAAACTATAGTGCTGCATTACATGCTGTCAAATGTAACATCAGTGTGTGCTTGTTTACAAAAAGGGTTGCGAAGAAACTTAAGTCCCCGTCAAAGCAGACAACTTTTTCCCCCAGTCTAGTTCACAAAGGGAATCAAAATCTCAGCGAGAGTGAATCGCACAGCGCATCAACTACGACTGACATTGCTCATTTCAAATAAAAAAATAGGAGGGAAGTGGAAAAATGAAAGTTCCAGACCAGTTGGCTCTCGGACTTCAAATGGCTTTTATACCATCTGGAGGAAGACGCAATCTGCAAGTACTGCTACAGTAAGCATAGTGTAGTTAGTAAAACGGATGTTCTGACCGAATCACACAGTTTTAAAACATGAAAACTGAACAGCATACTCTCCACTGCAAATTACATGCAGCAGACTGTGACAGCGTGATGACTGCAAGCAAGTGTTTCCAAACACAAAAAGGACGATGCAAAAAGATGCAAACTTTCAGTTAAACTCTACATATTACTGAGTTTCACACTAATGAAACCACTTGCATTGCTGCAAAAGGAACAGTCGGGATATTTCCCTAATATATCAACTAACTTTAAACATTATTGCAGACGATGGTAAAGCAGATTCTTCTATGGTGTTGTGATGGTCAGATATATATAATGCTCTAAATCTTTTTCACAGGAACTGAAAAAATCTTATTTACTTGTTTAATTTTTGAAGTTTGGGTTTAGTGTGATTCTGAATACATATGGAAATTGCAAGTTTAGTTAGTTTACTGAAAACAGATGCGTTTTTAAGGAAGTCTTGTGTGTGTGCTTATTGCACAACCAGAGGTTCTACTAAGTGTTTTATTTCTATTTATTACTATTTATTTTCAATGTATTACATAAATGTTATATAAAACCTATATTTTGTTTAAAATATCTACAAATATCTAGTTTACTTAAAAAATACATTTCTGAAAATTTTATACAAATATGTTTATTTGGTGAAAAGTTTAATTTCATGCTCTCTGTTTAAATTCAAGATTTTTTTTAACAATCCAATTAATCGATTAATCAACAAAATAATTACCAGATTAATCAATTATCAAAATAATTGTTAGTTGTATCCCTAATCATGACTAACAATGTTGTTTAATACCTCAGAATAAACTAAAAATGCCCTCCTTACTTGATGTGGCGTTAGCAGGACATTGCAAGATCACATTACTGCAGTGTATTTTTTTCTCCTCATTCTGTACTATGATTTTTTTTCTGCATGTACAGTATCCTTATTTCTCAACTGACTTGTCACATTCAAGATAAAGAAATAATCTTTGTTCTTTCTTTTAGACCTTGGTAACTGACAGTCTGTAAAATCTATGAGAGTACCTCGAAGATTTCTTTCTGAATGAAATAAATAACAATATACATGTTTGCAATTTAGGGAATATGCTTTAAAATCTTTGGAACCTACAAGCAAACTTTATGAGTTACCTTTGTATGTTGGATTTAATATATAATTAATATTTAAGCTTTTTAAAATGTGAAATGAAATTCCTTACTCCATTCTGCAATGATAAAGAAAGAAGGCTCAGTAATTTTAATCGGGAGAAACATATGCTATTTTGTTTGTTTTGAAGACATTACCATAATGCTGTAGCAGTCAAATAATAGCAACTAATATCTCAGCATATTTTTAGATGTTTCAGCAGTGTACATTAAGCTTCATAGGTAAGAAAATTTTGCCATAGCAGGAGTGCAAACGATTTGAAGTCAGCTGTGGCATTGGTTTCACACTAATGTGACTTTGCCATCTCCCATTTGAGTTTTTCACATGCCTACAAATTTACATTTTTCCAACATGGAGAAGCCCCTGTTGAATTGTCCATTTTGATTTTACTTTTAATTAATATCAAACAGCCGAGCTTGACTTCTTTGGGTCCATGTACCTTCTTTTTGTCTGCATTTTTACAAATCTGAGGAAGTAAGAGTATATTTTTAGCATCCTTTTCTTCATCAATTACTCATAAGTAGTGTCCTCAGATACCAGCCCATGGGACACATCTGGACCACCATTTCATACTAATTGGCTCACAGAGGGAAGTGGTAGTACAATTATGAGCAAGCCTTCACAAGGTAACATAAATCGTAAAGGAGTAAAACCACCAGTAAATGAACCACCTGGTGCATACATACCTGTACTTCTTTTCTAAATAAGACTCTAGGGATTAACATTGTAATAGGTTAGCTCTGTCTGTCAACGGATGGTCCCCTTCTGAATATGAACCTGCAAACGTCCCAGCTGCACAGCAAAAGGTTTCTGTATCCTAGGAATGTAATGTGGCTTTTTAACAGTGGATAATGGTGGCATTAATTTAGGTATTTGGTGTGTCAATTCCTTACCTTGGTTGAAACAGCCTCACTTTATTACCAAACAGGAGAAATTTCAATAATCACAAATTGGCAGACTTTGTGTTGCTGATGTGATTAAAATATCGTAATCCAAATGAAAAAAAATTCTTGGTGTTGAGCTATAAGAATTTTAAAAAATGAGAGGACATCATTCAGTCCATCAAGCTTGTTGAGTTAGCGAATCCCTGTAATGTCCCATGTCAAAGTATCTGATCCCCATACTCCTTAAAAGTTATCAAGGTTTTCACTTCAATTTTTATAGATCAGTAACTTGTTCCAGATGCCCAGGACCCTTTCCTTGGGGAAAAATGCTTTCTTTATACTGTCTCAAATGAACGTGTTCTTGATGTCCACTGTGAAGTAGATTATACAGTGTGATTTCCTTTTCTGTGGTGTGGGTTTTCTTATTTCCATGCTTTTAAAAAAAAATAAATAAATAAATAAATTATTATAATGAATTGAAATGCTCTATCTTCATGTCGAGGGCTGGGTCTGGATTATTGCTTTGAGTGCTAAAAGTTAGGATATATAAATGCAATTACTAATATTTTATGGACTCTTCTATTCCATTTTTAGAATTAACTTTTTCATAAAATGGCGGTGGGGAAAAGCCATGTACAGTTTTATCTGTTTCATTGCTGCTGTACTGATTCCTGAGCACATCACTCTCTTTGTTGGTGTTGATGAAGCTGGGAAAAATACACTGCAGTAATGTGATCTTGCAATGTCCTGCTAAAGCCACATCTCAAGTGAGGAGGGCATTTTTAGCTTATTCTGAATAAGTTTAATAAGTATTAAACAACATTGTTAGTCATGATTAGGGATGCGCCAACTGTCTCAAATGAACTTGTTCTTGATGTCAACTGTGGAGTGGATTATGCAGTATGATTTGCAGTATTATCTGTTTCTTTGCTGCTGTACGGATACCTGAACACATCCCTCCCTTTGTTGAGAAGTGGACTGTGTATGGCAGTCTCGGGTAGTATTTTGTCTAAAAAGTTATCTGCATGGCTTAAGTTGTGATATCTGAATCAGAGCAATTTATAAATGTGAAAGAAACTCCTGTAAACAAGAGGTAGTTGTTGACTTTAGCACCTGTATGTCTTTATGTTTAGTTTGCCTGCATTAACAGCAACACATTATGTATAGTCTAGCCATTGTCACATTCTATGTGACTGAGCTGGCAGTTAAATTAAATAATTTTCACACATGCAGATTATTCTAGAAATATACCATCTAAAACCCGGATCTAGGGCATGTCTGAACAAACTTTGGAAAAATGAAACCGGCAAACATTAATATTGACACTTAGTATAATTCCCATAAATTGCTTTGATCTCTTTGTAAATACACACCATTCCAAAATCATGGGTCAGAAAATGAAACTGTTATAATTTCCAAATATAAGAATAGCATCAAATACTTCGGATTGCATTCTGATAATATATTTAATTGAAATGAGCACATTCCCATACAAACACATGCTCATTAACACGGATAAACTTAGGTAAAACTTGACAGATAATACAACATATACTGCGCTTTGTCACTTTTGTTGAAATAAAATAAATTCAAATTATACCCGAAAGAAACTATAAGATATTTATAATCATAAAAATATTTGAGAATATGAGTGAAACCACACATACCAAACTTATTTCAGGAATTAGTTTACCCTTTAGTTCAGGGATTCTCAGATTTGGTTCTGAAGGGCAACAGTGGCAGCAAGTTTTCTTCCAAATTGCTTAATTAGAAGCCCATTATTTCTGCTAAAGCCAGTTACTACTTAAGCAACTTTTTTGTACTGTACTTCATATTAGTCAACTTGCCTTTGAAGATTTCCGTAAATACTTTCTTTAGTGAAAAAACTACTTTTTAATTGCTTCCTGTTTTCCTATCAGGGTGCCAATTAACAACAATGAGATGTGAATGTCAAAGGAGCTAGCAGATTACCACCTAACTTGGTCATATTTACAACTGTGTGTGTTCATGAAGTATTTATTTTTATTAGATATTTGGACAGAAGTACTGTACAAGAGAAAAGGTGAAGAACTAATGTTTACTTATCTGCTTCAAACCACTAGTCACTTGGACAGTAACTTTAAAAAGGAAAATATAGCAATCTAAAAATGGCCTGGAGGGACAGAATGAAAGCCATACAATTAAATAAGTTCTGTTATCAGCAATGATTGTCTTCTAATTAAGAAAACTAGTTTGAACAAAAACTTGCAACCACTGTAATGCCCTTCAGGACCGAACTTGAGGAGTCAATTTCATGTTTATCTTAAGTTATTAGAGCACACACTATAAGATTACATCCACGATAATCATCACACATTAATGGATTTACATTCTCCAAAATTGGGATCTCAAAGATATTTTTCACAAACAAGATCATGACTTCAAAACAAACACAGTGGATGACAAAGGTCAACTTGCTGTGATAGCCTGTGTGTTATTTTGTAACAAAAAGATAAAAATGTAAATGTATGCAAAACCATGGCTGAGAAGACTGGGCTGCAATGGAGTGTACATCCTACAACATAAGTTCTGTTGCACATCTCTTATTAGCTATGGATCTTTTACGTGTGATGTCAAGATGCATTGTATATATAAAAAAAAAAAAAAACTTGGTGTTACCCCATTCCACAAAATTTGGAGTTGTAAATATTGAAAATGTTTCATATTTATAATTTCAAATCAGAGTGGCTGTGGTTTGTGAATAAATCAGGGAAGTTAATGTTAATCACTACCTTACATTGCAAGATAATCTGGGAAAATAATAATTTAAAACCATGCTGATTCAGAACATCTTTTACAGTTTTCACAGGGGTTGAATCTGGCCCATAATTGAGCTGGTAATGTAATAGGTTTCTAATATTAGTAAAACAGTTCAATTTCCAATCACTCTAAGTTGTAAATCGTTGCTTAATAGTTATACCTACAGAAGTGGACTTAAATAAAATTTGAACCCTGGACTTTGGTCACTATTGCTGCTTTAGATGAGCTCCAGTGTGCCACACAAGGCAAGATGAATAATAGTGTGCCAAATACCAAAATGGCAAAAAGTAATGAAATGAAGCTACATTCCACCTATTTCTAAAGAATTTTAATACAAGTTCATTTCAGTTTGTCATAACACAAAGTGGCTATCCTGATTTTATGTTTTGATCACAATGAAATGATGATGATGATGATGATGAAGGCTGCAACACCAAGCCTTATACCTGGCAATGTTCCGTTCCTAAAGGCTACAGGTGTCTAACCAGGATGTGGCTGTCCACAGAAAGTTATGAAAGCAATACACAGCAAACACACAGTCATTGCAACCTTGTGTTGGTTTTTTTTTTTTTTTATATCCATGTTGTTTTGGAAAGTAGCTTTAACAAAATGTGAAACTTGAAACCTCCTTTATATGCAGCAGGTGTCAGTTAAACATTCAACACTGAACTCGCTTTCGATTTATTACTGTCCAGGGATGCTATAGTGTTAACCAAAAGATTTTCATTACAGTAAATGATGAATATCATTTAGTACTTGAGGCATAGCCTGCCTCAACCATGCTCAGAAACAGAGTGTTATGTGGCAGTGCGACAGATTAAGACAGAGGCCTAGACATGCTGGGAAAGGAATACAAATGAGCCACATTCAGTGAGCATACAACTATTCAATTATATACTATAACTTCTCGCTAATTGCATGTTAATGCAATCCAGACAAACGTTAATCCATATTCACTGTTGTTTCCACAGACATTAAGTTAGTTATTTATTTTGGCAGAACGCTTCCCATTCTAAACAGGTTGTCTTATGCTCAATAAAAGCCTGAGGGTGTTCTAGGGAGACATGTCCATTTAGCTGATTCTTTCTTTTGACATTTCTGGTCTTAGCCTGCTGAAAACGTGCCACTGTGCACAGACTGTGTGCCAACTAAGGGAGTGTGATTGCATATGCCGGTAATCTGAGGGAAATTAGAGTACATTAGTTAGCCAGATGCCATTGTATTTTTGCAGACACAGTGCTATGGGGCATGGCCACTCTGCAGATTTGTAAAGACAGAACTTTCTGAATATGAGGTTTGATGCAGTTTGTCATTGTGTTTAGTCTCTTAGCAGCTTCTTTTTATCTTCTTGAATCATAATTTTCATAATTCAGTTAAATTCAAATGTATATAACATTATTCTTGGAAAACGGGCTTAAAGGACTAACGCAGATTGGCATATAAAATGTAACATATAACATCATCACACACTCTTAATTCATTTCAGGGTTGAACAGAGCCCGCACCCTTGAAGCATAGGGGGCAGGCGGGAATAAGAACCAACACTGAACACCAGTCCATTATGGTGCCCACTCATGTACACACCCAGCACACACAGGGCCAGTTTAGAATTTCCATTTAAAATTAACTTCACACCTTTGGAGACAGGGAAGGAGAAGCCATGCAGGTACAAGAAGAATATTCAAATTCCACACAGACAAAGATGGGGTGTAGGATTCAGATCTGTTAAGAAGCAATGCTAACTATGGCACTAAAGTGCTGTAATAGTAAAATACAAATCTCTGAAACATTTACACATCTAGAGTATAGGAACAGGGGAGACTGTCTGGATTCAGGATCCATAATGTAGATAGCAGAAAAAAATTAAATTAAGATAGCAGTGAGATATGGCTAATTGGAAATATGATACATGGGATGTCACCGTACACTACCTCAGGTCTACATAAGTGAGTTCATGGGGGAGCAAGGTATAAATGGAATGACGATCTATGCTAAATATTTTTACTCGGCTAAAAAAGTTTTCCCCCTTGTAGAGAATAGTCCGTGGTCCAAATTATATCTTAATTGAGCTGAACTGATCTATGTTCTTCTGCAGTTCACAGTGCAGCGAAGGCCCAGACACAATACAGTGTACATTTATACAACAAGAAGTGCAGTTATCTCTATAAAATGTAAAGAAGAAAGTTAGCGTGAATATTTTAAATTAGAATCCAATAGAACAGCACAAAATAAAGTCTGGGTCGTGGACATGTCTGTGATGGGTAACCACTTAATTTTGAGGCAAAGCTAACCAAAAGTGAATTCTGTATCGAATGATAAACTGTTCACTATCTCTATTGTACTTTTTACAGCAGAGAAGTGTGTGAAACAATACGACTGACACATCATAGAGAACTTTCATTTCTATGGCACTCAAATATAATAAGCATTCCCACGTTTTATCTCCCAACCCTTTAAACAATCAATCTTAGAAGACTAACAGCAGAGACACATAAGATAGAGGAAGAGAGGAGGAAATGAGAGACAAGCTTATGAGGTGAAACAAAGTACAGATTTGAAATGTCAAAAGTAACAAATTCGGCTCATGGATGTAACGATTTTTAGGGTTTTGTGTGTGGTGAGTCAATAGAATAATGGTGTGTATAGTGCGATGGCAATGTTTTTATACTAAATAAAGTTTCAGTGGTCATGGACAACTAGTTGGTTCGTCTTTACATGTTCGCATTTACACCATACATTTAATCTGAATCTGTCAGGTGCAAAGAAGACTTTGTATTAAGTTTAAAATGTCTTGGTGAGGAAGTGTCCCTTCTTATCATACTATTTTAAAGTATTTAGATAAATATCAATCGCCTGGTAACATGAAGAAATGTTTGTTAGACCTCCGAGAACAGAAAAAACTCCAGAAAACATCAAAAGAGTGAGACAAGCAGTAGACATTCAGCATAATGCTAGTCAATAGAGTAAAACATTTCAAATTGGACTGTTCACTGAATTGTTCAGCAAAATTCTTTTCCTGTCACCCATATAAATTACACATAGTGTATAATATATATATATATATATATATATATATATATATATATATATATATATAAAATATGTAATATGTGTGCTGCGCCTAGAAATTCTGTCCATAAAAGTTATGAACAGAATCGGAGACAAAGGGCAGCCCTGGCGGAGTCCAACTCTCACTGGAAACAAGCTCGACTTACTGCCAGCAATGCGGACCAAGCTCTGACACCAGTTGTACAGGGACTGAACAGCTCTTATCAGGGGGCCCGGTACCCCATACTCCCGGAGCACCCCCCACAGGATTCCCCGAGGGACACGGTTGAACACCTTTTCCAAGTCCACAAAACGCATGTAGACTGGTTGGGCAAACTCCCATGCACCCTCCAGGACTCTGCTAAGGGTGTAGAGCTGGTCCACTGTTCCGCAACCAGGACGAAAACCACACTGTTCCTCCTGAATCCGAGGTTCGACTATCCGACGGACCCTCCTCTCCAGAACCCCCAAATAGACTTTTCCAGGGAGGCTGAGGAGTGTGATCCCTCTGTAGTTGGAACACACCCTCCGGTCCCCCTTTTTAAAGAGGGGGACCACCACCCCGGTCTTCCAATCCAGAAGCACTGTCCCTGATGTCCATGCGATGTTGCAGAGACGTGTCAACCAAGACAGTCCTACAACATCCAGAGCCTTGAGGAACTCCGGGTGTATCTCATCCACCCCCGGGGCCCTGCCACCAAGGAGTTTTTTGACCACCTCTGTGACCTCAGTCTCAGAGATGGGAGAGCCCACCTCAGAGTACCCAGGTTCTACTTCCTCATTGGAAGGCGTGTTAGTGGGATTGAGGAGGTCTTCGAAGTACTCCCCCCACCGACCCACAACGTCCCAAGTCGAGGTCAGCAGCGCACCATCCCCACCATATACGGTGTTGACACTGCACTGCTTCCCCCTCCTGAGATGCCGGACGGTGGACCAGAATCTCCTCGAAGCCATCCGAAAGTCGTTCTCCATGGCCTCCCCAAACTCCTCCCATGCCCGAGTTTTTGCCTCAGCAACCACCGAAGCCGCATTCCGCTTGGCCTGCCGGTACCTATCAGCTGCTTCCAGAGACCCACAGGACAAAAAGGTCCTATAGGACTCCTTTCTTCACCTTGACGGCATCCCTCACCGCCGGTGTCCACCAACGGGTTCGGGGATTGCCACCACGACAGGCACCGACCACCTTACGGCCACAACTCCGGTCAGCCGCCTCAACAATAGAGGCACGGAACATGGCCCATTCAGACTCGATGTCTCCCACCTCCCTCGGGATGTGGTCGATGTTCTGCCGAAGGTGGGAGTTGAAGCTACTTCTGACAGGGGACTCTGCCAGCCGTTCCCAGCAGACCTTCACATGTTTGGGCCTACCAGGCCTGACCGGCATCCTCCCCCACCATTGAAGCCAACTCACCATCAGGTGGTGATCAGTTGACAGCTCCGCCCCTCTCGTCACCAGAGTGTCCAAGACATGTGGCCGCAAGTCCGATGACACAACCACAAAGTCGATCAT
>JANRMT010062813.1:93011210-93027700 GCA_026402145.1 Polypterus bichir lapradei
CCCAGTCCTCCCAATCACACCCTTCCAGGTCTCTCTTTCATTGCCCACATGAGCATTGAAGTCTCCCAGCAGAACGAGGGAGTCCCCAGAAGGTATACCCTCTAGCACACCCTCCAGAGACTCCATAAAGGGTGGTTACTCCAAACTGCTGTTCGGCGCATACGCACAAACAACAGTTAGGACCCTTCCCCCGACCCGAAGGCGGAGGGAGGCCACCCTCTCGTCCACCGGGGTAAACCCCAATGCACAGGCTCCAAGTCGGGGGGCAATAAGTATGCCCACACCTGCTCAGCGCCTCTCACTGGGGGCAACTCCAGAGTGGTAGAGAATCCAGCTCCTCTCAACCCCTCCTTGAACCATCACCTTATCATGGTGGAGGGGTTTGTGTGTCCCAATGATCCTAGGAGCTATGTTGTCTGGGGCTTTATGCCCCTGGTAGGGTCACCGAAGGCAAACTGGTCCTAGATGAGAGATGAGACAAAGAGTGGTTCAATAAACCTCCAATGATGAGCGAAAACTTTGGACGACGTTTTCCCTTGCCCGGACGTGGGTCACCGGGGCCCTCTTTGGAGCCAGGCCTGGAGGTGGGGCTCGATGGCGAGCGCCTGGTGGCCGGGCCTGCACCCATGGGGTTCGGCTGGGCACAGCCCGAAGAGGTAACGTTGGTCCTCCTTCGCATGGGCTGACCACCTATGGGAGGGGCCAAGGAGGTTGGGTGCAGTGTGAGTTGGGTGGTGGCCAAAGGAGGGGACTTTGGTGGTCTGATCCTCCGCTACCGAAACTGGCTCTTGGGACGTGGAATGTTACCTCTCTGAAGGGGAAGGAGCCTGAGCTAGTGCGCGAGGTCGAGAGTTTCCGGCTAGAGAGAGTCTCGCCTCGACGCACAGCTTGGACTCTGGAACCAATCTCCTTGAGAGGGGCTGGACTCTCTACCACTCTTTTGCAACATTATGAATATAAATAAAAAGGTTTTATTTGAAGTATAGCTGTGTTTTTTGTTTTGTTTTTTTTTGTTTGTTTTTATTTTTTAAAAACATTGTGGGCAGACGGACCTGATTTATGCCTAGGTGATGACAGAAGGTGTTGAACTTTAATTTTTAATCAAGTTTTTCTTAAAAACTGCCTTGAATAAAAGTGTCAGCCAGATTTGGTAATTCTTAATCTGTAGTATTTCTTGCCCTTGTATTATACAAGCTAGATACATTTCTGGACCTCCGGCTGCTTGGTTTCATTTCTTAAGCATTTGAACCCCAGGCTCCCTTCTGCTAAGAATTGTTGCTGGTAGCCTGATAATTAGAGTGCTTTAGCTGCAAATGACTAGCACTTTTCAGTGTGCAGTCAGTCACTTTCAAAACCACTTTTGCCCTAAATATTTTCCTGGACAGCCCCTCGCTTGACACCATGGCTAAAATCTATTAGATGTGACTCAGCCTTTCTGGTACAATGATAATGTCACACATTTCTGTCTGGTTTCTTTGATTTAAGGTTTTGTTTTTTCTCTCTCTTTCCCCTGCAGGGCAATAGAAGCACAGTGGATTTGTCCAGCTAACTACAGGTAATGTATGTAAATTTAGAAATGTTTAAAGGAAACTTGACTGGATAGGTAAATGTTGTTTTTGTTTTTTTAAACCAAAAAGCTATTATACTGTATTTATGGGGCAATGTGTTTAATTATGTATAATTAAATAAAAGTCTCTTTCTCCCCTAACGGATTCCATGAAATTTTTATTTGCCAGGTATAAATAATTGGTTGTTACAAACAACTTAGCTGATTCTAAAGAAGGATCAAGATGAGGGTGGCTTGATCATGATTAATGCCAGTGCCTAAACCCAACAATATTGGGCACAAGGCTGGAACCAGCCCTGAATAGGGTGCCAGTCCATCTCATGACCAGCAAAACCTAGGCAAATTAGAGTTGCCAGTTAATCTAACCTATCAATGACCTTGAAGTGGATAGATGGATGAGAATGTGAATGATTACGCAGTGTTTCAGTATCTGGGGGAAGATTCTGAGGCCACATAGGTAAGCAGCGGATTTTCAAAACTCTGTTTGAAAGCTGCTGAAACGTGAATAGGCATGATGTCCAATTTGTGGAACTTTATGAAAAACTTGTGCTTCCATTTATAACCCAAAAATTCTTTAGAAATTTTCCATTAAGGACCACATATGTCTAGAAGGTCCCGTGGCCTGGAAACCCTACAGATTTTATTTTTTCTCTCCAGCCGTCTGGAGTTGTTTTGTTTTTTTTCTGTCCTGCCTGGCCATCGGACCTTACTCTTATTCTATGTTAATTAGTGTTGTCTTATTCTAATTCTTACTTTGTCTTTTATTTCTCTTTTCTTCATCATGTAAAACCCTTTGAACTACATTATTTGTATGAAAATGTGCTATATAAATAAATGTTGTTGTTGTTGTTGTAGAAAGTACTTTTAAGGGTGGGTGTAAAGGTTTTTTGCCAGTGTTAGGCAAGGATCTCCACCACTTAACAGGAAGCCACTTGCCAAAAATGTCTGGAAAATACAGTTAAAAGAATGCAATGTGAAATCCTTTTAAAACTTGACAGCACCAAATTGCAGAGTTTATGTAAAGAATTCTTAATATTGCTTAATTTGCCATAATAACTGTTATGACATTGCCTTATGAATGGCAACTGAAGCTTGTTTCTGTTAAAAGCTAGGAAATGTCACTCTATTGTGTTAGCTTGTGAAAGTCACAAAGTATGTAGAGTAGAGTATAGCACAAAAACAGTTTTTAGACCCAAAATCTAACACATCCACCATCATGGGATCAAATTCCATACCTGATTGTTGCCTATGTGAAATGTGCATGTTTTCTCAATAATAATGTATGTTTTTCTCTGGGTACTCATGTTTTTCTTAATCTAACATGCATATCTTTAAATTGGAACTTTGCAAAACTGAATTAGGCCTTTGTGAGTGTAGTTGTGTATCAGAGACCCCTAAAATGGAGTAGCACCCTATCCATAGCTCATTCTTACCTTGCTGTCAGAATAGGTTAACGTTGTTGCCCTCACACCAGCAGAGTTCTTTCCTAAAGCGACTTGGGCCACTTTCTAGGTGAATTTTACATATTTTTACCCATGATCATGTAGATTTTTTCCTCGCATTCTAAAGAAATCCTAAGCTTGCCTAGAGCTGCTGTGTTAATGTCTGCTCCATATGATTGTCTGAAGTTCTGCCTAGGTACTGGATATGCTTTGTGCCTGTTGCTGCTACAGTGAGCTGTAGGGACAGTAGTTCAAAAAGTAAATTCAGTAAACTGATTCAAAAGTGTAGTGTCTATACCATCACCTATAACCTGAGGATTGTGATGCTCAGGAGGTTTATATGCTCAAAAAAGTGAAATCTGACATAATGAGGGAAATAACACACAGTGTATTTTATTTAATATGGAGGCATGAGTTCATATTGTTCATATTCTCCTTGGAAAAAGAGTTTTTTAAGTCTTGTAGCCTTGGCTAATTGTCTAATTCTTCCATACACACCTTAGCATAGATGATGGAAGGGCAACACAGTAGAACATACTTTATGCTAATTTAATTATTTTTCATAGCTAGAATTATGTTGTTTATTAGAAATAACAACATTTATTTTAAGAAGCATTAAAGCAGCACTTCATCAGAACAGAAATATAAAAGATTAACAGGAACATTGTCGGCTAACCTCTTGAATTAATAAGACAGCACTCCGATGTTAAACCATTATGATAGACAGGCAGCCAGCAGCAGCATATAATAGCTGCTTGTTTTCAATTCAAATATTGTTTTAAACAAATTATTCCAATAAATGGTCCAGTTGCCTTAAACACTCATTTGTCCATGTTTTCAGATACAACTGGGAAATTGTAACAAGTTACTGGTTCTATAAATGGTTATATTGAGAAAATTATTAGCCTGGTATCTTTAGCTGATTATCTATATGATTAGTTACGATTAAAATTGACCTTGTCTTCAGGCTTATATAGCATTTAGTATTCCTAGTACAAGTAAAATAAAGGTTGGTATACAAAATAATAACCTCGGACATAGCAAGGAGCCCTGGCCTTGTTTTAGCTGCAGTACACATATTCAGGTTAAGATAGCAGAAAATCCCCTTGTAGGTTTTTTTTGTTCTGTTATTTTGTGCGCTTGCTTGAGAGAAGACATGCCATATCTATTGGAATGGCACATTTTGATTGTGGATAGGTATGTTCAACCAGACTTCTTCAAGTTGATATGATGTGAGAGACCTGTAAAATGCACAATTCAGCAGTGGATGAAAAAGTGGAGTACTATTGGCTTTGTGAGCAGTACTCCTATACCAAGAAAACCTTTGATTTGTACCCTGGAGATTGCCTTGGACACTGTGGACCTATTGGAAAGAATTTTTTGTAGGCTGATGTGGTGATTATCGCAAAAGAGGTGTGTGCCACAATGTCATCTTGAAATCCATTATTTGCAGGCTGCTTTTTTGTGTGTCACCTTGTTTGTATAAATGGAAGCTAAATACAAGTGGAATTACTGTATATACATACAGAAAAAATTGCGTGTAAATATTTGGAAAGCCATTTAAGCAATACATCACACCAACGTGTTGACTATTTATTAGTGTGCATTAAAATGCATGCAGTGACTTGTACGTCTTGTGCTAGTATTATATTAGTATCTTATAAAAATAAGTTGTTCATTTAATAAACAAAACAAAATAAAAACGTAGCCTAGTCAAATTGCACAGAATTTGTCATTTTTTTTTAGTAATGAACCTGTCTTGATGCTCCTGGATGCTTTGTGACAACACACTGTTCAGTGGCATTTGCGCTACTGCAAACAAAATCAGTGACCTTCGAAAAAAAAGCGTGACTAATCAGGGCCAAAAATAAAAGTTCACCTGCAAGTGGAAACACACTTCACAGCAAGGTACAGGATAACAAATCATTAAGTAATATTTTCATTATATACTTTCTCCTTTTTATACTGTTAAAAAAATTAGCAGATTAATAAAACTGGGTGTTGTGCTGAGCAGGCTTTCCATTATAACACATGTATTTTGTGCACATTGTTGCTTGGTAAGGCTACTGCTGTCTGACTTTCAACTGGGCTGAGTATGTGGCAAGCATGTAAGTTCACAAAGATGACAAACAGTTGCAGATACTTGTTAAATCTTTTTTTGTTTTTGAATAAGCATAATGTAACAGCTATGTATGCTTTTGTGTCTTTTGTTTCATTGTTTTAATTTGTAAAACACAAACATTATTTGCTAGTGTGATACTAAGGTTGGCATCAGCTCTATAATTACCCAACAGGGGGAGCTAAGGGACCAATATAGGGCTCTTCAAGCTTTGAATTTTAAAAGCTGTGGCAGGAAGACTTCGTTAATGTGGTAGAAATTTCTCAAGACACAAGGGGATAGTGGTGTCCCACTATATTATGGATTCCTAAGTACATGAACTGGACAAACATCTGGGGTCCCTGTTGCCCTGTCTATGGTAAGGAGGTAGAAGAGTGTTGAGAGCACATCTCCTGCTCTTTTACACAGTGTCCTGATTCCAGCAGTTATTCTCTGGGTTTACCTATAAGTTGTCCACCATTAAACTTGGAGCTATGAAGTGAGTTTTTGAGGAGACCTCAACTGGTAGGAGGAAGTAAGAGACCAGAGTGTGGAAAGTGATGTAGTGGAAGGTAAGAGGATTCTGCATACTTGGGTGGGGACCAGCCACCCCACATAACATTTAAGGCTCTTTAAGTGTATAGGTGGGCCTTGGGGTGTATAGGTTGTTTATTATTTTACATTTTCTGTTGCAGTTTGTTTATCCTCCCTGTGTTTTAACCTTTCCTTGAATAACTCTTTCATGATTTTATACTCTGAACTTTAAGTCATCTTTGGATTTGGGAACCACTTGGTAAAGTCCACCATGGACCTTAATAGTTAAATGTGTTAATTTGTCTTTTTTTTTAATATGGTGTATGTATGACTCCTGCTTATGGCAAAATATGGTAATGTCATATTGTCCTCCTAAATATGAGATTACAAATTCAATAACTGCCTATAACGGTATTGAAGGACTCACAATTATTAAGTAAACAGTACAAATCAAGAACGTTGCAACCATCTTTTGCCTGAATATCCACTTTGACCTGAAGAAATTTACTATGCTGGAAAGATTAACTGTAAAAGTTTTTTACATGTTTTAAATCACCTAGTGAGATTGTTTTAATGTAATAGAAGTATTTGCAAAGGTATAGTTTTTTGTGTTTGTCACTTTCAAAATAGTGTTTATTAATATTTGTGTATGTTCTCCTCCTTTTTTTTTTTCTTTTCTTTCTAACTAGTAAACAAGACCAAATAAAGGAACTGTGCCAGCTCTTTACACTTTTATACATGTTAAAAAAATAATTGTATAGTAAATTGACTGGCAATAAGAACTGATCAAAATTCATGATTTTTTAGAACTAACATATTCATCCATTATCCAACTCGCTATATCCTAACTACAGGGTCACAGGGGGGTCTGCTGGAGCCAATCCCAGCCAACACAGGGCACAAGGCAGCAAACAAACCCTGGGCAGGGTGTCCGCCCACCACAGAGAACTAACATAACAATTCATAAAAAGTTGTTAGGCCTGGTGTTTTTATCAGTGCCATTTTTTGCATGAAAATTCTATTGGAATCACTCTAAATTGTGAGAGAGACACTATCAGAAGAGGAGCAGCCATTCTGAAAAGTGAGGGAGGGAGGGAAAGAGTGAGTGCTTAAACAGAAAATCTTATAAGACCCTCTCCTTTGCTTAAATCTATTGGCCCAGGTATGTGGCCACCTGGGATTTAGTATAGGATCTTGGCTTGGACTTGCTTATGGAGTTGGAAGAAGTTAAAGCAAATGGTGTTGCCTTTGACTCTAAGTAAATCTGCAGGCAGAAGACATGGCAGAAAAAAAATCATTGGTGCACATAGAAGTAGCCCTAGAATCCTGAAGCAGTGGCAGCTGTGTTGGAGGGTAGCCATGGAAGTTGATGACCTCCACTAAACCTCATGTGGTGGAGCAAAGGTGAAATACACTGTGTTTCACAATGTATTAGGCTATCTGCACCAGCAATGATGAAAACTCACAAAAATGAAAACCTATCAATATATTGACATACACTATAGCCACCAGAAGACAGTATTAAAAAATTCAACATTGATATCAAATATTCAACACTAAAAGTAGAAGTGCATGTGAATATTAATACATTTTCATTTTGTTAATGGGAAAAGTGCTAAATCGTATTGTACAAAGTCATCAATGTGATTCATGATAATGATGACAACAATATGAAAATGTGAAGATATCCAAGCTCATGTAACTTTTAAATTGGAACACCAAAAAAAATCAACGAAAGGGTCATGTAAAAAGAGCTCTAGTTTTCAAGCCCCAAGGTAGAACTGAAGTGCTTCTGCGTAATACTGAAGGGTCCAAGGACCTGCCAAAGTAATTTGGAAACATAAAACATGGAAATGTTTAAAAAAAAAAAAAAAAATCAAATTACACTTCAGAACAAAATATTTTTCTAGTTAAGAAATTGTATTGCGCACATCATGGAAAGATGAAAAACTTTGAACATGGTGACTAACTTGCCTTTGCTATTAGAATACATTAAATACTGATGCGAGTTTACTAATTTATTGCATGACAGCACAGTTAGAGATGATGAGGGAAATGTCCCACTTGTCCTCAAAGAAGAGATTCCACTGGGTTTTATTATGAGTGTCAGAGACTGACTAATTACAAAATGGTAATTTGCAGTCAAAGTGCAAGTTAACAGAATAATTCTTTTTATAAATCAAGGTGACAAATTAAATAAAAATTATTTTTATTGGCATCACCTCAACAGTAGTACAGAGCAAATTTAACCAATGATCAGTACAACATTGTGATGTATGCTTTAAATGATCATGCAGACATATTTGTGGGTTGTTTTTTTTTTTTGTTATATTTACACTGTAACTGTTGGGGAGTAAGCTATCACTTGGAAACTTGCTCTTGATCTATTCTACTTTATGGCGAGTTACAACATGGTTATTTTATTTATTGAGGTGTGTGTGGTGGTGTTCAACCTGTTGGTGCTGTCACCTAGTCCAGGTATTGTTCTTGTCATCCACTTGCTGACTGCTGGCCAAAACCCCAGCTGCCATGTTACTCTGCCCCTGGATAAGTCTGTTAAGAAGGTGGATGAATGGATGTAAAGTCTTAACAATTCTGCATACAATATTTCTGTGCCAGGTTTAATCAAAGTAACTATAACTATTTAGACCGTCAAGTTTTCCTAAGTAAGGGCCTTCCTAATACAAAGAAACAATTTGGAGCAGAATGAAGGTTCCTCCCTCTTTCTTGAAAGCTGTTATTATTTTTTTTTTTTTTATTTTTTTTTTTTTTGATGAGCTCCCAGACTATGTGACTGAAAGTGGTTGTACTCTCTTAACCATTCTGGTCCTCACTGGGAGGGTCTTGCACCTTGGACTTTCGTTAACCCTCTTGGGCATTTATTGGCTTCTGAGTTCTGTGCATTAGGAGATCCTTAACTATCTTAACAATGTGCATCCAGCTCAAGCATCACAAGGTAGAGAAGGGAGCTTGCATTTATAGTTACGGTACATGTACAGTCATCAGCCACTTTATTAGGTTCACCTTGCTAGTATCGGGTTGGATGCCCTTTTGCCTTCAGAATTGCCTTAATTCTTTGTGGCATAGATTCAATGAAGTGCTGGAAACCATTGATCAGGGATTTTAGTCTATATTGACATGATAGCATCATGCAGTTGCTGCACATTTGTCGGCTGCAATTCCAATTCAACCACATCTGAAAGGTGCACCATTGGATTGAGATCTGTCGACTGTGGAGGCCCTTTGAGTACAGTGAACTTACTATCATATTCAAGAAACCACTTTGAGATGATTTAAGCTTTGTGACATGGTGCGTTATCCTGCTGGAAGCAGCCATCAGAAGATGGGTACACTGCAGTCATAAAGGGAGGGACACAGTCAGCAACAACAGTCAGGTAGGCTATGGCATTTAAACGATGTTCAATTTGTACTAAGAGGTCCAAAGTGTGCCACGAAAGTATCTCCCATCTCATACAAGGCAGAATGGATCCATGCTTTCATGTTGTTGACATCTAATTCTGACCTTACCATCCAAATGTTGCAGCAGAAATCAAGACACATCAGACCAGGTAATATTTTTCCAATCTGCTGTTGTTCAATTTTGGTGAGCTTCTACGAATTGTATCCTCAGTTGCCTGTTCTTAGGTGACAGGAGTGGCACCTGTGGTGGTCCCGTGCTGCTGTAGCCCATCATCTTCAAGCTTTGACATGTGCATTCAGAGAATGAGTGGCTGTTTGCGTTACTGCTGCTTTTCTATCAGCTCAAACCAAGTCTGGCCATTCTCCCCTGACCTCTAGAATCAACAAGGTATTTTTTTGTCCAGAGAACTGCTGCTTACTGGATATTTCCCCTGTTGTGGAAGATATTCTGTAAACCCTAGAGATGATTGTGTCTCAAAATCTCAGTAGGTCAGCAGTTTCTGAAATACTCAGACCAGCCCATCTGGCCCCAACAACTTTGCCACGTTCAGAGTCACTTAAATTACCTTTCTGCTCGGTTTAAACTTCAGCAGGTCGTCTTGACAGTGTCTACATGCCTAAATGCTTGCAGTTTCTGCCATGTGATTGATGCGTGGCTGATTGGATATTTACATTAACAAACAGTTGAACAGGCTTCCCTAATAAAGTGGCTGGGAAGTGCAAGTATTTAGCTTGTACTGAAAATATTATACACTACTGAACTGTAAGTCAGTGTTCTTAAAAAATGTAAACATCCATAGGCAAACAAAAACACGAGAGAGGTGAAAATCAAGAACAAGACCTTTTTATATACAGTAACTAAATCTTGCCAGAATATTCTGGCTAAGTAGGGAAGCAGGGATAAGATGCATTAAAGGTATTTTAGCATTTATTGGATTAAGTCTTGTAAGCAATATTTAAGTAGTTTGAATAAGATCATTAAAAAGAGCTTCTAACAAATCCTCCTGCTCACTGGAAGTGTGTTGGTCACAATGTTTAACATCTGAGTACTCTTGTTGGATTTCATTGGACTCTCCAGCCTTTGAACTCATTGCTGGAACAAAGTTTACACAGCTTAAGATCTAAGAACTCTGGTACAAACAAGATATTTGCCAATGTTCCAGCTGGACCAGAGAGTCTTCTTCTGATGATGTGCTGCCTTCCTGGACCTTATTAGGTATTTGTTTCAAGTGAATTAAACTGGATTAAAAGCCAAGCTAAGTGCAATTTTGCCTTCCCATTGCTTTATATATGTTCAGAAGACAGATTAAATAATTAGTAAATGCCGTAAAAAAGAAGAAACAATTTTTACAAAAATGTTGGTCCCCCCTGCCACTCCAAAATTCTACCACCTTTATAAAGTTATTTATTTCTATGGGAATTATTAACTAATCTGTGAAAATATGAAGTCTGATTGTCCAGCTCACCAGTCTCACCCCATGCGCCAGTGAGATCTTCAGTTTTCCCCATTAATTGTCAGTGTTTTTATTTTAATTAATGTGTCCCACCCCCACAGTGAAAGCAGAGTTCCTTTTAAACATGTCCCTTACATTCCTCTCTAGAGCTGATTACCTGACTTCCAATGCTTTCCTCTGATTCTTTTCTATTTTACAATGCATAAGTCTAGTGCTTATCTTTAATGCCAAACTAATTACTTTTCCTGGTGAATCACCCACATTATGACTTGACATCTCATCCTTAAGTTCATCCAATTAACCTTTCTGAAACACTGAGACTAAGTCATTATAAATACATCCTGGTAATGATTTAAAGTCCACAATAAAACCACAAATAAATCTGTTGCTCTGTTTTAAATGAAGTAATCTGTTTTGCCACCTGCTTTCTTCTTGCATGCTTCATTAACTTTACTCACACATTCTCCTAAATTGTTACAAGTGGGATGGACATTGAGAAATTACCTTTTACTGGCTCAAGGATCTCCTGCAAGGCCTTTGAATCTTCCAAGCACTGCTTAGGATTTTAGGTCCTTTTGAAAACACTAATGTGGATACCTAAATTACTTGGTAGTTCAACAGCACTGAACAACTGCTGTACAGTTGATGTGAGCTCAGTTTGGTATTTAATGTTGCTAATTCAAAAGCATGCCTGTCTGTCTATGAATGATTCTTTTTTTTCGAAAGCATATCTATCCATTGACGAATGACTCTTTTCATGTTGTTTAAATTCTATCTACTCCATATTGAAAGAAACATGCATGGAGGGAGGCCTATCATTATGACACTGCCTGTACAGTATTTATAGATAGATAGATAGATAGATACTTTATAGTCTCAGAAAAAATTAACTCCAGTTCACAGTTGCAGGGGCTTACAGCCCATGCAGGCAGCACTGGTTGAAATATGGTGTAATCATCCTGCAGTTTGAACAAGCAGAATGCTGGAAATACAGCAAGACCAGGAGATTAACTACTTCAAAGGAACAAACATAAACACAATTGGGGTAGGGAAAGAGACAGAGGACTGGTAGAAAAAAAGAAGCAAGAAAACAAAAGTACAATTATAATATTATAAAATTAGGCCATCGATTATGGGGGTCGGATGATGATATCACAAGTTAAGTGCCATGTGACTAGCACCATGGGTCATTTCCACAAAAAATATTGCTGTGCTCATGCATCTGCATTACAAAATGGTAGTGCCTAAACAGAAAAAACCCTACTTAATGACAGCGTGTCGACCTCACTGTTATAACATTAAAAATAATAATAATAAAAAACAATGCAATAAGTGCAAAAATCAGAAAAACTGTTGCACCCATGTGCCAAACTGAGATTCATGACAGTGGGTAACAACCCTGGACTACCAAAGGGATCATTAGAGAATAATTAAGAGTAGGAGTACCAGAAGCAGACTAAATCTTAAATATTAAGCAAATTCACAATTAAAATGCAAGAAGAGACTCCTAAGAGAGATTCAATTAGCAATAATGCACTAAAAACTACTAATATAGAACCATACAGCTCAACAACCCCATCAGATCCTGATAATACATTGCCCTGCACCTGCCTTTATATTCTGCCCATCCTCTTCTGTCACTCTACTGTGTCTGCTATTTGTGATTGCTGGTTCTGCTCTTCTTCCATCTACCTGATTGTTTTCATCATCTACACCTCCATAATCTGTCAAGCCTCCCTGCTTTACTGTATCCTGTCCACTTTTCATAGTTTCCTTTAGTTGATTTAACAACATTCACAAATAACTCCTCCATTTAACCATGAGCTCTTTTATTTCTAGTTTATTTTTAGTTTTATTTTTGTTTTTACCTCTATATTTTATCCTTTTATTGCAATTTTCTGAAGTTCCTCTTCTTGTTATTAACAGTGTCATTTATTTTCTGTTTATGTATTAAGCAACAATTGTCTTTTAGCATTCCACTTTATTATTGCAAAAACTGTTTTTTTTTTTATTTAAAGTTGATTTTTTAGATGCTGATTTAACAAATCAACAAAGCAAAAGTGCACGACATCAAAGACCGGGGCAGTAACTAAAATCAGGAAGCATAGACAGTAATAGTAGCAGGGCTGTGAGATAATTGGAGGTAAAGCTTAGTCACTCAAAGCATTCCTTTGGTATTATCATCTCATCCTACCAAATGCTCTTTCTTTCTTTCTGAATCTCTAAACAAAACTAAATAAAGATTAATAACTAAAATCTATCTATCTATCTATCTATCTATCTATCTATCTATCTATCTATCTATCTATCTATCTTTTGCAAAACTTATCCCCTTATTTATATATCTAGCTGGTAAAAAGCATTACGCATAATAAATAAATACTTCTTACTAATATTATTTTCCATCTTTTTCTTGCTTATGCATTATCCTGATTGCTACAATAAGAAAAAAATCGAATCCTTACAAACAACAGTATTATTTTTTCATGGCCAGCATATTATTTTTGATTGCCAGTTCATGTCTGATAATCCAAAAAAAGTTAATAATTTCTAGTAAATAAACATAATACAAATGCTGAGTTTCAGAACCAAATAATCCATGTTATAAATCAGTATGAAGTCGGCACACACCCTGGAATTTTCATGTTTTTGATAGAAATTGATACTTTTTCTTATCCAAATGCCATTAAATATATTTTAAAATATAGTCAAGACATTACTAATGTGTATAATGACTATTACTGCTTGAAATGACTGATATTTATTACTTGCATATGATTGGAAAGCCCCTTTATTAGTATCCATTCCTTCAGTGTCCTAATGGTCAAACCCCTTAATTAGTCATATATAAATACCTTTATCATTGTTTTAACACAGTTGAAACCTACTAATCCATTCACTTCGGTTGCAAGGTACAAACCTTCCTAAAGTTCAGTTCTGGGTTCAAAAATGGCCAAAATGAAACTAATTTCTGGGTCTGTTCAAACCTGTGTGTGTGTACTTACGTATGTATGCATGTATGTATGTATGTATGTATGTATGTATGTATGTATGTATATAAAATATATTTATTGTGACGGATGGCCAGGGCACCCCTTCACCACATCTGTCAGGGGGACAAGGGCTATTTGGAGGTGTTTTGTTGAGACACAGATTAATAGGACTCACATGCCAACGATACTGCTGAGATATGGTATCGTCAGTATCTTCATATGCAAGCCAATGAGGTAGCAAGCACAAGGTGGGTCCACATCCTCTGCATTGGTCATTCTTAAGAGTTAGCTAATGCCTCTCCAAGTTCACGAATATAGTAAAATTACTAGGGAATCATTAGGTTGTTTTTTTTTTTTATCCCAAAGACCACATGCAGCTAGTATATATTGTAAGAACACAAGAAAGACAAGGAAAATGGTGTGGGGTACCAACCCGTATATTCAATTCTCAAAATAGTCAAAAAAAAGGAAGAGTTGAGTAGTCACTGCTGACTGTGTCCAAATTGGGACTGATGGGTGAGGATAAAGTGGGTGTATTATAGTTGCTGAGGAGGAAGGGGGTGTCCATAGGGTCAGAACCAGAAGTAATGATAGGGAAGGTTCTTGAAGTATGCAGGCTTCTGGAGGGAAGAGAGAATATGGCATTAGTGCATCCTGCCAACATATCACATATCATATTCGGCATATCACACCCAACTAAGGCCATTGACTGCCTTCCATGAGCTTGTGTGTGTATAGTGTGTATTTTTTTACATGTAAAGTTAATTGGTTTTTATTGCTGCTTTTGTTTGTGAAAAGGAATTTGATTCACTTCCAAAGAGACTATAATCATTCAATTTGTTGATTAGCACATAAAATAAGTAAGACTTTCACTATACTTTGAACATGTGACAGTAATAACTGTATAAATCTATAATTCTATTTAAAATAAACAAACTAGTTAATACTAACACTTAATTTTGACACATAATACCAGAAATTCCCAGAGGGCACCAGGACACAGTAAAATTGAGAACAGCAAAAGGAAAGGCCTTTACATGCTTGTGCGAAAAGACATGGACCACTAGGTGAGACAGACCATGTCATGCATGGTGCCCCAGAAGTATAACTTCTATTTCAACTGAAAGACAAAATAGCACCCTAGGGAGGTAGATGGCAGTATTCCCCAATACTTGATACCTAGCGACTCACCTTCAAACCAAGACATCAATGCTCCCGATTTGTCAGTGTAGTTTCTCATGTAGCACAGTATCCCTAGCTAGGGAAGCTGAAATTATATTCTCCATTAAATTATGACACCAGGACTCTTCCACCTAGAACCTAGGAGGCAGTATACATTCTCTGATAGGAAGAAGGTGAAGTATGTTTTTAATATAAGATAATGGGAACCATAGAAGGCACATTAAAAACTCAACCATTTAGGGGGGATACACAGGGTTCAGTGGCATAAAAACAGAAGAGTTTGCCACAAGGAATTCTTGCCTAGAGATAAGGTGCTTATCTGTAACTCTGTAAATGATTCCAGCGCTTGACCAAAAAGACCCAAGGAGAGGTTTTCAAGCTGCCTCAGGGCAAATGTAGAATGAGCTAGGATGATTGTTAATGGTTTATGGCTTGCTAGTGAGCCAACAGTTGAGAGGGGATGTCAAAACAAACAGCAATGCAGTATGAGACAGAGACAAGTACGTCCCATTTGACAGAGTGGAGAAAAAACTGTTGAAGTAATGAGAAGCAATGCTTTAAGGAAGAATACTTTCTGAAGTTATAGTTATAAAATAGAAAATATAAAATGATCTTGCAGCCAGACACTGTCACCTCCTCAAACTAAACTGATATTCATTGCTTCAGCCCTAAAAACTCATTGTACATTGTCAAGATTAAAGTGGCGACAGTGTCATTCCGGTATTTTTGGACATGTTTCTCACTGTGTGAGAAATTTGGATAATGAACCAATAGTACTCCAGGCATCTTTTGTTTTTAACGCCGGTTGAGAAAATATCTGTACACATGCACAAAAACATAAAGTATACTCAAGCTCATATCTAACAAATGCAATCCACTTTAAAATCATGGATATTTTGTTACAAACTATCCCTGAACAATACATTTTGGACAACTGCTCTTGACAAAAATTGAGGATGCATTCAAGGTAACCTGCACATAAATTGCAAAATGTGTTGCTGTATGTCTGAGAATGTTTTCACACTGTTTTTACTATTTATATATATATATATATATATATATATATATATATATATATACACACACACACAGGGTGGTCAAAATCTAATTATGCAATTATGTAAAGGCGAACACATCTTATCCGCTGTTAGACTGACAACCGTCCCCTCGCCATTTTGGAATGTAGGGCAGGTGCTGCCATCTATCGGCAACAAAAACAATTTTTTGTGCTTTCTCTATGTTAGAAAATAAGTTATAGCGTAATGAAAATTTCATAATTAGATCTGGACCACCCTATATATATAATATTGTAGCAAAGCATTGTGCAAACATGTCTGGCTCATATGAATTGCTCTTTTTCTGTTTGGCTGTTTTTTTGATTCACTGTCCTGAAAAGGACTCGCTTACCCATCCATCAGTGCTAGACTGAAGACAGACGGCTGACCAGATGGTTCCCTTTCATAGGGTGCATCTTCGTGGGTTTTTTTGATGGCTTCTGCTTTACATAACGGTCACCTGATTACCACTATGAATTTACCCACTTCGATGGTACTGCATTTCTGCATGCCACGGTTCCCACAGTTGCCGGTACAGCTGTCATATATATCTATACTAATAAACGGCAAAGCCCTCACTCACTCACTCACTCACTCACTCACTCACTCACTGACTGACTCATCACTAATTCTCCAACTTCCCGTGTAGGTAGAAGGCTGAAATTTGGCAGGCTTATTCCTTACAGCTTCCTTACAAAAGTTGGGCAGGTTTCATTTCGAAATTCTACGCGTAATGGTCATAACT
>JANRMT010062813.1:93042700-93066580 GCA_026402145.1 Polypterus bichir lapradei
AATTAGGCCTGGGAAAGTTAAGACATTAATTCTCTTCAGGACTCGGGCAGTGAACAAATCCCTCCAGGTGGCGTGGCAGCCTTTGATTGCTCTACGGCCTTGCTGGCAGTGGAGACTCCACTGTTTCTGCAACATCTAGAGAGTCATGAGATGATCCAGCTATCAGGATGGTCAATGCTGAGGTGACCAAGGTGCCTGGAGCCATGGAGTTGTGCGGGGCCAGCTCACCATTGTGGTATTATGGGGCAAGATGATCGCAATAAACCACTATTGTCAAGACAGGATCGTACAGGGCTCTCTGCCAACTGTCAGCTAGCTTAGGACACAACCCTTTCTTCTACCGCAAAGTATACAACCAAACACTGTAGCCAAGGTTCAGAGGGAATTCCCCTTGACAGTGGCTATCATACGACCTCTTTTGATGGTTGCTAGCTCTATGTATGGGTCCTCGTGAGGACATGAGTGACTTCAAGGCTCCGTCTCAGTTTCACGATGTATTGGGGAGTGGGTGTGGTGTGGAGGCCAGAGTCTGGAGGAGTGCCAAAAGCAAGGGTTACTGGGGTACGTACAGTAATTCACACCCGAACATCAGCATCGTGGGAGTTAATCCCATGGACTCCTGGATGGCAGATCAATACGCCCACAGGATGGCAAGCAGCTGTTGATCCCAGTCTTGTTGATGCTCTGCTGTGAGGATGGATACCTGAGCGACCGGACTGCGCAAGAATCTCTCCACAAGGCCATTGATTTGGGGATGCAGAGGAGTGGTCCGACTCTTGTGGACTTGGAGGAGTCTGCAGACCTTTTTCATCACCTTTGATTCAAAATTACAGCCCTGGTCACTATGCAGTTCCTCCAGTGCTATGAATCAACAAAAGAGCTCCTCCATGAGCAGGTATTGGCGCTCTGAATCACGTACACCTCTGGCCATTTGATGAAATAGTCCATTCTAATGAGAATGTTGTGGTTTCTGGATTCAGACCGAGGAAACTGGCCCATGATGTCCATTGACACCCGCTCCATCAGGGATCCCGTCTGTAACTGTTGAGGTGGGGGTGTGCGTTGTGTGAGTAGGACCCTTGTGGGTGGTGCAGAGGTCACAGCAATGGACATATAGCTCAACACTTTTAACAGCAACCTGCACAGTGGAACTGCTGGTGAAGTCTCTGAAGCCGATGCAAGGGAGCTGCTATGTGGGCAAAACTCTGGACCAACCTCAGATAATATGACACGAAGGAAGCTGAAAAGCTGAGATGTTGAGGCAGATCACACATGGTTACTCTGCCATGACTCACAGAGCCAAATAAACATCCTTAACCAGTATACCATGAAGCAACACTAGGATGTCGGCATGCTAGTGCTCAAGAGTTAAAGTAAGTGACAGGCCTTTTCATCCACTTTAATCTGCCATCAATATTTCCACCCATGGCATGCCTCCATAGCACCACTGCAGCCGTTTGCTCCCGAAGCCTTCTCACCTACCCTATTTTTCATAACTAAACTATACAAAAATAAAATTTCTATAGTTAGGATATTGAGAGACAATAGTAATAACTTAGATATAGTCTGTCACAGATTTGCAAACACAAGTACAAAAATTCCTAAACAAATACTGAAAATGTCATTCACAAATGAATGGAGGGAATTATCCAAACCATAGGTGCCAGCTTTGTGCATGCCCTTGAACTTAAACACTCCTGACTTAAAAAACTAAAAATACCATACAGACAACATGTAACTAGCACAACGTATTGTAATGTGTCTTTTAGAAAGGCCTTGATACTTTCTTTTTGCAAAAATCTTCCAGTTCATCTCACAGGAAAGGCGACATCTGCCGGCTAGTGTGTTTGTTTCAGACTTCTGTGTATTCTTAGTTGGAATGTTGTGACACAAGCAAAATTAAATTCCAACGCTTAATTAACAATGAAGGACATTTCAGTTTACTTTACCAACTTGTTTACATGAATCTATTCATTTGATTCTTTTGATTCCTCAACAGGATCAAGGGTAGTGCATGGAAGTATATAAACAAATACTTCCAATTAATATACCTGCCATGGCAAATCTTAAATTATTTCAGAAACAGAGGAGACTTGAGCATGACAACATAGCTAAAATACATAATTAAAATAAGAAAAGGAGTAATCTTACTACTTTGATACATTTAAGCCTCGCTTTCCAAAATCTCTTGACTGATAAGAACACTGTGGTTTTGTGATTTGCTGTACTGTACAGTTGCCAAATATTTGAGAGTCACAAGCTTGATTCAATTCAAGAATCAGAAATTAACCAGAATCATGTGACTCATTCACAAGTTTAATTCACTTTCAAACTCAAAAAATTAGTGGATGATATCTATTGAATTCTGTCAGTAACCTGTGCTAGGGTTCATATAAACAATCAACAATCATGATTTGCCATTTTGAGCATTATTATCTCTGTTTTCAGGACAAATGGAGCACTGCCCCTATCTAACAGCAGATGGTGCTGTAGAGCAAAAATATGAATGTATTGTTAAAATGTTCATAGCAAATTCAACTTTTAAATTTTTCCATTTTTCCGTGACATACTCCATGCAAATTCTTACCCAGAAAAAATATTTCTTTTTGGAGTATGTGAAATTTTCTTTGTGCCCAACACTAAAAGTCTGTCTCTGTATTTCTTAGACAAGCCCTTTAACCCTGTATACAGTATTTACAGCCTACCTTTCCTCAGGTGTACTTTTGTTTGGCAGCTTGGGGCTTGAATGGTGTTGCACCATTTAAACTACTCATCCAACGACCTTTTGTGACAAAGTTTAAAGGGTACCTTATCTTGTACATTTTGCTATCTTAGAACAGTCATCATAATTTTTATGAATTACACCAAATACAATATGATTTATGTCTTAAACATATTTCTGCTTTGAGTGAAGAATATTTGTTGTTGATGTTGAGATATCTTTTAATATAGACCTTTGGTGGTTGTACTTTATGACAATATATTGATCTTCAGTTTATGTGATCATTATAGTATTATTCGGCTGACATTTTATCATCACTTGTGCTGCCAATGTTTCTCATGTGAGGTTTACTGAAGGCTGTCTCTTTCCTCAGCCACCCTCTAATGCTGTTGCTGTTTCACCACTCCCATCATCTTTTTTCTTCCACATCCCCTGCTTGCACATTCATGCTGCTGGCTCTGCTTCAAAACTTTCAGTTTAGAGGCAAAACAATCTGCACTCACTTCCCCCAACTCCATAAACCGATCCAATCCTGAATCATCCCCAAGCTTATCGACAGCAATATATGCTAAGAAATGGTATTATGTTCTTCTGCATTACGTGGCCAAGAGGTAACAAATAAATAGAAACCAGAATAGGCTCTAAAATTGGTCGCTTAGTCGCATCACAGTTTAAGGGGGGGTACAGAAAAGTAATTCCTCCCAATAGAAACTAAACATTGTCTATCATGAAAGTAATACTTGAACAAGGAGAGTGCCAGAGATACTAACCCATTCTTTGGGTTAGTAACATGATCATGATAACAATGTCAAAAGATAAACTAAGATTCAGAAGGATAAGATTACAGCACACACTTCCATTAGTTTTCATACATATGTTATTTTAACTCTTCCCTGTGCTGTTTAAATACTCTGTTGACCATTAAACCTAGAATGGAACATTTGAAACAACCAATTAAAATCATAAATGTGACCAGTCAATCAGAGAGTCAGTGACTGGTCGAACATTATTCAAATAATCAGATCTAAATTGGGTTATTTTAATATTGGACAGTTTTAGATTAAACTAACATACTTAATAATGAACTATTAGTGATATTAACAACATCAGATAAAACAATGTCACTGAACTCGTTTAATAGTTTTGTTGGTAATATACAGTTGTGCTTGAAAGTTTGTGAACCCTTTAGAATTTTCTATATTTCTGCATAAATATGATCTAAAACATCATCAGATTTTCACTCAAGTCCTAAAATTAGTTAAAGAGAAACCAGTTAAACAAATGAGACAAAAATATTATACTTGGTCATTTATTTATTAAGGAAAATGATCAAATATTACATATTTGTCAGTGGCAAAAGTATTTGAACATCTAGGATTAGCAGTTAGTTTAAAGGTGAAATTAGAGTCAGGTGTTTTCAATCAATGGGATGACAATCAGGTGTGAGTGGGCACCCTGTGTTATTTAAAGAACAGGGATCTATCAAAGTCTGCTCTTCACAACACATGTTTATGGAAGTGTATCATGGCACGAACAAAGGAGATTTCTGAGGACCTCAGAAAAAGAGTTGTTGATGCTCATCAGGCTGGAAAAGGTTAAAAAACCATCTCTAAAGAGTTTGGACTCCACCAATCCACAGTCAGACAGATTGTGTACAAATGGAGGAAATTCAAGACCATTGTTACCCTCCCCAGAGGTCGACCAACAAAGATCACTCCAAGAGCAAGGTGTGTAATAGTCAGTGAGGTCACAAAGGACCCCAGGGTAACTTCTAAGCAACTGAAGGCCTCTCTCATATTGGCTAATGTTCATGTTCATTAGTCCACCATTAGGAGAACACTGAACAATAATGGTGTGCATGGCAGGGTTGCAAGGAGAAAGCCCTCCAGTTGAGTGTTGCTTATGTCCTCCCAGATCCGACTCACCTGGACAAGGGAATGCAGTCCCCTTTATTAAGGACCCGGGAGTAATTCCGGTGGCAGGGCCACTGCCTGATGGAAATACTTCCAGGTCATACGGAAGTCCCATTTTAGGTAGCACATCTCCCAAGAGTGCCACCTTGTGGCACCCATGGTCCCCAACAAGGCTGTATTGCTGGACTACATCTCCCAGCATTCCCTACTGGTTCCCAAATGGGTGCTGATACGGAGGGCTGCTTCCATCTCCAGTTCTGGAGGAATAAAAAGTCCTCAGCAATATCTGCCTCTTCTGGTGGGCTGTCCGTCCATCTGGATCTGGATGCCCATTTGTTTGTTCGGAGCCTCCCATTCGAGTAAGGAACCATCCCCATCTCTGGTTGGGATGCCCGTCCAGCCTGTGTGGCATTCACATATACTCCCCCCCACCCCCCCTCAGCTGAGACCTACAGGGTGTAACGTCCACTCCCGCGAGGGGTTAAGTGCAGTGCAGAGGTGAGCATCCAGAGTCCCTGTCCATATTCTGACCTCTGCAAAACAAACAAAAAGGATCCGTGGGAGCATCCAATGTCCACGTTTGTCCCACAGGCGGTCCCCATTCATATGAGCAATGTTTCCATCGATGCCCCCTTCTGCCACAGATAAAAGATCTGCCACGGTGATTCCTAAAACAGGTGGGAAAAGGAATAAGACCCACCTTTTCTTGCTCTTTACACCCACGTGAGTCTTTTCGATTGGTCAGTGTCCCCCCGATGTAAGCGACCTGGGGGCGGAGACACAAACTTACATGATACAGACTGGAAGTTTTGATTGGCTGTCTCTAGTTTATTGAGCGTGTCATTCCCAATTTACAGACCACCCATTTTTTTATATGGCCTTCTTGACAGTCTGGGATCCTTTATTGATTAAAAAGGGGCCCAGCTCCACCTGTGTGGCCTGAAAAGCAGATTTTCCTTAATTGTTGTGTTTTGTGAAAGTCTGCCCTGTTCGACACCCTATCATGTGATCCGGGGTCCCTTCAAATGGTGTCCCTTATTCTTTTCCCCTCCTGATCTCCGCAGTCTGGGTAACCGCGTCCACAACTCGTGGTTCAGACAGGATAACCTTTTTAAATATACCACACATAGCTGTTGGGAAGAATGTTTCCCCTAACATTGATCAGGGATTATTTCACACTGCATCCCTTTATCATGTACTATACAGGGCTCACTCACCTGTATAGCCGAATCCACTTTAGCTATTTGTTTCATACCCTTGTGCCGAAGGTAAAGGCTCAGTGCTTTAAACGGGAGCCTCTTCATTTTTTACACTTACTGGACAGCAATTTTTATGTTGCTGAGGAGTAAAAGATGCGATTGCAGCAGCTCCAGCAGTGTTGCAAGCTGTTCCCCATTGTTCTGCCCTTCGGGCTTTTCCGGCAGTTGTCGACGTGGACTTTGGAAGTCTCCATTGTCAACCTGGGAGTCAGATGTGACGTCAGCCTCTCATTGAGGTTACGTCAGGGATACTGATGGAGACAATGACTCTGGATGATCGTGGACAGGACTGATCCATCTCGGTGATATAAATTTGTTGCCACGATTAGAACATTCATCCTGCTCCGTCCAATCACACCTAGGAGGGATCAGAGAAAGACTCATCCATCTTTTTCTTCTCTGTGGTTGGCTGGGCTTTCGTTCAACTCCAGCAGCTCGTGATTCCATCAGTCATCATCTTGGTTTTCCTTGCCCACCCCAGGATGATTCACGTGACCGTCCTCATCAAATAGGGTTTCCAAATTCATGAAGCTAGATCGGCTGGACTACTCGTAGACGCCACTTGACTAGGTGAAGTATACCCTGAGGCAGCAGCCGCATCTTCCTTGAGGGATTAGAATAATAATTTAAATAATTCTTTGGCGAACTAAACACTTCAGCAGCACATACCCATCCTCCGTCCCCAACCTTTCAGTGTAAATGCGGAATAGTTGTCCTTCGCATTTTCCGATCGCAGCCGATCCCATCTCTGGTTTAACCAGGGATCTGTGGATCAAACTGACGTCCTGTCTTCCTCGTTTCCCACAAGGTAACTCCAGAAACAAATGACGTTGTCCAGTGACTGGTGCCTTGGGATAGCGCCGCTCCTCTTTACGGATTTCTTCCCCATTCTCTCTTTAAACAGCCATGAAAACAAAAGGAAAGAAGAAGGGGAAAAAAGTGCAAAAATCATGTGGGGGGTGTCCACTCACAATAAAATATAAAAAAAACCAGATTTTCTGTCAAGCAGATGGCAAAATCCTGCTGAATATGCCAATTGTGATGGAAACCTGGGCGTCAGCAAGCCCCAAAACCCCTGAACACAAACTCACCTCCACAAAGTATCAAAAGTACAAAGAGAGGTTGTGGGTCTCTCCACCAAACACAATACATCTTCCCAGTACCTCTCATCACTACACTGCCTTCTTCCAGTCGAGTGTTGCTTATGTCCTCCCTTCTGTGACTCACTTGGACAAGGGATTGTGGTTCCTTATGGTTCCACTGCCTGATGGAAGTACTTCTGGGTCCTTTCCCTTGGTTGGGATGCCAATCTGCCTCTTTGGAGCCTCCCATCCGGGTAAGGAACCATCCCCTTCTCTAGTCAGGATGCCTGGCGAACCTGTGTGGCATTCACCTGGGTTAACAACTATATATGATTCTTCTAGTTAAGGAGAATTAGTTGATGTGCTAAAATGCGGTGTGAAAAATAATGGTCATTTTATCACTAGGTAATCTGATATCACCTGCAATAATTCTAACTGCTGTTAAGAGGATTTGTGTATATCCTACACTACCTGATGTACAAGAAAAAAAAAATCCCAGAACGGCTTTAAGCTTTGACAGTTCCAAAACATAGGCCTGAATGAACACATTGAAGAAGAATGAATGTTGCAAATTATCAAATTTCATGCCTTTTCCGAGATATTGACAGAGAGGTTTCGTCTCCAGTATTACCAAAGGTGGTGACAATATTATCTAAAGTCTGGAAATGCCGCCAATATTTTGAACATTGGAGGTGGATTAGGGAAGTGAACAAAACTCTTTTTAACAAAATTGCGAGCTTGTAGGTAGAAACATAAGGAGGTTGAAGGCATTCCATATTAAAAAGTTCATCAAAATGTGCAAATACATTATCAAGATGAAGATCTGTGAAGTTTGAAATGCGTAACATCTTTTAAAACTTAAATGCTATAAAGTTGGAAAAGGGCTTTAATGCAAAACTATCATTTATTTATTTATTTATTTATTTATTTATTTATTTATTTATTTGTTTGTTTGTTTGTTTTTGTATATTCCATACAAATAGATCAATTTTTACAAAAATAGGACTGAAAACAAATCAACCCCCACCCCTAAGAAAGACAGCATGGCCAGTAGAGTAAAGCTTAAAGCTAGTAAAAATAACTAAATAGATGAATTAATAAGTGAATAAAGATAAATGGAGAAGAAAAAGAAATGGGGAGATAATCTGCTTCCTCAGTGCTTTAAAAGCTTATTCTAAAATGTTATTGATTAGATCCTGCCAGGTTTTGAAAAAGTTCTGCACAGATCCTTGAAGTGAGAATTAGGTTTTTCCAATTTCAAATAGTATATAACATCAGTTACACACTGACTTAAAAGAGGAGAGTTAGGATTCTTCCAGTTGAGCAAGATAAGTCTACGTGCCAATAGTGTAGTAAAGGCAATTACAGTTTGTTTGTCTTTCTCCACTTTAAGCCCATCTGGAAGTACACCAAACACAACTGTTAATGGGTTAGGAGGGATTGTGACACCAAGGCTGTCTGAAAGGCATTTAAAAATTTTGGTCCAGAATGATGTTAATTGGATGCAAGCCCAAAAAACATGTGACCCAGTGAGGCTGGAACTTGATTCCAGCATTTGCAGGTTGGATCTTGCCTTGGAAACATTTTGGACAATTTTAAACGAGACAGATGTACTTGATATATAATTTTGAGTTGAATAATTGTATGCTTTGCACATTTGGAGCTTTAATAATAGGAATAATTCTCTGCTTTGCTACCTTCCACTCCTATTTTGAGATGTTGAGTGAGAGATCCTTTTCCTACTGTCCTCTTGGATCTTTGAAAGGGAGGGACTGTAAAATGGTTTTATATATTGCAGAAATGCTGTCTGAGTCCTCGAAACTGAGCAATATTTTTTCCAGCATAGAGGGAGGTGGGAGGTGAGGAAGATTGGGCAAGTTATGTTTAACAAAGTTTCTAATTTGAAGGTAGTGAAAATAATGTGTTGCTGGAAAGTTAAATTTGGAATGTAATTGTTCATAGGATGCAAAGACGCTGTCTATGTACAGATGACAAGTGACAAGTGATTTAATCCACGTTTTCCAAATATTAAAAACTGCATATGTTTGAGAGGGTGGAAAAAGATGGTTCTCATGCAGAGATGCTACAGATAAAAGCTTCCCTATTTTACAATGCTTCCTATATTGCTTCCATATTCTGAGTGAGTGAAGCACAATTGGGTTGTTAGTATATTGGCAATAACATGCATTTATTTGGGCACAAAGCAAGAAATATAAAGTAGTACTGCAGGATTTTATTTCTATTGCGGACCAATCCTTTGTATGTTCATTTATTTGTGTCCATGTCCAAGGTTTTATAGTTTGTATGTTTGCTACCCAGTAATAAAATTGAAAGTTAGGTGGAGCCATGCCACCTTTTGCATTAGGCCTTTGTAGGGTCTACTTTCTACATTGGTTCCATATTTTGAGTGAGTGAAGAATGATCTGGTTACTAGTACACTGGTGAAAATTATTAATGAACAGAGCACAGAACAGAGCATGCAGAGAGAACTTCTTACAAGATTTTCTTTCCAGATCCAATCAGGCTGGTGAGTATTCAGTGCTGTCTTCCTCTTTCCCTTGTCTCAAAATACGAATGTTCACCAACCTAGTAGTATAGATGCAAGTCTGGCAATATCAGACCACCTTTTGCTTTTGCTCTTTCTAATGCTGATCTTTCTAAATATGTGTTCTTTTTTCCTTCCATATAAATGATCTGGGGTGCGTTTCATAAAGACAGTCAATTTTAGCAGATAGCGAACAAGATAACGAACAACATTGGCAAAGAACAAGTGAATTTTACAAGTGTTTCCTGAAGCCCTTCATTGTCTGGTATTTAGCAAGTGAGTTTTAAGTGCTTCTTTGTTGGGCACCCCAGTGTCAGAAAAGCAGGCTATTGATAACAAAAACATCAATCCCATGTATTTTAGCATTAAAATGTTAAAAAGTACTAACAAATTCAATTAAAAAATGCAAAAAAGCACAAAATAAAGAAATTAAAATTTCTAACAACTGTAGCAAACCTTAGTCAGGTATACCTGCATATACACCTGTGCTTTTACCAGCAGTGAAGTTTATACCAAAGAGGTGTCAGAAATCCTTGTAGTTGGCAGATCAGGTACCAGGAAATTATCACTTGAAAAATGCTTAGTAGGCAAGACAGAAGCACTTGGTGTAACAGATACCACAAACAAAATACCTAACCTCTTCCAAAGACTAGTAGACTCATGATAAGTTGGTCTAAAGCGAAAACAATGTCAATGAGTGAGACAAAATAACTCAAAATGATGTTGGTGCAAAATAAAAAATAAAGCTGATCTTTTGATAGAAGTACGTTATACCAAAATAGACTTCAAGTTCACAATCCTTTATATTTAAACCCTGTATACAATGTAAAGAAGTAATAATAAAAGTACAAAAAATGTAAATGAATCGTAACAATAAGATATTGTGGCAAAATTAAAACAAAAACAAGCAAGAAAGTGGGGAATATAACCAAAAAATAAGGTGTATAATTAGACCAAGGAATAAAACCAGACCCTCCACAGGAGCAATAGAAATTTACTTCAAATTAAAACAAAAAATATATCACTAGTTCAGAAAGAAGCATGCAGTTTTAAATGCTGTTTATTGAACATTTGCTCTCTTGGCAGTAAAACTGTTTTGGTAAATGATATTATAGTAAGTACAAAATCTGATCTGTGTCTTCTCAGTGAAACCTGGCTTAGTAAATATGACACTGTTCCCCTAGCTGAGGCGTCACCAGATGGATACTCGTTCCTTCATAAGTCTAGAGATTCTGGTCGAGGAGGAGGCCTTGGAAAAACTAATTGTAACAAAATGCAAATCATGTCTAAAAATGTAGGCAACTTTACATCCTTTGAGGCATTCATTTTAAATATTAAAACAGATTCCAACACAATTATAGTGCTAATCTTCAGACCACCAGGGCCATATTCATTGTTCATGACTGAATTTAGCAACCTTATATCTGATTTGGTTATAAATTATGATCATGTAGTACTGATGGGGGATTTTAATGTACACATTGATGTAGAAACTGACACTTTTAGCAAATTTTTTACTTATTTGTTAAATTCAGTAGGATTTTGACAGAATGTCAAAGGTCCAATTCATAATCATAACCACACATTAGATTTAATTATAACTTACAAAGTTGAAATTCAAAATTTAAATATTACTCCATTAAATGAAGTTATTTCCGATCACTACTTAATTAAATTTGATGTAGTCCTGCCCTTGCCAGTGCACTCACAGATTAAAACAAAAACAGTGCGACATCTAGATTGTAATTCTGCTTCAAAATTTATAGATACTTTGAGTAAGTCGAGTATAATTGTGGAAAACCATTTAGATCAGTTAACATCAAATGTAAACGTGGAAAACAATTTAGATCAGCTAACATCACATTATAATGTGACCTTGAGAGATGCTGTGGACACAGCGGCTCCCCTTAAAACAAAAGTGATCAAAGCACATAGAAACTCTCCCTGGTTTAATGAAAACATTCGAGCTCTTAAATTAAGAGTGTTGAAAACTGGAGCGCAGATAGAGAACAACAAAGCTACATGTCTTTCAAATTGCATGGACAGAGAGTGTTAAAAAATATAAAAAAAGCTTGCTCAGAATAGTATTCTAAAATAATAGATAGCAATAATAAAAATCCTCTGGTACTGTTTAAAACAGTGGCTAAATTAACACATGGAAATTCAGATCTACAGTGCAAAATACCAACAGATATTAGCAGTACAGACTTTATGAACTTCTTCAATGAGAAAATTAAAAATATAAGATCCCAGATCTCAGCATCACAGTACAAACCAAATACTAGCTTAGCAGACCCTGTCTCACATTGCATTCAGCATTTTAGTAATTTTAATCCTGTAACTGAGCAGGAAGTCTTAACTTTAATTTCTAAAATGAAACCCACTACTTGTTCCCTAGATCCAGTGCCAACAAAACTAGTAAAAAGTGCAATGGATGTTCTTGCAGTGCCTATTTTAAACATTATCAATAGTTCATTATTGCATGGCACAGTACCTGATGCACTAAAAGTGTCAGTCATTAAACCATTACTTAAAAAGTCAGACCTAGACCCACACATACTAAATAATTATAGGCCTATTTCAAATTTACCCTTTTGCTCTAAAGTACTAGAAAAAGTAGTCACCAATCAGCTTCAGTCACACCTTACACATTACAATTTATTTGAGAAATTCTAGTCTGGTTTCCGCACTGGTCAAAGTACAGAAACGGCACTAATGCAAGTTGTAAATGACATTCTGATATCCTCTGATGAAGGAAACTCCACTGTAATTATGTTGTTAGACTTAAGTGCAGCATTTAACACCATTGACCATTCTATTTTACTGCGCAGGCTAGAAAATGATGTTGGGCTTACAGGCACTGTGCTCGCTTGGTTTAGTTCTTATTTATCAAATCGATTCCAATATGTACAGAAATGTGCTGACAGTACTCCATCATTATACACAGAAGTGATATATGGTGTCCCGCAGGGCTCAGTACTGGGACCTTTACTATTTTCAATTTACATGCTTCCATTGTTAATTTTCACTCGTATGCAGATGACACCCAGTTATACCTTTCATTTAGATCAAATGAAGTTTCTCCGATGTTGTCTTTAATTAGTTGTGTTAGTGAATTAAAGGAGTGGATGGATCAGAACTACTTGTCTTTAAACACAGGTAAAACAGAGATGTTAATTGTTGGAGGGAATGACGCTGATCACAACAATATTCTGTCATCCTTTAACTCAGTTGGAATCACCATTAATTTTACTGAATCAGCCTGCAATCTAGGAGTTATCTTTGACTCTAGCATGTCATTTAAAGCGCATGTTACAAAGTTGTCCAAATCATGTTTCTTCCATCTTAAAAATGTTGGGAAATTAAGGTGCTTTCTAAATAAACAGGATTCTGAGAAATTAATTCATGCATTTATTTCTAGTAGGATTGACTACTGCAATGCAGTGTTCACTGGATGTTCAAACTGTTCTTTATACAGCCTCCAGTTAATCCAAAATGCTGCTGCAAGAATTATTACAAGAACAAGAAAGTATGAACACATAACTCCAGTTCTTAAATACTTACACTGGCTCCCGGTTAAGTTTAGGGCAGATTTCAAAATCCTCCTTTTAACATATAAAGCATTAAATGGCCAAGGTCCGACTTGTCTGAACTTATCATGACTTATAAACCAGAGCGTGCATTAAGATCTCAAGATGCTGGTCTGCTTATGATTCCAAGGATTAATAAAATAACAGTGGGAGGTCGAGCTTTTAGTTACAGGGCCCCTAAACTGTGGAATGGTCTGCCTGCTACTATAAGAGATGCCCCTTCAGTCTCAGCTTTTAAATTCCGGCTGAAGACTCATTACTTCAGTTTAGCATATCCTGACCAGAGCTGCTGATTAACTATACAGACTGCATCTCTGTTGTTAGATAGATAGATACTTTATTAATCCCAAGGGGAAATTCATATAATCCAGCAGCAGTATACTGATACAAAAAAAAAAAATATTAAATTAAAGAGTAATACAAATGCATGTAAAAACAGACAATAACTTTAAATAATGTTAGCATTTACTCCCTCGGGTGGAATTGGAGAGTCGCATAGTGTGGGGGAGGAATGATCTCTTCAGTCTGTCAGTGGAGCAAGACAGTGACAAAAGTCTGTCACTGAAGCTACTCCTCTGCCTGGAGATGACACTGTTAAGTGGATGCAGTGGATTCTTCATGATTGACAGGAGTTTGCTTAGTGCCCATCGCTCTGCTACAGATGTTAAACTGTCCAGCTTTATTCCTACAATAGAGCCTGCCTTCTTAACAAGTTTGTCCAGGCGTGAGACATCCTTCTTCTTTATGCTGCCTCCCCAGCACACCACCGCGTAGAAGAGGGCACTCGCCACAACTGTCTGGTAGAACATCTGCAGCATCTTATTGCAGATGTTGAAGGACGCCAACCTTCTAAGAAAGTATAGTCGGCTCTGACCTTTCTTACACAGAGCATCAGTATTGGCAGTCCAGTCCAAGTTGTCATCCAGCTGCACTCCCAGGTATTTATAGGTCTGTACTCTCTGCACACAGTCTCCTCTGATGATCACGGGGTCCATGAGGGGCCTGGGCCTCCTAAAATCCTTCACCAGTTCCTTGGTCTTGCTGGTGTTCAGGTGTAAGTGGTTTGAGTCGCACCATTTAACAAAGTCTTTGATTAGCTTCCTGTACTCCTCCTCCTGCCCATTCCTGATGCAGCCCAGAATATCAGTGTCATCAGTGAACTTTTGCACATGGTAGGACTCTGAATCGTATTGGAAGTCTGATGTATATAGGCAGAAAAGGACCGGAGAAAGTACAGTCCCCTGCGGCGCTCCTGTGTTACTAACCACAACGTCAGACCTGCAGTTCCCAAGACGCACATACTGAGGTCTGTCTGTAAGATAGTCCACGATCCATGCCACCAGGTGTGAGTCTACTCCCATCTCAGTCAGCTTGTCCCTAAGGAGCAGAGGTTGGATGGTGTTGAAGGCGCTAGAGAAGTCCAAAAACATAATTCTTACAGCACCACTGCTTCTGTCCAGGTGGGAGAGGGATCAGTGTAGCATATAGATGATGGCATCATCCGCTCCCACCTTCTCCTGGTATGCGAACTGCAGAGGGTCAAGGGCGTGGCGAACCTGTGGCCTCAGGTGGTGAAGCAGCAGCCCCTCCATGGTCTTCATCACATGTGACATCAGAGCAACAGGCTAGAAGTCATTCAGCTCACTAGGACGTAATACCTTTGGGACTGGGGTGATACAAGATGTTTTCCAAAGCCTCGGGACTCTCCCCTGATCCAGGCTCAGGTTGAAGATGCGCTGTAGAGGACTCCCCAGTTCCAACGCACAGGCCTTCAGCAGTCGTGGCGATACACCATCTGGACCCGCTGCTTTGCTGGCACGAAGTCTCCTCAGCTCTCTGCTCACCTGTGCTGCTGTAATTGTGGGTGGGGATGTCTCACCTATGCTGGTATCAGCAGAAGGATGGTTGGAGGATGAAGTACTCCAAGGTGAGAGTGGGTTAGGGTGGTCAAACCTGTTAAAGAAGTTGTTCATTTGGTTTGCTCTCTCCACGTCTCTCTGGATGGTGGCACTCCGCTTCGAGCTGCAGCCAGTGATGATCTTCATCCCATCCCACACTTTCTTCATGCTGTTATTCTGCAATTTCTGCTCCAGCTTTCTCCTGTACTGCTCCTTCACCGCCCTGAGCTGGACTCAGAGTTCCTTTTGCATGCGCTTGAGCTCATGCTGATTACCGCCTTTAAAAGCCCTTTTCTTCTGGTTCAAAAGGCCCTTGATGTCACTTGTAATCCATGGCTTGTTGTTAGCATAGCAGCGTACTGTTCTTACTGAAACTACAATGTCCATACAGAAGTTGATGTAATCAGTTGTGCAGTCAACAACCTCTTCAATGTTCTCACTATGTGACCCCAGCAGTATATCCCAGTCTCTCAGAGCCTGCTCTGCCTCAGGGGACCACTTCCTGAATGATCATGTGGTTGTAGGTAGCGCCTTCACTCTTGGTTTGTAGTGAGGCTGAAGCAGAACCAGGTAATGATCTGCTTTCCCAAGCGCAGGCAGCGGGGTGACGCTGTATGCGTCTTTAACGTTTGCATACAGTAGGTCAATAGTCCTATTTCCCCGGGTGTTACAGTCCACATGCTCGGAGAAGGCAGGTAATGTTTTATCCAGCATTACATAGTTAAAGTCTCCAGCGATTAGCACAAGCGCCTCAGGGTGCTGCGTTTGTAACTTAGCAACTGCGGAATGGATGATGTCACTCGCTATCTCCGCGTTCGCTCGAGGGGGGATGTAAACAATAACAACAATCACGTGTCCAAACTCTCTTGGCAAGTAATAGGGATGCAGACTTACGGCCAACAGTTCGATGTCCCTGCAGCAATTGGAGATTTTAACGTTTATATGTCCAGAGTTGCACCACCTTGTATTCACATAGAGAGCGAGTCCTTCTCCTTTCCGCTTCCCACAAGTATTTAAGTCTCTGTCCGCTCTAACTGTGCTAAACCCGGGTAGCTCCACGTTAGCATCTGGGATGGTAGTTGTTAGCCACGTTTCACTAAAACACAGCAAGCTGCATTCTCTGTAGGTTCTGACATTTTTCACCAGCACAGCAGTTCGTCGATCTTATTTGGTAGTTCACATTTCCAAGGATCACAGAAGGCACCGACGGTTTATAACTCCATTTTCTCGCAAGCTGCTTGGCTTTTATCTTATCTTTTATCTTTGCACCGGCTCGGCTGCCCCAATATCGTCTTCTTACCTCGTCAGGTAAATAGAGAACCACACTGGCGTGGGCATTTCTTCTCAATGCTTTAAGTTGACTACTTGAATAGGCGAGTCTCGGAGTGTAAAAATCCATGTCAAGCAGTAAAAATAGTAAAAAGTGTCCAGGGAGCGATTCCACATAAAAGAAAGTGGTAGAAGTGATCAGTGAAATAGAGAAAAATAGAAAAAAAAAAGTAAAAAGATAAAGTCATACACGGAGCTGCTGGAATGGCTGCCACTTGCAGCGGCGCCGGAAATGTTAGTCATTAGCACTAAAACATAAGTAACATGATAGTTATAATTGGATACTAATCGTCACCTATTCTGTCTCTCTTCTTGGTAGTCAAATGTGGCACTTGGTGCCACGGCCCAACTGCCAAGTTGTTTTGCCTGCCTAAGGTAAAGTCATCCCTGATGGAGGATCGCAGAAATCGTGGGAAAGAGTGGTCCTCTCATCAGATTAGCACTATTTCAGTTTTGGAATGGCCAAATGGGGGAGGCAGCTTGATGGATGAGGTCTCCAGGACTCTAAACAAATCCAAATCATATTACAAGGTGTGGCAGAAAAGTAATAAGACTGATTTTTTATTTACCAAAGTTTTTATTTTTTTCAAACATCAATGTTATCCCCTTCAAAGTAGTTCCCTTGGGCAGCTACACACCGATGGAGACATTGTTCCCACTGTTGGTAGCAGCGCTGGAAGTCTTCAACCGGTATGGTCTTCAGCATGTCCTTTACACTCTTTTGGATGTTTTCTAAAGTCCCGAAATGACGTCCTTTGAGGACATTTTTCAGTTTAGGAAAAAGGAAAAAGTCACACGGACTGAGGTCAGGTGAATAAGGGGGCAGGGGGACCACAGGAATGCCTTTTGAGGTCAAAAATTCTGTTATGGAGAGGGCAGTGTGACATGGGGCGTTGTTGCAAATGTTCAGTCAAAATTTGATGAACGGTAAATCTGTTCAAATTTAATTGTTCACTCAACATTCTTAATGTTAAACGACGGTCTGATCTCACAAGAGTGTTCACACGTTCGATATTTTCATTGGTTTTCGAAGTTGAAGGCCTCCATGAACGGTGTTCATCTTCAACGTTTTTTCTGCCTTCCAAAAATGATTTGTGCCAGCGAAAAACTTGAGCTCGGGATAAAGAATGTTCCCCATAGGCCTGTTTTAACTTTTCAAACGTCACACTTGCCGATTCTCCAAGCTTAACAGAAAATTTAATGGCACAACGTTGCTCCAAATTCCGCTGTTGCGTGACGCACAACCAAAAACACAACTTCGCTAATAGCAGTCACAAAAATCACGTAGTTAATGGAAGGAGTTGAAACTCGCACTGAGCTATGGGAGGGTACTAATACACGTGCTCTACCAAGGACAACAGCGCAGCATTGCCAGATCGCTTGCAGTGTTGTCAGTCTCATTACTTTTCTGCCACACCTCGTATGTGATATCATCTACTGTTAAATTTTGCTCTGTACTTCTAAAATTTTTATTTGTATACTGTATTGAGGATTTCTTCTGTTCTGTGTATTGTATTGTATTGACCCCCTCCTTTTTGACACCCACTGCACGCCGAACCTACCTGGAAAGGGGTCTCTCATTAAACTGCCTTTCACCAAGGTTTCTTCCATTTTTTTCACTACAAGGGTTTTTTTTTGTGAGTTTTTCCTTGTCTTCTTAGAGAGTGAAAGCTGGGGGGGCTGTCAAGAGGCAGGGCCTGTTAAAGCCCATTGCGGCACTTCTTGTGTTATTTTGGGCTATACAAAAAAATAAATTGTATTGTATAACTTAACCCAGAAAACAAAAACAGGTAATGCTGGAAGTTGTAACACCTTCTATCTCCAAATCGACCATTGGTGTAAATTTCAGTTGATTTCGTAATTGATTTACCCTCTCCCATGGTAATATGGTGATTTTTGTTATTTTGAAAGACTTTCTAAGGTAGCACAATTCATGCCACTTACAAATCTTCTCTAGGCAGAAGAACTGACCATTTTATTAAGTAATATTTAAATTACACTATTTGCCCTTTAACTGTAATTTCCAGTCAAAGCTCCTATTTTGTGTTTTGGTTCTGGAGACACTTTTGTGCTAAAGTTGAAGCCACGGTCAATCTACTTGTTTCAATTTCTCCAAATGAACAGAGTGAACAAACCAGCACCATGAAAAATTGTTCTAATTTACAGTAAAGTCTTTTCACAGTGATTGGACTGGTATTTTACTCCTCTGGGGTTCTTTAGAAACATTTTAAGTGATTTTTTTTTTACTTTGCTTTATTAAGAGAAACAATAATAATGCAAAATACAACCCCCTCCCCCCAGAAGCCCACCCCATATTCCAACCCAGCTTACATCAGTATTGAGGAAGGACGAAGAGAAAAATTGTTTCTCAATCACGATCACATGGGAATTGGAAACAGGAAAAATGACTGCGGTCTATCAAGAGGAGAATAAGTAGAAGAGGTAAAAAACAAGGTAAAGTTGACAAGGAAATAATGATACATTAAAGATCAACTGGATTACCTCAGACCAAGTCTGAAATGTGGGTCTGGGTGATCAATCTATTCAAGTGGCATAAATGTTTAAACATAAGAGATTATAAAAAAAGATTTCCAATTGAGAGTAGAAGACCATTAAGGCTATTTCTAGCGTGAGGCAGTTTTGTCTTGGTAGAGTATTATATTGCTCTACTTTCCCTTTTTGTATTATTAATATGTAGCCTTTGTCAGAATGCCTCCAATCTCACAGACTTACCACTATTTATAAGCTATTGTAGTCTATAACTTCTCCCCACCTTCCCTTCTACATATATAACATCAGGCAATTAGGTGTAGTAAAAGACAAGCAGGAGTTAAGTTACAATTATTATTATACTAGCAGAATACCCGCGCTTCGCAGCGGAGAAGTAGTGTGTTAAAGAAGGTATGAAAAAGAAAAGGAAAAATTTTAAAAATAACGTAACATGATTGTTAATGTAATTGTTTTGTCATTGATATGAGTGTTGTTCTCATATCTATATATATATATATATATATTGTAATAAAACGAGACAAAGACAGATAAAGGTTTGGGGCAGCCACCCGTATAATGTGGTATCCTGGCTGCAAAAGTCGTTTTCAACAAATAACCAGCACTGAAGTGCAATCAACTGAGTCCAAAACAAGACTGAGGAAACAAAGGAAAAGGGGCAGGTTTTAAAGGGGAAGACAGGAAGTGAGGTCATATGGATCTGGCACGTGGTCTTCCACCATTGGTTCATAGCCGGACGTGACATGAGGGACTGGAGCTGGTGTGGCCGACTTCCATTGGCTCGGTCCCGGAAGTGATGTCAGGAGAGCCAGGTGGAATCCCCCGGGAATGGTCTACAGGCAAGGGAGAAAAAGAGTCAGTGCACTCTGCCACACCCCGGCATGCCTCCGAACTGCCTTCACTCAAGCCCTTTAGCTGCCTCCCATGCGCACGTGTGTGACAAGGCCCCCCCCTTAGCCCAGACCCGTCGGGTCGGGCGACCCTAACCGAGAGGTCGTGAACCCGAGAAAGAGCATCAGCGTTGGCATGGAGAGCACCCCGACGATGAACGAGCGAAAACTTGTACGGCTGTAGGTCAAGAAACCACCGGGTGACCCGCGGATTCGACTCCTTGTGCAGGGCCATCCACTGTAGAGGTGCATGGTCCGTGACAAGGGTGAATTCCTGGCCCAACAGGTAGTACCTAAGCTGAGTAATCGCCCATTTAATCGCCAGAGCCTCCCGTTCCACCGCTGCATACCTGGTCTCCCGGTCCAATAGTTTCCGGCTCAGGAACATGATGGGGTGTTCCACACCATTGACGCTTTGGCTCAGCACGGCGCCCAGGCCTGTGTCCGAAGCGTCCGTCTGGAGGATGAAAGGCAAAGAAAAGTTAGGTGCCATCAAAATAGGTGCGGACGTAAGGGCCTGCTTTAAGTCACCAAATGCAGCGCCTGTTTTTTCAGTCCATACCACAATGTTCGGGGCCCTCTTCTTTGTTAAATCAGTCAAGGGCGCCGCTCTCTCCGAGAACCGGGGTACAAACCGGCGGTAGTACCCGGCTAACCCGAGAAAGGCTTGGACCTGCCGCTTGGTTCGCGGACGGGGCCATTTCAAAATGGCATCAATTTTGGAGCACTGTGGCCTTACGGTACCCCGACCCACCAGGTAGCCCAAATATTTGGCCTCGCTTAATCCAAAGAAACACTTCTTGGGATTAATCCGGAGCCCGGCCTCACCAAGTGTCCGTAATACCGCTTGGACATGCTGTAGGTGTTCCCTCCATGTGCTGGAATAGATGACTACGTCATCCAGGAAGGCAGCACTGTATGAGTTATGAGGCCGAAGCACTTTGTCCACCAGACGCTGAAAGGTTGCTGGAGCCCCGTGTAACCCAAATGGAAGGACACGATACTGCCAGTGCCCGCTAGGGGTACTAAACGCGTTTTTTTCCTTCGCGGAGTCCGTTAAAGGAACCTGCCAGTACCCTTTTGTCATGTCAAATGTGGTCAGATATTGAGCCTGTCCAAGCCGTTCAAGGAGGTCGTCCACGCGTGGCATTGGATAGGCATCAAATTGGGAGACCTGGTTAAGCCGACGGAAGTCATTGCAGAACCTCCAACTCCCGTCCGGCTTACCGACGAGCACAATGGGGCTGGACCAGGGACTATAACTTTCCTCAATTACACCTAGTTCCAGCATGCGCTTGATCTCAAGCTCCACTTCAGCCTTTTTTGCCTCGGGAAGACGATACGGGCGTTCTCGGACAACAACCCCGGGCTCTGTCACAATGTTGTGCTCAATCAGAGAGGTCCTTCCGGGGTTCTCACTGACTACCTCCCGAACGGTCCGGATAACTGTTTCCAGCTCCTGCCGTTGTCTGGGACTCAAGTCCGTGCCGAAGTTAAGGTCGTGTGTGTGAGCGAAGAGCGAGCGGGGCTGGCCGGAGGAGGGAGCGGGGTCCCTGTCCTTCCACGGTTTCAGCAAGTTCACATGATAAACCCGCTCCTTCGGCCGACGATTGGGTTGACTCACCAAATAGTCGACCAGTCCCTTCCTCTCCTTAACTTCGTAGGGGCCCTGCCAGTGGGCAAGCAACTTAGAGTGGGAGGTAGGCACTAGGACCATGACCCGATCTCCCGGGCGGAACTCCCGAAGAGACGTGCCGCGGTTGTAGTACCAGGCCTGTGCTGCTTGAGCCTCCTCCATGTGACTTTTAAGGAGAGGCCGAATCTTTCCAAATCTATCGCGTAACTGCGCGATATACTCCAGTATGTTTGTAGAGGGAAGAGCCTCTTCTTCCCAGCCTTCTTTCAAAATATCTAATATGCCCCGAGGTTGTCGCCCATACAGTAGTTCAAAAGGGGAGAACCCCGTGGAGGCTTGTGGGACTTCCCGATAGGCAAAAAGGACGAGGGGGAGGAGCTGATCCCAGTTCCTTCCATCCTCGCTGACCACCTTACGCAGCATTTGCTTGAGAGTTTGATTAAACCTCTCTACTAATCCGTCGGTTTGAGGATGATACACCGAGGTCTTTAAATGCTTTATTTTCAGTAATCTGGCAGTCTCCTTGAACGTTTCCGAGGTGAAAGGGGTCCCCTGGTCTGTCAAGACTTCCTTGGGGATCCCCACGCGCGCGAATACCCCTAGTAATTCCCGTGCGATGGCTTTAGAGGTAGCTGAGCGCAAGGGAACAGCTTCAGGATATCGTGTAGCATAATCCACGAGGACTCAAATGTACTTGTGTCCTCGGGCTGAGGGCTCTAGGGGTCCCACCAGGTCGACCCCGATTCTGTGGAAGGGAACGTCGATCAGTGGAATAGGAACGAGAGGAGCACGGTCCCTCCTAGGAATTTGTCGCAGTTGACACTCCGGGCAGGAAGCGCAAAAGCGACGAACCTCCTCATTAATTCCTGGCCAGTAGAAACGGAGCTTGATCCGCTCCAGAGTTTTCTCGGTGCCCAAGTGGCCACCTAGGAGGTGGGCGTGTGCTAGTTCGCAGACCTGCCGCCGGAAGGTACGCGGCACTAGCAGCAGCCTCGTCTCCTGCCCGTCATGCATTGCTACACGGTAAAGGAGGTCGTTGTCTAACACAAAGTGAGGGCCCTGTGGCATTGACTGATCAGTGCGCTGGCCATTGACAAGGACCACTGCATTTTTTGCAAACTTCAGGGAGTCATCGTTCCATTGCTCCCTTCTAAAAGAAGCCGGCGTCTTTTTAAATTGAAACCGCAACACGGAGAGAGGGTCAGCGTCGACCTCAATGGGCGTGGTTTCCTCCCGCTCCGCCGCGGCGTTGGTGGATGACGTGTCCGCACGCGACGGCCCGGGGGTTGCCACGTCACTCAGGGCGACTGCTTCGTCTCTCTCTGCCGGCTGATTACACGGCGTGGAGGCAGCTTGAGACGGTTCATCTCCGTCCATAACGAGGCCCAAATTAACGCCGGGAGTGGTATGTGTCACACCGCTTTTAATTTTAGACCAGTCCCGCCCTAGTATCACCGGGTGTGGAGGATCCGGTAGGACCGCTACGGTGAGTTTACAAACTGACCCTCCGTAACTGATGATACAAGCGGCGGTCCTGTACCAGCGGATTTCTCCGTGGACACAGGTTATACCGGTCTTAAACTTTAGCCACTGTTGCGGTTGCACAAAGCGGCGGGCAACAATGGAAATGTTGCTGCCGGAATCCAACAACACGGTGGTCTTGTGTCCGTTGACGATCACTACGCCAGTATGGGGGACCGCCAACGGATTAACCAGAGCACACCAACCCCTCCTCGCCCTCCACCTGCATTCCTCCTCGTCTCCAAGCGGTTTGCGGGCCCGCGGCACCGCGGACGCCAATACAAGCTCCGGGTTGTACAGGGAGGGGCTAGGTCTTGGGACGTACCCCGGGTGAGTTTGACATAAGGACGGTTCTGCTCCCCCAGAGTGTGAGGCCGCCCTCTGTGTCTCCAGAACTCTATGAGCTCTGCCATGTTCTTAAACTGCTTGCCCCAGACCGGCTGGGTGAAGCCACGGGGAAGCGCTTCCAGGAGCAGATAGCAAGCTACCTGCTCTATTATTTGGTAGGGCGTGTTTTCAAATGGCCGTAGCCAGTGCCCTACCGTTGCCCATAAGGACCAGGCTTGTTTGTTGGCCGGCCGCTCAGGGTCCAACCTCCAATTTTTTATTTTATTCACCTGCCAGTCTGGGGCACCCCTAGGTGGTAAATGGGGCTTTGGTTTCACAGGAAGGCAGGCACTCTCCCGCAAGAGAGCATACTGAGTCCCTTTTGCCTCCCCCCTCCAGGGCAGCCCAATTCTGTGAGCCCCACCCGCACACTCCCTGGCCTCTCCAGGTGGCCTAGTTATGCGTGCTGGGAGCGGAGCCCGCACCGGGTCACGCCGAACCACGGGGCACCCTCCCCGCCTGAATACTCGGCCCCGGTACGCTCCCACCTGGGTGTATTGCAGGTCCTGTCCCCTTCTCTTCTGGGACTTCTCCATCCTGCCGGCTACGCCACTGTAATAAAACGAGACAAAGACAGATAAAGGTTTGGGGCAGCCACCC
>JANRMT010062813.1:93066980-93104165 GCA_026402145.1 Polypterus bichir lapradei
AACTTCTGGATGTGCTTGCGAGTATTTAGCGACAGCGTCCCTATGAATTTGTGGATTTTTCTGAGAGTATTTGGCAGCAGCTGCACGAAGTTGATTCCGTCTAGCTGTATGAGAAAATCTACCACAACGTCTGATACGCCTCCTTTTTACTGTGTTCTCATAGCTTGGATTGCCGGTGTAATAATCAGCTGGATTTGTGTTGAAGTGACATTCAGCATGTGTCAATCGATGTATGCACACAACCGGCTTCATCAATAACTTCGCATCCAGCTTTTGAGAGTTGAAATATTCATAAACATCAAAGTGTCCACTACTCAAATTGTCACCTCTGAATCTAAGATGTTTAAGAGGCATTGACGGTTCTCCAAAGGTGTAAAATATTTGCCTATTTCGGAACACTTGAAAGCGACAACCAAACAATTCAGCGGCAGCCATCAATTCACATGCAGAACCATAGGTGAAGGGCTTAAGCATTTCAGTCTTATAGTGCTCCTGTGTACTATAATTATCTCCTGTACCATCATCAGTCAATACTTTGAACCTCTCCCAGTCATTTAATACATAAGACACAATGTCCTTGCGGATATCAAAAGTGAGCCTTATATGTCTGTGCAATATGTAACACAGAGAATGGAAAAGGCAGGCGCCATCTCCGGGCATGGACACCACTCGGTAAGTGATAGTTCTTTGATTGATGGTGATGACGTCGATAGACATTTTAATAGGGGTACAGTTGGAAGAATAAAGGGAATGGGTACTTGATCAATAAACAAAGTATAAAATATCTACACAATAACTATAACAATCATAACAAATGAACAATAAAACAGCGCAGAACCCATGGATTAAATAAAAAGTTTGCCTCGTTGGCGAAGCAAAGAAAAAGGACTTTCTTATATATCGTTCGTTTATAAAACAGTGCAGAAGCTGTGAGAAAGCTGCTTCACAAAAAAACTGCGGAGCGCCTAATATGGGCAGGCAGTCAGGCAAAGAAAGTGAATGAAATAAGCATAATAGTAATAAACGAACAAAACAACAGCAGAAAAGCCGCGGATTAAATAAAGGAAATGGGTATTTGAACAGTAAACTAAGTGTAAAATACGTACACAATAATTATAATAATCGTAACAAATGAACAATAAAACAGCGCAGAACCCGTGGATTAAATAAAAAGGTTGCCTCATTGGCGAAGCAAAGAAAAAGGACTTTCTTATATGTCGTTCATTTATAAAACAGTGCAGAAGCTGTGAGAAAGCTGCTTCACAAAAAAACTGCGGAGCGCCTAATATGGGCAGGCAGTCAGGCAAAGAAAGTGAATGAAATAAGCATAATAGTAATAAACGAACAAAACAACAGCAGAAAAGCCGCGGATTAAATAAAGGAAATGGGTACTTGAACAGTAAACTAAGTGTACAATACGTACACAATAACTATAACAATCGTAAGAAATGAACAATAAAACAGCGCAGAACCCGTGGATTAAATAAAAAGGTTGCCTCGTTGGCGAAGCAAGGAAAAAGGACTTTCGTATATCTCGTTCGTTTATAAAACAGCGCAGAGGCTGTGAGAAAGCTGCTTCCTTGTTAAAGCAAGGAAACAAATAAAGACACCACAGCGAAGAATGGCCTTATATGGGCAGGCAGTCAATTACATGGGAGGCGTGCTGAGTTGCGCAGCAGCCTTACATATGAATATGCTAAGTGTTGACTAAATAGAAGTTGAAAAGATATATTTTTTCAAATGTGATCGCGCAATTCAGATCGAGGTGACTCGCACTACAGTACATCGAGCCCGCGTGCTATTGTGGTTTTGCCTGCGTGCCTCAATAAGTTACCCTCCCCTCGCTCTTACTTTTTTACCGTTCATCTAATGAATACACTGAGTATGGCTTTACCAAAACAATCATTGATCGCGAATAAAGTATCCATTATTCATAAAGCTTCAATTGGTGATCTGTCTTTCTGCGTTAACCGCATATTTTTTTATACATCTCAAACCAAGGGGATGCGAGGCTAAAATGAATCGGGAAGCACACGTACATACGCAGTGCATCCCCTCTCGGGAATCGAACTTCGGACGCCGGCGCTAGAGGCAAAGCCTCTACTATTGCGCCACGGCGTGTGGTTTGTCTATTTGAGCGTAGCAGTGTAATTCGGTTTTTGTTCAGCACTCTTTGGAACTGTTGCTTTTTGTCTGCGCACTGCGTCAGTTCACGTGAGCCGCTGAATATGGTTTTATATGTCACTCGCTCGCTTCTAATTGTTTCGCTGCCTTCTTAATTATATAATGTATGTTTTCTTCAGCGGTTTTTGGAGCTCTTCCTGATTTTCTACGTACTGCGTGATTACGTGGGAGGCGTGATGATGTCACACGAAACTCCGCCCCTCCACGGCTTTCGAGCTCAACTCCATTACAGTATATGTAGAAAAATAGCTTCCAGTTATGACCATTATGCGTAGAATTTCGAAATGAAACCTGCCCAACTTTTGTAAGGAAGCTGTAAGGAATGAGCCTGCCAAATTTCAGCCTTCTACCAATACGGGAAGTTGGAGAATTAGTGATGAGTCAGTGAGTCAGTCAGTCAGTCAGTCAGGGAGTCAGTCAGTCAGTGGGGGCTTTGCCTTTTATTAGTATAGATAACAATGTATTATTGGTAATATTCATAAATAATAACAATATGCAAAGTACATTTGAATATTGGCAACCATACAACCTGATAAATGGTGATGTGTAGTTTCAAGTGGCACACAGACTTGTTAGTTACTTAAAATGTCTCCAGTTAAGGCATCATTTGTGATCAGCTTTCTTCAGAATAGACCGCATGCTTGTCTCAATATGGCTGCTGAGCTGTGCTCTTCATTGTGTTGTCCTTTTCAGTTCATGCATCAGTTTGGTAAGAGAGAGAGAGTGAGCAAATTTAAAGGTTTTCTGTCCAACCCCTAGAGCCAATAGGACGTCATGGTATTTAAAGGCTTCTGATACAAGCCAGTTCCAAACAGCCATACTTCAGACCAATGGGGGAATAAAACACCTTCACACCTGCCCCCCAAACCGTATGTTAAGGTAAAGCTTGGCAGTTAGGCAGCCTGGCTTTCCTATGGGGGTTGAGAGACTTCAGAGAAACATTAGCCAAACTTGTTTAAGGCACTTCCTCCCCAACTCTGTCGTAAAATTCAAAGAGACCCATTCCTGAAAATAAACATGAATGCTTCTCACTAATGTAACACTAATATTACATTGCTTTGCCTAAATTACAAATAAAGACATATAAAATATTTATCAACTTGTATGCAAAATCTCACATCACAACAGAGGCTAAGAGAAACTTTGCTGCCAGATAAGTCAATATTTTCAACCTCCACAGGACAGAAGAGAAAGATAAATAGATAAAATCCAGCAATAGAAACACTTCATGAGACAGAGGGATAAGGACAGGGACTATTGAAGAGATAGGGTCAGCAACATATGGCACTAGAGATGTCACTAGGGCAGATCTAGAACATGTGCAGAAATGTTCCAAGAATGTTGAAAGAGCAAAGGTGCTACATCTGATTGGAACCTTAGGCCTATTAGATGACTTGTTTATAGGGTAATGTACTGTCAATGTACAGTGTGTTGGTGGCCAGGATTTTTTGAAGTACTTTTTATGTTTTGAAATATGGAGCTGAAGCACTAATATTGAATGCTAGGCAGATCCCAACCAAAATTAAAAATAGCAGGGAAGGATCTCAGAATAGCTTTAACAATTAGTGAATATAAGAAGGGATACTGGTTTAGATTTAGTGAAGAGGCACATAACAAAAGAGTAAAGGATGTGTAGAGGATGGGCACAGATTAATGGGATTCTCTATGCCCTAAGAAGTGACATTAGCTGTAAGAAGAACAAGAAAGAATTGAATATCTGTGCCTGTATTTATCAAGTATCTCAGCGTAAGAAAACAATCCTAACTGAATCAAAAATCTCAGAGTGACTGAAATTTGGTCCTACTCTTATGAGAAAGAGTAAAAGCACATCATCATTTTTCCCATTTTAGTTAAATACCCCTAACTTCATCATAATTTAGGAGCACTCATCTCATTTGCTAGGAACTGCCAGAAACTGGTATTTAGGCAGAGTTTGGCATGTACATACTGAGAAAGGCTAGATGCTTTGGAAACTCATAAAGATAATTGATTTGACAGAGATGGCATAATATTTGTAACAACTTTTTTACGTTATCTGATTGCTCCATCAATGTGGAGAAACCATGATCTGTCAGTCAAAATGGAAGTGCTGGTAGTGTTATGTGTTAAATGCAGCTTTGCAATAGTGATGATTTGGCAATTTCTCAAATTTTGCACCAAACTTTGAAAACTCATAGAATACACAGATTTATACATTTCCCAAGGTTCCATGTGAGATAATGTCAAAGCAAGCCACATTCATGCAAATTGGTACGCACATAAAGATCATTGCCACAAGTGTGGATGAACATTTGTGAATCACAGTATCAACTTATAGGTAGTCATGGAGGCAAACGCTACAGTATTAGATGGCATATTACTATCCAGCGAGGCTAGATGGATGATTGACAGTGAAACATTACACAGGTATGTTGAGCCATGCATTCTAAGAACCCATAGAACATTCTCATTACAAGCCTGGGAAGGCAGGAGGAGACTCCCAGGGCACTAGATAAATAGAGCACACAGAAGATAAGGGAGGATCACAGAGAGGGATGGGGCACACAAATCTGGAAGATGATCAGGAACACTGGGAGAAAGAGATGGTCCAGCTACCAGTATTACAAACAGAAATAATGGAGTGCAGTGTTTTGCAATCTTAGAGAAATTTTTTCAACTCAGTGCCACATTTGGAGGGTATTAAAAACAATAGGACAAACCACAGTGACAAGTGTGTTTATCTTATTGGAAGGAAATGGGAGAGTGGAAAGAGAACATGGGGAGTACAATTAATGTCTTTTGAACATCAGCATGGAGGATATGGGGGTGAGTTGATGGAGGAGTTGGTATAGGGGGCAGCACTGCCTGTCACCTCACCTAATATGGAAAGAGAGGGAAATATTTAAATTGGTAATTAAAAATAAGGAGGGAGAAGAGTGCAGAATTTTAATCAGGCTTATAGAGGAGGGACTGAAGCCCATTGCTTCTAACACCCTCCAGAGAAAAGATTAATTTATTCTTTCAAAAGCCATGTCTGTGTTCAGAGAAAGTAGTGCTGAAGGGTGGGGCGGAGCAGGAACAGCATTTAACATGGAGCAAATGATGAATATTGTTAGCTGCAATTTTGGAACTTGATAAAACCAGACTGTTCAGGATGTATTAGTTTTTTAATCTTTGACTAAAATGGTGTGTAAGGACCATAAGTGGGAATTTCACATTTAGAAGGGAGAGCATTTGTAGGTTAATCGATCAGTAGGGTGCTTACCTATTTTAGAAAAAAGAATGATTAATGCTGTATTTATTGAAGACTCCGATGTGGAGGTAAAGATTCAAAATTTGAACATTTGTTTGGTAAAGGCTGACATTTACTTCCAATGTGCTGTGGAAACCCAGGGCGTGTACAGCCGCCCCAACCCGACATAGTCAAGTAGAGACGCAGGTGCAACACACAAGACTCTTTATTTGCAGTTGGGAGACACTTTTCTGATGCTCCCCACAGCAGCACAATCCAAATAAGCACCAGTACACAGGCTTCCTCTTGATCCACCTACACTCCTCTTCCTGGTAAGCTCCGTCCCTCTTCCTCCCGACTGTGTCTCCCCGAATGGAGTGAGGCAGTTCCTTTTAAGCAGAACTTGGGATTGTTCCAGGTGCCTCTTTAATCAGACCTGGAATCACCCCCAGGTGTGGTAAAAGCCCCAGGTAGAGCTCTGCAGCTCCCCCTGGCGACCCCCACAGAGCCAAACTAGGCTGTGACACACTCCAACTCCCAGTGTGCCCTGTGGGAATCCATGGTGCCACAGCAACCCAGCAGGGCTGCCCTCTAGCATCCCAGGGGAGATAGTGTCTTGTAGATGCCCTCTCCCCTGGCCAGGTAATGGCCATGACCACCCATCAAAATGCCAAAAACACTTTTGGTGTAAACTAGCTGGCCTGGGAAGTCTTCCAGAGGTCATGGAGTCCTGGTAATTTTTAAGTTCCTCTAAGGTCAGAAGTGCATCCAAAATGGAGCCCTCTTCTGTGAGCTTTAAGAAGGGCATAGCTTAAAAATTAATCAACATCCTCAAGGGATGGATTACCTCAAAAATCAAAGTGTTATGATGTCTGTTTTGGTTTGTGTTTTTTTCTTTGGCATATTAATCTTTGTTTCTCTACACCCATTTTTTCGTATGCTGTCTGGATCTTGTAAATTGCAATTATTATTTTTTTAGTGGTTTTCTCTTGTTATTTAAGATTACATTTTCATTTTGCAATAATGCCATATTGTTTATTTAAAAGGCAATGCCATTTTGTGGACGTGATCATCTGTTGCTAAGATGATGTGTGCCAGAAGTCACTGCAGCATCATCAATGGAATGATATATAAGCCAGTGTCATGATGTATCCAAGACGTGGATAACCTTCTAAAAACTTTTGCATATGCTTTTTTCTTTAAAGATGGAGTGGTGGCTCTGAGGTTAGGGATCGGCGCTGGCAATCAGAGGGTTGCTCATTCAAATCTCGTAAATGCCAGAAGTGATTCCACTCTGTTGGACCCTTGAGCAAGGCCCTTAACTTGCAATTGCTTCATCTTGGGTATGATATTAACCTGCATCCATCCCTGCAAGCGGAGATCTCCAACTTGTAGGGAAAACTTGGGGGTCAGTGGCAGGACTGGCACTCCAACCACTGTAAAAAGCCTCACACTGTTCCATTCCGTCTGAACTAGTGTGGTGCTGAGGTGTCACCTGTTGCATGGCTGCACTCGGGTCCTTATTTGGAATCCTGAGGTGTTTTTTTCGTGCAGTGGATGTGGCAATGTGCTGTATCAGTGCCTACTCCCAACCTCTTTCTCTTTAGATTTCCAGTATTAGACTTTTTGCTTATTAACTTTTGATTTCAAATTTTAGTCTTGTTTCAATTTTGTCACAAAGTTTATCTGTCTTCTGGTTATTGACTACATTTCATCTCCTGATCCTAAACCATATTTGCCCTAATGGCCTAGCATTTCCATTCTGTGGCAGGACATGAAGTGTTCAGAATAATGATAATTTCATCGGGACATTTGGTAAAGGACCTTGATTTTGTTTTAATGGCTGTAATAACAGTACATTAATTCTATTTATGGTGGCTCTGTGGTTAAGGATCTGCACTGATATCTGGAAGGTTACAGAACCTGTAACTGCCAGAAGGGATCCTACTACTTTGGGCCCTTGAGAAAGGCCATTACCCTGAAAATTGCTCCAGGGGTGCTGTACAATGGCTGACCCTGTGCTCTGACACACCATAACATCATGCAAAAAGACAATTTCTCATTGGGAATTAATAAAGTATATCATCATCATCAATAACTTTCTCAGTTTTGAAGGAGTTAAATATTGAACCTCCACTGTGAAGCCCTAGCTGTGAAGCAAGAATGAAACAGATGTAATGAAGCACATTTCTAGCCAGAAAGCGAGTGAGCCATAAAGTAAAAGAGGAGGTTATCATTTACTACAGTGGGGTCCTACAAGCATAAAGTAAAGATACAATCAATATGTGACTGAATCTTGAAACAAAAGATAAAGGAATATTCTTTGGCCAAGGGGATAATAAGGAGAAAAAAAAGTTATACTCAACCACTGAGTAGAGGTAGCAACATGGTAGCACTTGAGAATGGGTCAGTGAATGAATTGAAATCCATACCAATTTTGAGTTTGTATCCTTGAAATTTAATAACTTCATGAGTAAGGTTTCCGGCAGACTGCACAACTTCGGGGTGTTGGGGCATAGACTGCTATAACAGTAATTTTTCCACCAAACAAAACTTGTTCTCGTTAACAGTCCTTTAGTCCAAGGCACAGAGCTGGAGAGCACAATCAATAGAAATAGCAACACTACATTTTAGGACTTTGACAGAGGATGCAGTCATTACAGTGTACTCTCTGGAGGCAATAAATTAATACGTTCCTTGAAGAATTGTAATATCTGTGGAATAGTGAAATGAGAAATCTACAGTACTCACCCATTTGAAAGAGCTAGAAAAGGGATCGGACTTTCCATGAAGCCATGATGAGATGAAGAAAAGCAAGGTGAAAGGAATAAAGTGTTTATAAGATAAAGCAACACAATCCAAGGTAGAAATCGCAAGGAGAAATGGACAAACAAACCAAGGAAAGCAAAAATATTAACATTTATTTTGACAGCTGCCCACTGACTCCATGTACCTCCAGAATTCCCAAAAATGGGTACCCACCAACCACTATACCCATTAGTTCCCTTCTTCTGTGCAGCCCCAGTTCATTTATGTCCAATTTAAACATAGTTTGGGGATGCCCTTTTGCATGTACAGTATGTTACAGTATGCATAAAGGTTGTTGCCCATTAACAGGAGATGAAATGGGATAGCAGTACTCACAGTATTTTTTCCTCCTTGGTGATGAAACTTCTGATTTGCTTCTCACATTTATTCTGGTAAATTAGGATTTAAAACATCATCCAGAAAAGTATGGGACACCTGTTCAATGGGCTCATCAGCCACAATGCCAGAATTGAACCTTTTATGACAAAATGACAAAATATTCAGCCTTCATCAATCCACAGCCAGAAATGCATTTTTTACTCCATGTTTCATGTCACACAGTCAGTAAGGTGGCCACCTAAACATCATCAAGACAAACATGGTGAGATCATTCTGGTTACTTCTTTTGGGGATTGTACCATCTGCCTTTTATTTTCAAACAGTTACCACCGCTTCAGTTTAAGACAGGTTTATGCTGGCTTTACACTTTATCAACTCTACTTCTTTCATTGACTGTTTCAAAACTGGATTGGCTTTCTTGAGCATCAGGGTGGACTTTGTCTTTCTGATTCATTCTTTTTATGTGTATGTGGGTGTTCAGGTTTTGGCGGGGAAAGCAGTTTGTTTTGTGCATTGCTTATTGTCTTACTGTATATGGTCTGTTTATTTGAATGCTTGTTTCTTTTAAAATATATTTATATATGTGCATATCTATGTGTATTTTTGAAATCATTTGATTAAAATAATATTTTCTGTATTTGTTACTTTCATTCTGTTACTAATTGATTATCTTTTTGGATGGTGAAATGGGGCTAAGTAGGATATGATACCGGCTAAGTAAAAACATACATTCATATTAGATCTTGGCAGTGTGACAACTTGTTCATTTTTTTTTTTTTGAGTGAATCGTTATATGATGTATACATAAAACGATGTTCCATAAACCACTTCTCACAACCTTGGGTACAACTTAGTTAGAATGTTCAGCATGCAAGACATTAAAGGAAAAGCAGCAGAATAACAAACAATACCTATATACATGTCTACTATAACTGGTATACCAAGGACAATTGTAGACATCTGGTGGCATCTGGATAACACATTGCTTTAATGCAACCTGCTACCTACACCAGTGTCAACTATGAGAATGATACGCATCCAGGTCTAACTACTATTGAGGTACAACGTATATAGCGATTACGTTGTAAATCGTGACACACAGTGACTTCATACAGTGTAAGCTGTGCTACACTACTATACTGTGTAATAATATACAGTACCAAACTGGCATGATGAATTGCGACTGAAAGTTTACAAAAAAATAAAATGTACAATATCATGTGTTGTGTTATACATAAAAGATATTGTATTTGCTTCTTCTTATTATTATTATTAATAATAATAATAATATATTGCTACATCTTTGCATAAAATAAATACTGTTATACAAACTATATTGTATATAACAGTTGTGTTTTACAAAGCATCAAAATATTTTGTTTATAGGCTCACAGGGTTAATATTGTCATGCACAAAGTACAGTTAAATTATTAAGTGCATGTGCTATAACTGCCTTACCTCAAATCTTGTCTTCCTAATCTGGAATAACTACCTTGACCTGAATTTAGAATTACAGTACATATAATAGAATGTGAAGTGAAAGTGAAGCAATTTCGAAACAATAATTTCTGTTCATTCAGCGAGTCTCTCATAATTATTATTAAGCATGCATTTATGTAAAGAATATTAACAACAATCAACATACATGAAGTTATGAAAGAACGGGAAGCAAATGTTTAAAAACTAATTACAAGACGCTTATTAGAATAGTTATAGAGATTAGGCCTTTCAGCATATAACTCTTAGAGACAAATCCGAAGCTAGGATTTAAAGGTTCCAAATTAATACTGTGTGCCACACCACTTGGTAATTCACTCCATGTGTCTATGATTCTCTGTGTGAGGAAAACTTTCTAATGTTTGTGCAAAATTTGCCCTTAACCAGTTTCCATCAGGGTTCCCACGTTCTTCTTGAAGAACTCACTTTAATCTAACACCCGAGATTCACTGAAGTATGAGGAAAAATAAAAAAGTACAAGTAATTTGAAAATTATGTAGTAACTGCAATGGACAGAAGCTGACACAGAACAACATGTTCATGATGGCTTATCACTAGTTTGACTGCACACAGCACAATGCTCTGCTGTTAGCCTAGCAGCGTGGTGTCCATGTTTATTCAACCTTGGCTTCATCTAGACTAACAGCAGAGGACTGTGCTATGCCTGATTGAATTTGCCATAAGCTACCACGAATTTGTTGTATTGCATCAGCTTCTATCCTTTGTGGTTACCGTGTTATTTCCAAATTGCCTTTACTTTTTGATAAGTTACAGCCAGCTTGAGAACAGTGAGTTGATAGAAGAAGCATAGATTTGGAGTTTGTAAGGGTTTTTACAGGATGTAATAGACGTATTGGTTTCGTAGGTGCACATAAGCCCATCCTTTTGGGTTGACTATTTGAGCAAAATTTTTGTTCATCAATACTACCCATCATTGAGTTACGGTCCTTGGCCTCTGAGCAAGAGTTTAGATGGTGGCTCACAGAGATATTTCTGAGGTGTCACTTGGCTTGTGAATGATCATTGTACCAGATAATGTGCAGAGGCTGAATTACAAAATTTTTGTAAATTTGCACTTCCAGTTGTGGAGGAAGTACTGTTAAATAGGGCTCGGGAAACATCCAGATGCCCCCCATGTCCCAGCAGAGTTGAGCTTCCATGCTTCAAACCTATGGCCCCCGCTGCAAGCCTAGGGAGCTGCCCTCTAGCATTCTGGGAGAGATAATGTCCTAAATAAACTCTTTCCCCTGGTCCTTCCACTTTCGAGGTACCCCAGCCGGGTACAGGGCCACGGCAGTCCACCATAGGTTATATCATAAAAACTGTTGAATTTAAGTCAAAGGAAGCTATGCTCAAACTATATAATGCACTTATAAGACTTCATCTGGAGTATTGTGTGCAGTTATGGTCACCACAGTATAAGAAAGATTTGGCAGCACTTGAAGAATTTAAGGACATGTTCTACTCTGACAGAATTAGCAACATCCTTTAGGTTTAAGGGTGAATCATATACTTGAGGGCATCAGGGAATATTAAAACAAAATTGCATTTAAAACTGAAGCCAAGAAGCACTTCTTTACTCAAGAGTTGTGGGACTCTGGAACAAACTCCGGAGACACGTAGTCTGGTCTTACAATTAAAATTATTCTGGTTCAGCAGAACAGTAGTGATGTGTGATGGAAATGCCACTGTTACTACAGAAAGAACAACTACCAAAACATTGATAAAACAGAAAATGGTGAAGCCTCCAAGGCAAAATACTAGCACACAATGGTACCAGATGACATCATCAAAATGGCAAAAAAGGACAAAAAATGAATAAAGAAATCACACTCAAAAATAAAACATCTCCAAAATCCATAGTATGACAGTACTGGCTGTTGTGTCCTGAGAAGGTACCTGCTGTCCCATTTTTCTTAAGTTCTCTACTGTATCCTGCACGGTGATTTTTGCTTTATTCTTATTCTGTCACCAGTTCTGCACGATAGCACCTCATTTCCAAAAAATTGTGTGGTATCTTTTCTGTTTGTGAAGCTAGGCTTATGTGTCGACTGCCTTGTCTCTCTCTTGTCTCTATTTCCAGTGAATGGCCAGCTGTCTTGGCTCTGTCCTTTCTTTGCAGCTGGTTAACCTAAAATCTACAGTAGATGGAAGCTGCTTTGTTTGTGTAATCAGTGTCTAACTGGTCATTTAGCAGTAGACGGAAGCTGTCTTGGCTGTTCTGTGTGCTGTCTTTCAAGGTGGCTATTACTGTTTAAATGAGGGCTCTCAATTCTGACCCCAGCTCATCCTTTGATTAATATCCTGGTTTTTTATTCTTTTTTACTGAGAATTTTTTATTTTGACCTTAGCTTTCTTCAGTCTGAGAATTCTGATTATACCTTTTAAATATGGTTAGTTTAGACAAAAGGAATGATTACTGGGCATGCACCTTTCTTTGTTTTGAACATGATTTTGTCTAGTGTGTACAGTAGGTGCTTAAACTGTGACGCTAAAAAGTAACGTCAGTGACCAGCAGTCACAAAAGAAAAGCTGTTATTATTTTTATTTATTCATCCAGTTGTGACACAGAAACACTTCCTGCCATGTTGATGACAGAATTACACCATCTCATTAAAACGGCAAGACCAGTGCATGAAGGAAAAGCAGTGGCACTGCACAACACCTAAATTGATTTTAGAAGTGACATCCAGCTGAACTATTTTCAGAAATGGCTGCCAAAAAAGAAAACATCACTCATACATTTGACAACCCAAGGCAAGTTTCACCTTTCTGGGAAATTTCAAACCTGCATATTTTGACCAGCTTAGGATTTAAAAACAGTGGATGTGTAAAAACTGACTGATTTAACTGTCAACTATTGGTCATGGACCTAAAAATACAGTACATTTTCTTATTATGCAACTAACAACATTCTATTGTTAATAAAGAGATTGGTCATTTAAATCTTTTAATTGCGTTTTAAGAAAGATTTTAAAGATCTCCTGTAACTGAATCTCAAGCTTTTCCCATTATGTTTGCTTCAAACAGCTATTCATGCTTTCTGACAGTACAGCTTTATTCAGTCTTGTACCTAATTATAATAACAGATTAATTACTTTCTACAAATGCAGAAGGTACAAATGTAATTGGAAAACAGCAAATAGGATATGTCTGCTGCTACAGTACGTCTGCACTATCTCTATCCACACTAGAATTTTGACATTATTTACAAAAACTCGGTGCATAGTAAAAAGACTGAAAACACATGACATAGACATGTGTCTACGCTGGGCATGCGTATATTAGGGGAAAAATCTTGGAAGGGATTGTAACACCACCAGCCAGGGAATTTATCACTACTTTGTAGTTACCAGTAAATGATCTATCTTGTGAGAATATATGTTACATTCAGACTGTACAAAACACAATTTTGATGCTTACAGTGCATCCGGAAAGTATTCACAACGAGCATGTACATGTGATTTCTCAGTTTTTTTTATTTTTAATAAATTTGCAAAAACCTCAAGTAAACTTTTTTCACGTTGTCATTATGGGGTGTTGTGTGTAGAATTCTGAGGAAAAAAAATAATTTAATCCATTTTGGAATAAGGCTGTAACATAACAAAATGTGGAAAAAGTGATGCGCTGTGAATACTTTTCAGATGCACTGTATAGGTAAGCAACACAACAAGCGCCATGGAAAACAACACTTCTCTGGCTACTATGTGGGAATGTGATTTTCTTTAGTGAAGGGTGACCAGTCAGGGAATGAGATGTTGTAACAAGCAGGATACAATCAATTGAAGGGCTATGTAAGGGGCACAGACAAATTAGAGGGTGATCAGAGTCTGTGGACATAGCCTGCATGATGCCATGCTGTTTGCCTGAACTTAGCTGCTGCTTGACCGTTGTTAGTTTTCAGTCAGGTTTTTCACTAGCTCAAGGACGTTCTTTGTTTATTTATTCTTTGTGGTGTTTTCAACTCTTTTTCATAGTTTGTTATTAATTTCATAGTTTGTTATTTTTGTCTTTATGTTATATTTATGTAATGTTGCATTATTGTTGATTATTGTGCTATTTTGTATATGTTAAGAAAAAGTTTTGTTATGTGACCTGTCTCCTTTATGTGGAGCCCAAGGAGACGGGGCCACCTAATGATGCAGCTTCAGCATTGCTTTGTTTAGATCCCCGCATTTCAATTGATGATTTTGATGTTTGGGTTACCTGGCCTTTGACCTTAGCTTTCATTTTTAAGGAGCTGTTATTGGTGTGCTTGGATGTGCTTGCTCTTATATTTTCCTATTAGGCAAAACCTGTTTTTACTCTTTTTCTTTTTCCTTGCTTTTTGTGATTCTTTTTTGAATTCTTTAAAATAAATCATTTCAGTTTTAAAGAATCCTTGTTTTGTTTATTTTTAGGGCCAGGGCCTTATAGTTTCCCCCACTCCTTGTGAATATTTTTTAAACTTTTAGTATTCAAAAGTCTAAGCCCCATTCTCAAATTGCTCAGGCCACAAGCCTGTCATTTGCATTTGGGGTTAAGCTGTCAGGGTTGAGGAATATAGAGGACAGGTTTGGTTTTTTGCATTTGATTTTGGGGACTGCATACATTTTTGTTATTTTTGCGTGGCATGATAACAATAACATATGATTTCAAGTGACACAGTACAGCGCTTGTGTGACAATTAACATCTGGTGAGCTTTTCTGCCTTCAGGGCAGCAGCTGTTAGCTCACTTTATATTTCATTAAGCCGATTCATTGACAGAAATATCTGGATTTTTATGTTAGCATTATTGCTTTAACAGTCTACTTATTATTATTATTGCTACTCTTTTTGAGCAATTTCTGACCCTAATATTTTTTTGCACAAATTGGATATTGACATTAATCAAACCGTTTTGCTGAAAGGCACAAATGCTGTTTCAAAGCCCTAATGCAGACATACTGGATTCATCACTTTTCTGAATAGCAAGTGTGTCGGCCTATTAAAAAATCTGTGCTGTTAGGTAACACATTTGGGTGGCAGAGGTTTGAAATTCTAACCAGAAGCAGATACCAGGAAACAGGCAAGGGGTTGATAAATCATGCCTTCACTCCTAGTGGGCTTGAAAAGAATTAAAATTGTGAAATGGCTGAAACCTGGGATTCTTAAGATACTGCATGAATTAATTTCTCTCTTTTGAAAAGTAAGTCTTTCATTTCCATAACTAAAAGGCTCAGTTGGTGAAGCACACATAACCTTTTACTTTTTAATAAGGTGGTGATTGGAAGTGGCACACAAATTGGGCAGTACCGTTGGCACATTAGTTAAGTGTTTTTGGCAACATATTAAACGCTCATGGGAGTGACATTAAAACTGATGAAAATATTGTAAGATATAAAAATTAGTTTTGAGAAAACAAAAATGATCCCAGCCATCTGATCTTGACAAATTTAAAATTTAAAGAGCCAGCTTAAATGAATCAAATAAAATGTAGGTTCTACTTTTGAAATTTAGAAGAACGTCTAGATCATGTTCTACAAATTCTCTTACAAATAAAATTCCCCTGTTAGTTTTTTTTAATTCATGAGGATTGTTTTCAAAACTTCTATACCTCTTTTAATCTTTTGGAAAGAGATTGAACAAGCAAATGACCTTTACAGTGTTTTTAGATTCTTTTATCTCTATAATGGCAGTATCCAAGGTGCTTTTTATTAAAGGAATAATGTTACTATTACTGTTTTATTTTTGCCTTTGGTGCACAGAGGAAGTAAGTTTCAATATAATTGGAAACACAAAGTGCAGCTCTAGAGTCCAAATTTCAAGGCTATTGCATTACAAGAAGACAGTCTAGACCAGTGAAGAAGAATGAAACTTAGTGTAATCCAAGAATACAAATCATGAGATATGATAAAAGGCTGATGGAGCTGAATATTTTAAAGCCTAAAGACATTTTAGTGTTGAACACTTTTATATACAGTATCGATTGAACTGTGTTATATCATGGGAAATGCTTTGCTTTTCACATATTCCCTAAACCTTAGATTATGCAGTCCTTTCATTTATCCTTAGATCAGCCTTTACAGGTAATTAAAGGATAAAAGATGCAGCAAAACTCAACTCTGTTTCTGATTTTACTCCCTTTATTCCCGTTACAGAAAAAATGTAATAATGGTGAGCTTGATATTCTGAGTGCGACATGCCTTTTCATATTTACTTATTATTTTAAACATTTTTAATTTGCCTCATGGCATGGTTCAAACCATTAAGTACTTATGCACCATCACTGCTGTTAGAAAGATGTATTTTAAAACTCAAATGAAAGAAGAATGAGATTCTGTATATGTGTAAAGTGATCAAAGAGAATACAGCACCAATAACATTTTGTATTGCCTGTAATGTGCATAAGAAACCCAATCAATGTGACTTTTCAAACATGCTAATGATGTAACAATGCTGACTCTTGTATCAGCCTGTGAATGACACCAGTTCTGAGTAACCATCAGTATGAGCTGCCATTAAATTATTGAAATGAGCAGCTTCACTACCAGCTGCAAGTAAAAGGGCAAGCCTGCCACAGTTGCACTGTGTTGCAACGGCCGACTCACTCCCCAGAACCAGCAGCTACACCACCAAGACTCGTGGCCTGAGAAGTTGAGGACATTAGACCCAACAAGCCATACTTATTCCAAATAAACTTCCCCCAATCGATGATCAAAAATAAGCCAAAAACAAACAGTATGGAAAATAAAAAAGTGAGTATATATTGATAAAAAAGAAATGAACAAACTCCAAACAACATATATATCATACCCCAACCAAACCCAACATAACATTCAATCCCAAAGTGTCCGGTAGAAAGTAATAATAAAAAGAAAAAGTGCAGCACAAAGTTAATATACAATACAAACCCTCCCTTGACCCCACACTTAACACAAACTCAATAAGACACACAGAAGGCACGAAACGCACATAAAACGGAAATGGATAATGTTTGTGAAACTGGTTCAGCTGGAAAAATTGTCCTACGGAAATTAGACAGATGAAAAAGATGGCTTGCTCCTCTCTCCAAACAACAAGAAACAGTCTCACCGTGCTTATTTTCAGTACGGGCGTAATTCAGAACCCCGGGGTTTTGTGGTGCAAAGATGTTGTTGTCGGGCATTGAAAGTGGCAGGTAGACAAAGGGGTGAATGATTCGGCTTGCTGCTTTTTCCTAGCTTTGTAGTGAATTGGCGGCCTGTTAGAACAGGCTTTTTTTTCTTTCTGTCCTTCTGTTTAAATAGCGAATGATCAGATGAAAGTGATGGGATTGACAGGACCAATTATCATGAGGGACCATGGTTCCACAGTGTTATCCTTCCCCTTTTTTGTTTCCAGGGGAGCATATTTATATACACACAGACCATGTAAACTGGACAGCACGATGAAAGACAGGACTCGGCACAAAATACATTAATCATGTAGCACTGCTACGTACCGCTATCTTCAACTAGTGTAACTGAGCAAGCCACCCTTCTAAGGACAGCGAGCTACCCGAAAGAGCAATATCCCTTAGGAAAATGTTAAGTGCTCCAAGGTTGATCTTTGATGGCTCATGAGACTCAAAAGACATTCACATTTATGTTTCATTTAATAGCGATCCTTTCAGGATGCCTGAGAAGTGTTTAGAAATCTATTCTTAGTACAACTGGAGATCCAATAACAGTAAAATAGAAAAAAAATATGTCCTTAAATGAATTGTAAAGGTGTGTTTAAAAGTAGAAGGCTGACCATGTTAATGATAACAGAAGTTAACCATTAAGAATTTTAAAAAACATTGATTGTGGAAAAGATGTGCAAAATAGACTAGCTGAAAGAATTAACGTTGTTAAGATGAATATTCTTCCTAAGCTTCTTTTTTTATTTCAAAACATTCCAATATACATCAATAAATCTTTTTTTAAGCAATTAGATTCAACAATAACCTCATTTATTTGGAACTAAAAACATCCACATATGAAAAAGAGCGACCCTACAAAGACCAAGGCAGAAGGTGGCATGGCTCTACCTATTTTTCAGATTTATTACTGGGCAGCAAACATACAAGCTATAAAAACCTGGGCACAAATAGATGAACATACACAAGCCTGGTCCGCAACAGAAATAAAATTCTGCAGTACTTCTTTATATTCCCTGCTTTGTGCCCCAATAAATGCAAGTTATCGGCAATATACTAATAATTCAATTGTACTTCACTCACTCAGAATATGGAACCAATGTAGAAAGCATTTTAAGATCGAGAAGCTTTTATCTGTGGCACCTCTGCAAGAGAACCACCTCGTTCAACCCTCGCAAACATATGCAGTTTTTAATATCTGGAAAAGATTTGGGATTAAATTGCTTGGAGATCTTTATATAGACAACATCTTTGCATCCTATGAACAATTACATTCCAAATTTAACTTTTCAGCTACACATTTCTTTCACTATCTTCAAATTAGGAACTTTGTTAAACAGATCCTGCCCGATTTTCCTCATCTTGCACCCTCGTCCATGCCGGAAAAAAAATTGCTCAATTTCGAGGACTTGGACACCATCTCAGCAATATATAAAATTATTTTACAGTCCCTCCCTTTCAAAGATCCAAGAGGACAATAGGAAAAAGATCTCTTAATCATTATATCAGAATAGGAGTTGAAAGTAGAAATGCAGAGACTTCGCTCGAGCTCCATATGCGCAAAGCATACAATTATTCAACTCAAAATTATATATTGAGTACATCTGTCTCGCCTAAAACTGTCCAAAATGTTTTCAGGGCAAGATCCAACCTGCAAACGCTGCAACCAAGTCCCAGCCTCACTGGGTCACATGTTTTGGGCCTGCACCAAACTAACATCATTTTGGACCAAAATTTTGAAGTGCCTTCCAGACAGCCTTGGTGTCACAATCCCTCCTAACCTCCTCCTGCCAGCTGTGTTTGGTGTTCTTCCAGATGGGTTTAAAGTGGAGAAGGACAAACAAACTATGATTGCCTTTACTACATTTCTGGCACATAGACTTATTTTACTAAACTGGAAGAATCCTAACTCTCCTCTTTTAAGTCAGTGGGAAACCGATGTTTTATACTATTTAAATTTTTGGAAAAAATCAAATATTCAGTTAGAGGATCTGTACAGAATTTTTTCAAAACCTGGCAGGATCTAATCAATAATATTTTAGAATAAGCGCTTAAGGCACCGAGGAAGCAATTATCTCCGCATTTCTTTTTCTTCTCCATCCATGTCTATTGCCCTATTAAACTTATCAATTTAGGTATGTTTACAAGCATTACATTTTACTCCATTGGCCATGCTCTCTCTCTCTCAGGGGTGGGGATCGACTTGTTTTCAATCCTATTTTTTTGTAAAAATTGATCTATTTCTTTGGAATGATTACAATAAAATTAATAAAATTTAAAAAACAAATTAACAAAAAATAGAGTGGTAAAAAATAGCACATAGCTTGTCTGGAATTACACAGTGTCAAAATAGAGGGCAGTAAAGTTGTTTTACATCTGAACCTGTTTGTGTCTTCAAATAAGAAGTTTTTCAATTTATTTATTTTGGCAGTGCTGAAGTGTAGTGATGTTCACAACTCTCAAAAAAGGTTACAGATCTCAAAAACATAAAATCAGATCTGTTGTGGAAGATTAGGGCTCATCACCTGAAAGGAAAACCTAAAAATGAACAAATCAAAAAAATCAATACCTTAAGACATGAACAAGGTCCAAAACCAGGACATCCAATAACAAAATGAAAAGCATAATCCACAAGACAGACAACAACCTCAGTGCCAAAGTAGCCATAATAAATGGTGACTTCTCTTGAATACTGCAGGGGGCAAATGTCTCCAGCAAGGGATACACACTCCTTGGGTTTGTTTAGAGATTGCAGCCTTTACTAAACCAAAAGTATATACAAATATATCTAGAAAATAAATCTTTCCTAGTGGCATGGTGATGATTCGAAAAGGAAGAAAGAATCAGTAACACTACAGGAAGAATATTTGCTTCTTTTTAATATCGGCTTAACACTCATAATAATATAATACTCAAAAGAGGGCTATTGACGAAAGTGTGCTGCAGTTGGGAATTTCTGCAACTAGCGCTGTCCATCTTCAAGAGTGTAGAAGGCATTTTGTCCTAGGCATGGACAGGAGCGTCGTCTTCCAAAAACCCGTAGGTAAGCTCTAAAGTTTTAGGGCAATTGCCAAAGCTTTTTTATACAGTTTATACAGTTCAAAAGTTCCAAAAGATAAACATACCACAACTACACATATAAACAATGAATAGCAGACAACTTACCTACTCTCTTTCAATGGCCTGCCTGAGTTCGGGATGCTTGCATGGCAGGATCTATTGTCTCTTTTAGTCAGCTGGCTTGTAATTTTTTTCTCTAAATAGCTGATAGTGGCCCCCCTAGCTAAACAAGGCATATTGGACTCATTTTGTCTCCCTGTCAAATTCACCTTGACAGTTGGAAACCCATTGTAAATAAAATAATGTGCATGAATAACCCTCATAGATCACAGTGGCACACTTAAAACCTTTGGTTACAGCATCTTTTCAACTGCAGCATTAGGTGACCCCACCCATTGAGGTTCAACATAAAGGGGACAGAACACAAAACATGGACCAAAAATAAATAAATTAATAACATTATACAAAACTGCAAAATAAGTAACAAAACAATGTTCAATCCATAAAATGTAGAAACAATGAATACAAAAACATAATCAATAACACAATATACAAAATAATATTTAAAGGCAACAACAAAAATAAATCAAAAGAAAACTCACTTCAGTCAGGGATGAAACCCTGGCCAAACTATAACATAGCTCCCTCTCCATGGGGTGGCTTTCAGGCCCCAAAGCAATCAGCGCAGTCCAAATAATAATATATCAGCTGGGACAGCAAAGAGGTGAGAGGACTTTCATTTCTCAGGGATGATGAGCCAAGAAGTCCATTACTCAGCAGGGGTAATGAGACGTGCAGACTGTTACCTCACTGGGATGATGAGATGAGAAGAACACTATCTGGCTGGTAGGAAGACCACCTCCAAACTGGAGCAACAGAGAAACAGTGCTTTAGGTAGTGGCACATCTTGATCCTCCATGACTTTGTCTATGCAGCTCCACAAGCTCTTATATCCCTCTTGTACTGCACCCCTAACCTGGAATCAGAAGCACCACCATCTGCATTCACCTACCCCAACTCCGTAAGCAAGACTAAGCCAGGATCCTTAAGGAGACTCACCTAAGGCCAAGTACCAAGGCAAATGGATTTTAACAGTGGAGAAACACCTTGTGAATGCTTGTAGCTAAGTGCTGTCTATGTCTTTCTTAATGCTCTTCATTTGCTCCTTTCTTGGCCAGGAGCTAACCCCATTGATTTTACTACCGCATATACTCGCGTATAAGTTGGGTCTTGGAATCCGAAAAATCGATCATAAAATCAGACTTGTATGCTTGTTCAAAAATACAACACTTTTTTTTTTTTTTACATCTTCTTGCTTCCTCCAATCTCGCATCAGTTTTTCAGACGCATCAAATTTTGCTGCAGCAGTGCAGTTACCAATTTCTTTTGCCACTTTAATGATTTTTTATTTAAAACCAGCTTCATATTTTCTTCTGATTGAATGCTCCATCGTAGATAAGGGATGCTCTTACGATAAAGGTGTATGAGGGTGTGAGATACAAAAAACAAAAATCAGTGCAAACGTCGCTTCAGAATAGTTTGGGTATTACCGTGTGGTCACATAGGCACAATACATAGGAAAAAAAAGGCAGTGTGCTCCATGGTTACTCTCTCAGGTGGGCGTTAGCATATTGTAATCTCTTGGATCAATAGTGTAAGTTTTCTGCATTCGATTTATACAACTGACATTATAAAATACCGGAAATTATATGGTAAAATCAAGCCTCAACTTATCTGCGGGAGAACTTAAACGCAAGTACTGTATATACGGTATTTGGAATTTCTTTCCTCCAGCTTGTACCCTCCTTGTAATCTGAATTTTAGGTTATAAAGATATGATTTTACTTTTTCATGACATACTTGCCAAATTATATTGATTTCTTTATAAATATTAAAATAGCTACAGTAAAATTGAAATACCTAAGCAATCTTGTAATAACTTCACAACATCAACAACAGAGAACAATTATTTATGTAGGAAGATTGCAAGGTGTCAACTGCAGCACTCTACATGCACAGGTGCCATAACGCTTTTTATGCTGACTCATTATAAAGGAACTTTGCTCTCAGAAGACTCATTAACTGACATGCTACTGTGGCTTGAAATCAAAGGGAAGAAGAGGGTATGAATGTCCACTGTAATTTTGTGAAAGATCTTTATTTTGTCTAGTATGGTGATAGGGGTCTGCGGTGGGCTGGCGCTCTGCCCAGGGTTTGTTTCCTGCCTTGCATCCTGTGTTGGCTGGGATTGGCTCCAGCAGACCCCGTGACACTGTAATTAGGATATAGCGGGTTGGATAATGGATGGATGGATGGATAGTGATAGGGGTTAAAAGTGCTAATTTTTCTGATAAATCATTTATGATAATTGTCAGTTTTATGAGTCTTTATGTGTTTTTAACATAAGATGGGTCTTTCCTGCTAATCACTGTTTCCATTTTTTTGACTACATCATTAAGCTTACTTGGAGTATTTTATATTTCAAAGTAATAGCAACGGCAATATAAAACTCATATTTTTTAATTTAGAAAAAACATTTTATATCACATATAAAAATACTCATCTAACAGTAACAGAGAAAATTCAGACATCATCAATAAAGACCATAGAAGAGTACTCCAGTAAATCCCAACATTTGTAATTTGCTAATGGCTGAAAAGTGTCAGGCACTATAATGTGTTGTCACACACATGCACATGGGAGGCAGTCGATGGGCTTGACTAAATGTGTTTGTACGCTGGTCTAAGGGGCGGCAATGCACACTAACACCTTTTCTCCTTCCTCTACAGATCCTCAGAGGAAAAGTCTGCCTGATCTCACTTCCAGCTCCACTACTAACCTCACTTCTGGGTTCCACACTAAAAACATGGCTCTTCCTGCCTACCCCTATAAAAACTCCATTTCTTTATATTCACATCAGTTCATTTTTGGATTCAGTCTTGAAAGATTACTTGTTGTGATATTTTTCACTTGCTTTTTTCTTCAAGTGTATGGGGTGGATCCCCAAACCTTTTCCTTGGTTTTCTTGTCTTTTTACAGTGTCCATAATGCATCTGCAAATTTTGATAATGACTACTGCACCAAGAAGGGATAGAACACACACAGTGTGGCCTCTAAGGTACCACTTGGTAAAATGTACTTGATTGCACATACCATTATAATGTAAATCCAGAACAGCCAAATGAAACACAGCCTTGAAATTAAAGTTAATTGAAGCCATTTTAAAGTGAGATCTGTTCAACCAAAAGAGTTGTCTAAATTCAGGCAGAGGGTCATTCACAAAAAGACAAGTGAAGAGAAATCTGATCAAAATATTCAAAGAGGAAAATCAAAACTTCAGGTACATGGTCACAAACAAGCAGGCAATAAACCTGTGGATTCAAACCAAATCCAAAAAGGAATTAACACAAAGATCAATCAGAATGTCAAGATCATAAAAAAGCAAATGTCAGTGACAGGCTGTTGAATAGGTAACAACACACAATGCTCAAACAAAGGCTTCCTCTGAACTTCTCAGCTTTATTTCTGCTGGTTGCATCATACAACTGCTACGCAAAGGTTATTAGCTAACAATGGCCAAAGATAGAAGAGGACAGAGGAAAATGGTGACCAAAAGAGCATCAAGGGGCCCATTCTTGGTCTGATTTACACAATAAAGGAAGAAGAGCTATTTTTGATGGATGGCAGTTTTAACTATTTTCACTGACATCCTTCATTATTTTCACTTGAACTGTACTCTAAATGTAAAAATCTCATTTTGGTAAGGGATTACCTAACAGGTTCTCAATCAGATACTAGATAAAAATTCTTCTAAGCTTAAGACAGAGGCTCTCTTGATCCAAAATCACAATCAGAATATCTTCTGTTATATTCTCCATCCATCCATTATCCAACCCACTATATCCTAACACAGGGTCACAGGGGTCTGCTGGAGCCAATCTCAGCTAACACAGGATGCAAGACAGGAACAAACCCCAGGCAGGGTGCCAGCCCACCGCAGATCTTCCATTTTGAATTCTGCTAATACCAGTGCAGGGTTGTAACATTAAGTTATCCCAGCAGCATCAGGTGCAAGACAGAAATCTACCCAGGAATGAACATAAGTCCAAAGTAGGTCACATTCACATAACCCCCTCAGTCATTCATGTCTGCACAATAAGAACAAAGGTCAATTTACAGTTTCCTGTTAACATAACTTACTCTTCACTAGAATTGATGGACAAAGGCAGTAAGTGCAAACTCCACACAGACAACAGCCAGAAATCCACATTTGTGTGATTGCCCTAACCACTGAGCTTCTTGTTCTTCTGACAAAATGTCTTTCTGCAGCACAGAGTTTGTTTCTGGCTGCTGAAGTACAGTAACGTCTTTCAGTTAGTGCCAGATTTATTTTTTTCACAGTCCACAAAAGTTTCTACCATAATTTCCAGCTGTCACTGTTGACAATGTTCAGGATTCTGATGCAGTGGGCACACAACTATCTAAGTTTGTGTCTTTAGGACATTTGTGGCCTGTAACTCATTAAATCCCTTTATTTCTCAGGTACTCTTTGCAAAGATTTGTAGCTTACAGTGGTGTGAGTTTTAAACACTATAACAAAACACATTTTTTCATTTTCCAACTAATATATGAGCTGAAAGGATTTTTAAAGATTATTTTTTTTTTATGGATGGCGTTGTGGCACAGCAGATAGCCCTGTCATCTCATGCATTCAGCATCCAGAGTTTGTAATCCATGTCTGAATATTGTATGTTTGGCAGATCTCCCTGTTTCCATATGGGTTTTCCTCTGGGTACTCTAAATTTGCGCCTACACCCCAACAGACATACAAGTTAGGTTGGCTGGTTATTCTAAATGGCTTCTGTTAGAGTGTGAGTGTGGGTGTGTGCACATAAGTAGTCTTTGTCCAGAGCTGTTTCCTGCCATGTGCTCATTGCTGCAGAGAGGCTCCATATTCCAGAATCAGATTAAAAAAAAGGTAACGTGTCTTGCACATGTGTATGGTAGTCAGTTTAAGGGTTTGGGTGATGGTAATTCTCCACTGTTCCAGGTGGTGGCGATGTGTGATAACAGCCTCTCTTTTCCTCCTTCTGCAAAAAGAAGAATTGTCAGATCTCCTTCTTCAGTGTAATTTTCGGGGTTCACCCATCTGGAACAGTGGAAGTTTACCATCACTAAAGTTCTTAAACTGTCTTTCATGTGTACATGTGTGACAGGTGTCACACACATGCGAATGGAAAACGTCAGGCCTTATTGTCATGTCAAGTGCTGTCTCCTAATGCCCCTTCTGTTCTTCATCCCCAGACATGCAGATCCATGGCAGGAAGAATGATAATGTCACTTCCACTTCCACTGACTTGGATCCACCCTTTCCTCTGAGGCTGATATAAACTGGATGTCACCACCCACAGCACAGTGTCTGAATAGACCACATCTGAGGAAGACACAATATCGCAACACTCATTGTATTTTTTCGCAATTGATCTTACCAGTCATTGGGTCCTTGTTCCTTCTGATGACCCCAGCGCAACGCCCACTTCGTCTCCCCAGCTCACTAATTGCTTGCTCAGCCAGTGGACACACTAGCAGCTACAGTCCTCTCCAACTCAACCCCTGTGTTGGTTGCCATGAGCAGTGTTGGCCAGACCTTTCGGGGTCGGTTGTCCTCTCGCCTTCCTTCTCAATTGCTCCGGCGTACCTCGGATCCCGAGAAAGGACTCCACCATAATCAGACCCACTCCATAACATTAAATCAGTGGGGACAATCAGCCCCTAGATCGCTAATCCTTCACTTCATCACGGGGATATCCAGTGCGCTGCCTTCACACCCTCAGCTGGTTTGTCCTGCCTCTCATATCAATGCTGTTCCCCCTTCTGTCCCATCCAGCCTCCTTTTAAACTAAAGCTCCTAACGGGACGCAGGTGCGAAATATGCCAACCCCTCCGTGAAATTACTGAGGCACCTGCCTCATGTGCTCACACAGAAGATCAGCAGATGTCCTGTATATACCAAGACTGGACAGTTTTCACATACTTGGAGATTTCAAGAGTAATAGCTGAGCCTAAATGATATAAGAAAAACAAGAGTGGAGTAGAATAGACTTTTATTTGAGCAACATATTCTGGTGTATGCCAACAAACCAATCAGAGTAAATGTATGCATTAATCAGCACTGTTATGCAAATTCATCCATCCATTATCCAACCCGCTATATCCTAACTGCAGGGTCACAGGGTTCTGCTGGAGCCAATCCCAGCCAACACAAGGCGCAAGGCAGGAAACAAACCCTGGGCAGGGTGCCAGCCCACCGCAGACTGTTATGTAAATTCAGTTGTTTATAAAACCAACCACTGCATTTATTTTTTGATCATTCTGGAACAGACCACTGTGATGAATGCTCCCTCTTCAGCATTTGCTGAACAGATAATTAAAGAGGTGATGAACCAGTTTCCTTCTGCCTGATTTCTGACTCAAAGAGGTTTGATCAAACTTGTCCTATTAGAAGATATGTTTCTTTCTTTAATTAATATGTTGATTTCTTCCACACATATTCAAGGACATCAGTGGAAATTAAGGGGAAGTGCATTTACTTCTTTAGGCAAAAAGTTGTGGGAATCTGGAACAACCTTCTGAGACATGTAGTTGAAGCAGAAAGCTTGACAACATGTAAAAAATATCGGGATGAGATATTGGAACAGCTTTGCTATTAGCTAAACGAACAAGCTTGATGGACTGAATGATTTTTTCTCGTTTTTCTTATGTTCTTATGCGTGACCGTTAGTGAGGCACTACACCTGCCTGTGCTCTAATTTGAAAAAACAAAATAAACATAGCCTATTGTATCTCATATGTTGTAAGTTGCCTTGGATAATGGTGTCAGGCAAAAAAATGAGAACCACCTGTTGTTTTGTTTTTGTTTTAAATCTCACAATTACAGTTCTAGTTTGAGCTTTTCCCAGTGGATCCCATGCAGCACTTTCCAACAATGAGGTACAAAAATCCCCAGTGCCATTAGCACTCTTAAAGGTAACCACAGTAATCTGAAATAAAAGGAAGGGAAGTCAAGATCAGGAACTATCATTCACAAGACATTATGCTGCATCTTGACAAGAACTTTGCTAAATTTGAAAAAGCCAACTTACACTTCCTAGAAAAGATGTCAGCAGTACGATGCTTCTATTTCATAGAAGAGCAGAATCCTAGTATGAAAATAACAGGGATGTGGAAAATAATATTTTCTAATGTTTGCCAGCCTTACACTGACCAGTACACACCTGGCCACGTGGTAGCTAGTGCTGCTACTGGACGAGCAGTGTGCAGTTCGAGTTTTGCAGTGTGCTGTTTGTCTATTCCTTCCATGTTATTATGGCTTGACCTTTTTCATCTCAGCGCCTCAAAATTTCTTCAATTTTGGCAGTTCATAGCCAATAGATTTTACTGAGCAGCAGGTGATTGTGAGGCTCTCACGTTACATAACATTTGAAGACATATCACTGCATTGTGTCAGATGTTGATGATGTCAGAGAGTATCACAACAAACTGATGCCAATCGAGATGGACCAGGCATTAGAAAGAGAAAGGTGTTTCAATTTGCATGTGTCACTAGTCAATAGCAAAAGAGGGGCAAATATTGTTAGTTATGTAATTTCATGTTAACCTTAGAAATGATTGCACACTGCCATGCATGCACATTAGCGGGTTACCTTCAGGGCTTATCCAAGGTATGCACTACCACTCTGGGGCATAAGTGGGTGCTGTTGCTGATGATGTCTCTTTTTCTACCCACAGCCCAGTGAAACCACCCATTTAAGGGCAGGTGACTCCATCCCTTCCAGTCCAGCAACTATAAAGCCAAGATGCACCAAATAGAGGTTGTCTCATTTCAGGGCAAGTAGACCACCAGACTGGGCTCCAATCTGACATGCATGACTTAAGCCTTGATCTCAAAACCAGAACCTTCCAGGTGAAATTGCCTTGGTCTTCTGTTATTTGCGACATTGAGCTTGTTAATTTTTTTGGACTTATTAGTTATTAAAAGGGGCAATACAGCTGGCTCCCCAACATTTCTTTGGTAGACATGTGACAATAAAATGTTTCCCTTGGTCGACAACAACACATAAAGGAAAACTCTGGTATTGCCCCAACAGAATTATCATGTCAAAAATGCTACTGAAAGGAATGGAGGGCCAATTCTCCAAAAAATCTTGAACACATCAACAACATAGAAGAACAAATTATGGGTTGCTTAGAATGGGGTTGGATAATGGATGGATGGATAGAAGGAGGCTTGTCTTTGGCTTTAAAGCAAGTGGAACTGGACTTTTTATTTTTAAAGACAGTGAAAGGTAAAAGCAGACCTTCCAATGAAAAAGCTGAACTTTGACTTTGAGGCTTCATCACTGGCTAGCTGGCTGGCTACTGAAGGCCTACAGATAAGAAAGAAAATGGTGATGTCAAGAAAAGGCAGCCGCAGCTGGCAATTAAATGCATTTTCAAAGCACACCCTTCTGAAATGTATGAGCTTGTTTATCTTAGTAATTGAATATGAAAAGGAGAACTCCTGTGGCCATTAATAAGCTCTTCAGAAGCTTGAAAATAGTGCCCTTTACGTCAGGGTGCACATACCTCACTGTGATTTTGCAAAGTAATTAGGCTAATTATTTATTGATTTAACTAATGTAATAAAATATGAAAATTTTTATATCTTTTTATACTCTTTAAATTGCTTTCCCTTAATAAACTCTTGCTGCTCTTCCAAGGTCACCTACACAACAGCCATTCCAAGTAAAAAGGCTGCTGTCCAAATGGCTGAGTGTTCAGTTCTCAGAAACATTTAGGATTTTTTCCCTTAGTTTTAAAGCCACAGAGTAGGAATCCTTTTAAATAGAATTACTCTGACAAAGTGGTACCACAGTTAGAAATTGGCATTCTGGAGTGTTGGAATGAGCCATCTTCTGTTTTTGGCACTCATTTGGGGCTTGTGATTGCTGAAAGTCAGTTCAATCCAATTTTATTCTTATGTTACACGCTGTAGAATGCTTTGGCTCAGAGCACTGGGCAAATTGACAAGATGCAAAAGCCGAGAAGTAGTAAATTGAAAATTTTAACAATATGGTAAAGACCCAGAGGAAATGGCGAAGAGGGAAATAAAAACTTCATACTGATGTACAACTGAGAGAAATAAAGAAGCAGGGATCCATAGGGAAGTTAAAAGTCTGATAAACTAAAGCCATCCAGATGTTATTATAGATTGGATTAGATCTTTAACCAAGGTGACTTTCAGGTGATCATGCGGCACTTCTGCCACACCAGGAAGTGCCACCGGAAGATCATCACAGAGCACCTGGAGCACATCCAGGTACTGCATTAAAGGGGCCGCCTCACTCCAGTAGATGAGCCGGAGTCGGGAGGAGGAAGACGGAGCTTGTGGGGAGAGCAGTAGAGGCGGTAGAAGGATTCAAGAAGTGAGAAAGAAGGGACTGAGTTGGCTAAGGATTAAGGCATTGTGGTGTTGTCATCTGTAATAAACGTGAGTTTGGGACAGTTCGGTGTCTGTCCGTCTGTTTCTGGTGGCTGTCTTTCCACAATACATACATATATACATATACAGTACAGGCCAAAAGTTTGGACACACCTCCTCATTCAATGTGTTTTCTTTATTTTCATGACCATTTACAGCACTCCATCACTCTCCTTCTTGGTCAAATAGCCCTTACACAGCCTGGAGATGTGTTTGGGGACATTGTCCTGTTGAAAAATAAATGATCGTCCAACTAACCGGACTTCTGCACAACACAACTGCTGGTCCCAACCCCATTGATAAAGCAAGAAATGCTACTAAATAACCCTGATAAGGCACACCTGTGAAGTGAAAACCATTTCAGGTGACTACCTGTTGAAGCTCATCGAGAGAATGCCAAGAGTGTGCAAAGCAGTAATCAGAGCAAAGGGTGGGTATTTTGAAGAAACTAGAATATAAAACATGTTTTCAGTTATTTCAACTTTTTTTGTTAAGTACATAACTCCACATGTGTTCATTCATAGTTTTGATGCCTTCAGTCATGAAAATAAAGAAAACACATTGAATGAGGAGGTGTGTCCACACTTTTGGCCTGTACTGTATATACAGTATATATGCCTATTGTAATCACCCAATAAACTACTAGGGAAAAGTTGGGGAGCCAATTGGGCGACACCCGTTTAATATGTGTTCTCAAACAAACAAGTGCACTGCATAAGAACTACAATTAAAAAATGCAGATCCTCATCTTTTTGAATAATAATAACAACACATTTCATTTATATAGCACCTTTCCCATGCTCTTTCAAAGTGCGTCCTAGGACAATTTCTTTTACAGCTCACTCTTAGAGCAAGTAGTTTAGGCTTGGATCCAAGGAATGACTCCTCCTTCCGGGGCTGGGCTGCTTTTATAAGGCTGCAATTGGAAGGGCCCCCCTCGTGTTCTGGAATGGTTTTACCTGCTTGCTTTGAGGCATGAAGATGATCCTCAAGCACCCATATGTGTGAAGATAGATAGATCAATCTTTCTATATAATATGCTACCGTGGCTGTCAGTTTATCTGTCCAGGATTTTAAATTACCTGTAGCTTGGAAACTGTTTAAACTATCGACCTGAAATTTGGCACACGTATACTACGTGACGTCTACTATCCGCTTTCGGGGTGATGATTGACCTTCAAGGTTATTCCTTTTTTTATTTTATTTTATTGTAGAATTAACTCTCGGCAGCAGCCAGCAGAGCAGCCATGCAGTGCATGCGTACAGGTGTTGTTCTCATCCCTACCACCGTCGCCATCACTTCCCCTACCTCTTCATATCTTAAATCATTCTTGAGGCAGATTGACGACTTAAGTGCCAACTTAAGTGAAAAATTAAAGAAAATGTACTAAGTAATTGCAACACAAACACTGACATAATAATTTTTAACGTGAAAAGATGCCAATGAAAGAAGAGAAGAAGCAGGCCGCTAATGTAGAGAAAAGAAGAGCTGCTCAGGAAGCAGCAAGTGCATCAACCTCTGAGCAAACGAATGCTAAACGTATAGAGAAGGAGTATGAAAACTATGAATGCTCAAGTCAAGTGTATTCTGTTATTGGTAGAATATATTACTGTTGTGATCTGGGAAGTCCCAAAAGCACAGGTGCCAAAGCACTCTCACTAGTTGCCCACTAGAGGGGGAAAACACCATCAAATACCCAACTAGATACCCAAAGGGCAGTGGCAAATTCTTATAAAAATAAAAGGTTTATTTTAGCAAATCCAGAAAATTACAAAGCAATAGAGAAAGCACAGAAACACAAGAAAACACTCCACTCCCAAGAGCGTTCAATGAACTGCCAAGAACCATAGAAGGTCTTCCCATAAATAAGATGGAGGACTGTTCCCTGTGGTGATTGACAGGTGGCTCCACCCCTTGTGGAGCCACCCACAAAGCAAATGGGACCTAACAAAGGCCATTCTCCTTTACCAACCCACATATGTATATAATAAATAAAATAAACATTAATACAAAAAAAACAGTATAAAATTAAACAAAACAATCAAGAGAAACAACTTTGAACCATGACAATTACCAATGGAAAATGCATAACACATCAGACTGCAAATGAAAGCCACACCACCTTCTATGCTAAACTGACTGTTTCATCATGTGGATCAAGGTAATTGCCTACAGTGGATCAATTTGTTGCAGGACCACCCTACCATAAGCCAGCATGGCATTTCATTAGTAAAGAAGCTGGAACCATGCCACTTTAAGTGTAAAGGGGGCTAAAATAAAAAGAATACCTTTAAAAATGACCTTTTTCTGAATTTCTGAAGATGAAATGGACTCACTGAATAATATCTCAGCTCAATAATGGGCTTTTTTTTATTGAAAACTGATACACTGCAATGCATACTCTAAAAGCCTAACAATATCGAATATTTCATAAATGGAAAATGGAAATAAGATGCAGCTAGACTCTTGCTGTTCCCCTACTATATGAACACCATGGGTTATCATCATTGGCTTCTGTCACTTTCTTCAATCCATTGTTGCACTTGTTAGCATCACTAACACCAAGGCAAGGTATTAATTCCTGTGAGGGGTTCCTTTTTATTCATTTCCTCTGAACGTCACCACCTTCTTTCTCAAATCTTCTCAAGGCTTGTCACAGGCTGCACCTACTATTTCCTACTCAAGTCTCTAGCCTTGCCAAACTCTCGTGAAATGCTCACAGACATCTTCCTGCTCTGCCAGCTGGGCTTTTTGTAAACCAAGCAATGGGCAACAGTTTCAAATCTTTGTTCCCCAAGGTGGGGATCAAGTTTGGACAGAGTGCCAGAGTGCCAGTCCACTGCAGGGAGCACTCATGGACACCCCTGAGCTAGGTCAGTTTAGAGAAGTCCATTAATTTAATCTAACCAGCAAGACTTTGGGATGTGGGAGGTAAACCAGAGTACGTACAGAAAACCCACACAGAGGTTCAAACCCAGAACCTTGGAGCTATTTAGCAGGCAGCACTAACTCATCACATACACTTACTGGACTATACATTCGTTTTAATACCAAGCTAATGTGCAGTTCATTTCTGTGTGTCAGTTGTTAAAGTATGAATGCCTCATATCTATAGGTAGAATATGGTTTCTATTAACTACAAGTTAGCAAAAAAAAAAAAAACAAATTTATACATAAAATGCTAAGGATTTTGTCTGTCCCACACTATTACTCAAAAACCACTGGTTTTTGAGACCTTCACCTTGGTCTTAATGAAATGCTTATGACGTGATACACACTGGTGAAACAAAATATTTGGGTAGTGACAACTTCTGCAGAGTTCACATCTTTCTTATGACACACTGCTCGAGAGGGTCACATGGCAAAAAGGAAAAGAACAGTGGTGACATCTGCTTAGCAAGAAGCGCATTTGCTAAGATCACTAATACAAAGAAGAAGAAGAACAGCAACTCCATCTGCTAATCATCAAAAACAGGAAACAAAATGCGCACACAACAAAGGCAGACAAACTGATCTGAACTCCCATCCTGTCACCAATGTGACCTCAAAATAGAGTGTTACACACCATGATTGCACCAAATCAACTCTAGAGGCAGCTTCTCCTGAGAGTTAAGATAACACAGAGGAGGCGCATCTATGATGAAGAACGATGACAGGAAAGCCTAAATAAAGAGCCATTGTGAATCTAGATCACACTATGGCTCATCAACATGCCAGGCATACTCCACACTATACAATTCAAGAACGACAACAAATAAGGAGACTGTCAAATGCTCACAACTTCTGCCCATATGCAAACCTTGATTTAACATTCTTACATCAGCACTTCATTAAGAGCACTACTTAGGAAAGCTGACTGGTTATGCAGGGCCGGATTTAGACTTGATAAGGCCCTAAGCTATTTGAGACATGGGGCCCTTTATAAGTCCAGATATGCTGTAGTATATTTAAGTATATATGACAATTGCTCACTGGGACAATTTTTTTGGGGGGCCCCCAAGAAGGCGGGGGCCCTAAGCTATAGCTTGTGTAGCTTATACGTAAATCCTGCACTGTGGTTATGTGTTCACTAAACTGAAACCAAAGAATGTGTGGCCAAAAAAGGAAATGTTCAGCTTACTCTATATGAACCACCTTTATTTAAGGATGGAAGGTCTGCGTGTTTGGTAATGGAAAGATATAGTGACACTTTAGTCACCCAGACAGCATATAAACACTATCCCAGGAGATATTTGCAGCATTCTAAAATGAATGTAGTCATTCATAAGGCACATTGTTGGTCTTATCGAAAATGATTGATACATTTATACAGTAGGAATTGAGACCACCCTACAAAGGGCAAACTGTCTAGGTCAACAGAAAAAAAAAACACCCAGTGAAAAAAGCTGTGCTTCATTTTTTTTAAAGAGCACAAGAGCAGTGAGGATCCGCAAGGAGCTGCAGCAGGGCTCCAGGGAAGTGATGCCCCATCATTTTAAATCACCTCCTACATTTGTTGCATCTAAACAGCAGCTTGGATGCTCAACTTGCTCACTGCCAGCATTTCACCAATTAACTTGGCCCTTCAGGGAATGCTAATTAACTCCAGTGATGGATTCTACTGGATTAAGTGCCCAAAGGAAAGGCAACGAGAGAGTGAAGACAGAATATGTGTTATCAGAGCAGAGCTTTCATCCTTCCATCCCCACTGAGCCCTCCTCCACTTATATTTTAAAACACCAGCCAACCGAGCTGAATCGGATGTGGATGGAGTGAAGATGCATCATTTCAGCCAGGATGTCAGACTGGGTTTCAAAAAAATAAGCAAGTCTGTCTTTGGATGGCAGCTAGGAAGGTAGTGAGTATCTAAAGGCACTCTGTTCTAAGTAAAGAAAAGCACATAATGAAACAAGATAAAATATGAGGGATCGTGCTAGCATTTTAATGACGTTCTGCTCGCACACCTGTGCTCTGGCCTTCATCTTTTATCTTTTATTTTTCTTTACTCCTTGTTTTTCTTGCTGTTCCCAACATTGAGGTCACAACATTCAACTGCCAAATGGACTGTCTGGGCTTATAGATGACTCAATCTCAGGCATGCTTAGCAATCTGTACCTTCAGTATGGTCCATGTTCCTATTTTGAACCAAATGGAGAGTACAGGCATTATTACTGTATTGTGCCATCATAAAATAAAATTATACTTTTTCATTTAAATATCATAATTCAATTGCTCAGTTTTCCATCTGCCACATCCCAGAGATGTGCTGACTAGAAATATACTCATTGTGCCACTCCAGATTGGTTCCTGTCTTATACAATAGAATAAAAATAATAATGATGCTTATTTTATAGCACTTATCAAAAATAAGTTATAAAGTGCTTCACATAAAGTGACACATAAAATCATAAAACTGATATTTGTAAAACAATAGAATACACATTACAAATAAATAACCTAAAGTGCACTTACTGTGCCTATGAAATGTATTCTCATTTTGTTATTACCAATCATTGAATCACAGTGGATTTAATGTGGCTTTTCTGACACTGATCAACAGAGAAAGCCTTTTTAATGAAAAAGTAAACACAGATATCTGCAACATCGTCTACATTAATTACAAATATAAAACACTAAATTGTTTGCATAAGTATTCACCCTAAATAGTAATGGGACTACCCGTTTAAGTAAATCGATTCTATTGATTCATTTGATTCATTTTTAGGGATAGCTTATACTGTAGTTTCAAAGTGGGCACCCCTCTGATCGCATCACAAATATATCTTATATATAAATGTTGTGAACGATAGGGGGCGCTCTCGCTCCCTTGAACCCCTGTCCACGACTCCAGACACCAGGTAAAAGTCCTCAAGTTGACTTTATTTTTATGCCACAGTGCACAAAGCACACTCTCCACCACAATTCTCATTAAACTCACAATACTCAATAATAAACAATCCTCCAGCTCCCAGACGCGTTGCCACCCTTCCACCCAGCTCAGCTCACCGTCTGGGAGCTCCCACAGTCCTTTTATAATCCCTGACCTGGAAGTGTTCTCAATCCCCAGTCCATGTGATCCTCAACCACCTCCGGGTCAGGTAAAAGTTCTTTTCTTCAACCCGGAAGTCCGTCGCTCTTCCTATGACGAACCTCCGGGTCACAGGGCACGAAGAAGCCCTCGGTCCTCCCTGCAGCTCCCTCCTGTGGCCCCCACGGCATCCAGCAGGGTTTTGCATAAAAACTCCATTGTCCATGATGCCCTGCTGGTCTTCTGGGGACCTCCATGCTGCAAGGAGGGCTCCACCTGGCGGCTTGGGGGTATTGGCCGGGATAAACGGCTGGCCATCCTTCACAATGTCTACACGTGAAAGTGTGTGTGTCTGCCTGTCTGGCCCGGAAAGTGAGAGGTGGAGTCGGGGTAAGGGCTCTGCCTCCGAGGAAACAGAAAACTCGCTAAGCCGATAATAACACAAGCGAGACGAGCATGTCAACAAAATGAAACCTCCGGAGAAAGACAAAGTCGCTTAGCCGCTCTCATCGGCAAAACGGTATCCCTTTTACTTTTCCTTCTGCCACTAATACACAAGCGAGGTGAACACGTCAGCAAAACGAAACCTCAGAAGAAAGACAAAGTCACTTAGCCGTTAACATCAGCAAAACGGTATCCCTTTTACTTTTGCACAAGTGACGCATGCACGCTGGCAAAACGAATCCTCCTAGGAGAGAGATGCCCAGAGCAGTTCCTTTCAATTACCTGACATCTCTAAATTTCATTTTTTTTCTGACGATTTCAATAGTTTCTAGGACACCAGGCTTTTTAAAGCACTGTTTTACACAGCTAGTAGTTTAATAATTCGTACTTTAGTTTTACATACATGTACTGTAAAGAGACAACAAATAGTAAAGAGTTGGGGTTTCCACCCCTTATACTTGGCAAAATGAAGAAATAAATCTGCAATATTTCTTTACAGAGGTGAGTCCAAAACAGACCTGAGGTATAACAGAAAACATGGCCTTTATATAGTTTTCTGGCAGGGTTCTAAGGGACCGGAAGTATAAGTGATGTGTCTAGGAGGCTGGCTCATCTGATGGCCTGCAGAAGAAAACAGGAGAAAGTGTTAGAGAACAGTGCCAACCCAATGGTCCGGCAGAGAGACACGTTTATTTGAACTGTCTCCCATTTGCATGTGTGTGACAGTATGTATGTGCACATATAAATATATAATTAATCTTATTGATTGTTAATTTATATTTACTTCATTATCCATAATTTTATGTTTAATTATATAGTATACTAGCGAAATACCCGCGCTTCGCAGCGGAGAAGTAGTGTGTTAAAGAAGCAATGAAAAAGAAAAGGAAACATTTTGAAAATAACGTAACATGATTGTCAATGTAATTGTCACTGTTGTGAGTGATGAGTGTTACTGTCATATATATATATATATATATATATATATATATA
>JANRMT010062813.1:93104265-93136737 GCA_026402145.1 Polypterus bichir lapradei
ATATATATATCTACATATATACACATACATATACATACACACATACATACATACATACACACACATATATACACATAAATACATATATATATACACATACACACACACATATATAAACATATACACAGTACATACATATCTACATATATACACACACAGCTATTTCGTATCAGTGCAATACGCTGCTTGTTAAAACGGATAACTCCCGCTGTTACGTGCAAGTCTGCGTGGATCGTATTTGTTCAAGTTCTATTTAAATTTTAAATAGAAGGAATTTTTATTTAGTCGACAGAAATATCTTTGGTAGGAATGGTAAAAACAGACAGGAATATTATTCCTGAATAAATCAACTCAAACCTTAAACAACTTATAATATTTTGCTCTCCATAAAAATATATCCTGTCTAAATTATACAAGTTAGAAATAAAGTAAACGTTAAAAGAACAAACATTCAAATTTCTTTACTCTTATGTAATTTTATATAAAAAATAAACTTAGATTTTAAATATCCCAAAAGATTTTGCTCTCCATAAAAATATATCCTGTCAAAATTATACAAATTCAAATATGAACATGCTGCATAACAAAACCTGGAAATATAAATAAAATGTGTTCCTTTCAGCAATAACAAATGAAATCATTCAGTTGTCTTTGCTCTTATGTCATTTTAGAGCTGGACGCCTGGCATCTTTTTTTGGCAACAGGGAAAGTGGGGCAAGTTGCACTGGTGCATTTGTGTCTCCCATAAAAGCAGCTTCACTTGAAATCACTTTGTGATTGTGCACGGGTAAAAACGTCCGCTGAAGTGTCAGATTCTTATTTAATTCTTCTGCTTTCTGTATCTTCTGCATTGCATTCAGGTCTTTCAGGTTACCCTGATGTTTTGTCTCATAGTGCCATCTTAGATTAAATTCTGTAATTACAGCCACATTAGCTCCACAAATGAGACACACGGGTTTACCGGCAATGTCAGTAAACATATACTCAGCCTCCCATCGGTTTTTAAAGGCTCTATTTTCAGAATCAACTTTTCTCTTCGGCATCGTGTGGGCTAGCTTCGCAATAACTTGCAAAATCATAAGCTAGACTTGATTAACGCGGTAAGTGTTCGGCAAGGCAGCTGAAGAGCTGCATTATGGGATCTGTATTTTATTGTGTTACCAGCGCTTCATATACCCGGGCCATTAATAACAATAATACAGTATATAAAATGATCTCGCGGGCCGGATATAATTACACGCCGGGCCAGATGTGGCCCGCGGCCCTTGAGTTTGACACATATGGACTAAATAGAACTTGAAAAGATATATTTTTTCAAATGTGATCGCGCAATTCAGATAGAGTTGACGCGCACTACAGCCTACATGCCTTAATAAGTCACCCTCCCCTCGCTCTTACTTTTTTACCGTTCATCTAATGAATACACTGAGTATGGCTTTACCAAAACAATCATTGATTGCGAATGTAGATCGGGGTATATATATACATATATATATACCCGCGTATCGCAGCGGAGACGTAGTGGGTTAAAGAAGCTATGAAAAAGATTTGTTTCTTACTGCATCAATAAACAGCTCGTCTTGTTCTTTATCTGAGACCTGACACACTGCATGCACGGGTTTTTTTTTTAACACTGTCTTCCTTTAGCGGGACATTCACTTTTTCCACCGTGTGCTTTGTTTCTGCAGTAGCTGCAGTTATGAATAATATGCTTGTATGTATGAGACGCTTCATATTTTTTTGCTGCCTTTTCAATTGTGTAATTCGGTTTTTGTTCAGCGCTCTTTGGAACTGTTGCTTTTTGTCTGTGCACTGCGTCAGTTCACGTGAGCCGCTTGGTGTACATGCATCGAAGTTTCCCAGCTGTGCTGGTGCCATGTAGTGCTATGTCCATGGCTGTATTTAATGTTACCTTAGACCAGGCACTTAAAACTTTCTCTCGCAGTTTCGCTGAGTTTGTGCCAAACACCACCCTGACCATCTCATCTTCCTCTGCATAAGCACAGTCCTTCACCCGTGAATATTTACCCGTGGCAGTGTTTCTATTGGATTGCCGCTGACGGACGGCCTTATATGGGCAGGCACTAAATTACAAACGCTAGCGGCAGCCTGTCTATGAACTTAATTTAAAGTTTAGGTTTACATCGTGCTTTGTTTCCGAAGTAGCAGAAGTCATGAATATGGTTGTATATGTCACTCGCTCGCTTCTTATTGTTTCGCTGCCTTCTCAATTATATAATGCATGTTTTCTTCAGCGCTTTTTGGGCCTCTTCCTGGTTTTCTACCTACTGCGTGATTACGTGGGAGGCGTGATGATGTCACACGAAACTCCGCCCCCACGGGTTTCAAGCTCATCTCCATTACAGTAAATGGAGAAAAACAGCTTCCAGTTATGACCATTACGCGTAGAATTTCGAAATGAAACCTGCCCAACTTTTGTAAAGAAGCTGTAAGGAATAAGCCTGCCAAATTTCAGCCTTCTACCTACACGGGAAGTTGGAGAATTAGTGATGAGTCAGTCAGTCAGTCAGTCAGTGAGTCAGTGAGTGAGGGCTTTGCCGTTTATTAGTATAGATAAATGTATAATTCACTATATACTTAACATAATTCATATGCCACTGCCCCGTTTATATAAACAAAGCATGATAACACATTCAAGATGCGTAATTAAAATGAGATGCTACATTACAGAATCACAAGAGAATGAGAATCGTGCAACTCATACTGACTCTTTCACAAATCAAATGAACGAGAATCATTAAACTGATTCTCAGGTACTGACTTGTTCACGAATCAACTGAACGGAAATCGCTAGACTGATTCTCAGTGGAGACTCATTGAGTCAGGTGGTTCTTGCGCAGGCACTTTATACATCCACCAGCAGGCACCGGCAGCGAAACAGAAGACAGTGGTGATGTCATGTGGGACATGCATGCGCTGTAGCACTAGATCCCGCTGAAATCCTCTGAACTGATTCATTCATGCTCACGAATCGACACGTATGATTCACTGAAATGAGTCATTCATAAAGACCAAATCTTCATGAATGGCCCATCACTACACCTAAATGATCTCTGCTGCATCCCATTGGCTTTAGAAGTCACATAATTAGTTCAATGGAAATCACCTGGCTGTAGTCAAGGGGTTTCAGTTGATGACAGTATAAATACACACATGCCTGGATGGTCCAGCTTGTGGGGAGTTAATATTGTGGCCTAATATACACAGTCTCCAAACAACAATGTGAAAAGGTAATTGAAAAGCACAATTCAGGGAATGGAGACAAGAAAATATCTAAGTCACTGAATATTCCTTGGATTCCACTTAAGTCAATCATTCTGAAATTGAAAAGATGTGGCACTGCTGAAAATCTGCCTAGAGCAGGTCATCTGCAAAAACTGAGTGATCGTGCAAGAAGACTAGTGAGGGAGACTAATCAAGAGATAAATGCTAACCCTGAAGGAGTTACAGGCCACAGTGGGACAGACTGGAGAGACTGTGCAGACGGCAACTGTTGCACGGATGCCTCATCAGTTACAGCTTAATGGAAAGTGGCAAAGAGAAAGCCATTGTTAAAATAGAACTCATATGACATCTCGGCTAGAGTTTAGCAGAAGACACATGGGAGACTCAGAAGTCAGCTGGAAAAAGGTTCTAATCTCTGATGAGCCAAAATTGAGCTTTTTGGCCATCAGACTAAACAACTTGCTTAGGGAAAGCCTAACACTGCTCTCCATCATAAACACAGCATCCTCACTGTGACAGCATCATGCTATAGGCATGCTTCTCTGCAGCAGGCCCTGGATGGTTTGTGAGGGTTAATGGTAAAACAAATAGAGCAACATACTGGGAAATCCTGCAGGAAAACTTGGTGAATCCTGCAAGAAACTTGTGACTTGGAAAACAACCCTAAGCATAAAGCCAAAGATGCACAGGGATGACTTAGATACAACAATGTTAATGTCCCGGAGTGGCCGAGTCCACATCTCAGTCCACTTGAGAATTTGTGGCTGGACTTGTAAAAAAAGGCTGTTCACTCACGATCCTCATCCTCCTTGATCAGTTCTGCAAACAAGAATGGGAAAATAGTGACAAGATGTACAAAGCTGATAGAGACCTATGCACAGACTATAGGCCAGAATGGCTGCAAACGGTGCAGTTACTAAATAGTGACTTGAAGGGGGTGAATACTTATACGATCAATTGTTTTGTGTTTTATATTTATAATTCATGTAGATCACTTTGCAGAGATCTGTTTTCACTTTGACATTAAAAAGTCATCTTCTGTTGATCAGTGTCAAAAAAGTCAAATTAATCCCCTGTGATTTAATGGTGCAGAAAAATAAAGGAGGTGAACACTTTTTATAGGTATTGTAAAAAAAGGAAAATCTATACAAATAAAAAAAACATAATATAACTCAGGTGAATAAAAAAGAAGAATTATGACTCAAAACACAGTGCCACACATAGGCGTCACAAGGTTGCATTAGATGCACTCAGCAATGGTAAACATTACCACTCCAAAACACGAGGAAACTGTCGCTGACAGTATTCTTTCTGTTTCCACTCACAGCTCAGAGAAACCACCCAATGAGGACAACTGACTCCGCCCCTTCCTGTCCAGCAACTATAAAGTCAAGACCCGCACAGAAGGGGGTGTCTCATTTTGGGAAGAGCAGCTCCGACCTGACACTGTGACCACTCTACAGATCCTTGAATTGCCTTATTCTTACTTGCACTTTGAGCCACTTTATTTTAGTGGACTACTGTCCAGTTGGCTTTTCAACATTTCTTTGGTAGATGTGTGTTTTCCCTCAGTCGATGACTACAGATTATATTATAGCACTAAAGCCCTATGAAATAAGTACGTTTTAGGAAGGTTTTTGAAAGAAGATACAGAATCTGCAAGCCTAATTTCCTCCAGAGTTAAGGTGCTCTGACCCCACAAACACAGCCCCGTTTAGTCTTTAACCTGGCTGTTGGAATGGTCAATAGTTTCGTGTCAGAAGACCTCAGGCTCAGATATATAATGAGCAAATAATAACATACAGTATATAATTGGGGCCAAACCATAAACTACCTTAAAAGCAATCAAGAAGTCTTTGAATCAGTCCAAAAACAGACAGGCAACCAGTGAAGGGATGATAACATAGGTGTGATGTTTTCCCTCTTCTTGGTTTGGTTGATTTAGCAGCAATGTTTTGTAGCATTTAAAAGCTGTAGATTGCCTTCTGGTTAAGATGAGTTAAACAGACCATTGCAGTAGTCCAGACGTGAACACACCAAAGCATGCATAATGATGCCCAATACTACTAGAGTAAACTCAGGCCTCTGTGTACAATAAAAAAATGGTCTGGAGGACAGATGGATTGAATGATGTCCTATCCAGGCATGGTTTTTGCCTTGCAGCCATTGTTGGTTTTGTAGACTCTAACATTGCTATAATGGAATAAAAAGCCTTGCAAAATGGGTGTACTGCTGCTCTCTTATTGGGTGGTTCTTCCTAAGAATTTTCAACAAATAAAATTCAATCTATGTTTGAATTTTGTTTTTTTTTGCCTATTTGTTGTGCATATCTTTTTCTCAGGATTCAAGGCCTTCCCCAGATTTTGTAAGCCATGTTCTCTAGGATTGCAAAATGACTTGTACTTCTAAATTAAAAATGACTTTTGCCGAACATGGCAGACATAAGGGAACAGGAAAGCTCCTGCAAATGGCTTGCTGTACAGAGGCTGATTATGATTATTATTATTGTCATTTTTTTTTATGCACCATGTCTAGAAGCAGATTTGTCACGCAGTTATAAATAATATTCAAACGCCCAAATGAGCGCCCCTGCAACCCTTCTCAAAACCGGCAGCAAGCTGTGTGATTATTGTTATAATCCATGTAGAATTTCCTTGTGAAACAAGCAAGCCTGCTGAGATTGGCAGTTTCACCAGCACATTAGCTAGAACATCAAGCTCCTGAGGCTCAAGGGAGCGGCAGGAAAGATGGAGGTTCAGCGAGCTGATGGAGGCTTCCTGAACCTACTGCTATTTCTGAGACACTGATGCTTGTTTAAAGATCACCTTGTTTTCCCTCAGCACTGCCAGTCACACAGAACAGTAATTATCTTCTCTTTATAAAGCAGCAAATGCAAATGGAGATGCTCCTTCTGTGATTGGCAGCGAAATGCCCTTTACACATGCAGCACAGCATAGTGGAAATTTGCATTGGGTAGCTAGCCATGTCACTTTGAACCTGTACAGAAGGCTTCTGCTTAGTGTGGAGCCTCCTGTCAGAATCTGTCTATTGCAGTACAGGGACAATTATTTATGGCTTTCTGCTATTCGACCTGACGCTCATTAGGCTGCAGTCCTATCCACCGCCCTTCAGTGCTTGGCATGTCATTGTTTTATATGTTTACCAATAATACTTAAGTTTATTCCAACATTTTGCAATACATGCTACACTTCATTTACGGTACCTGATATTGTAGACTCTGCATACTACAATAAACCCAGCAGTGCTCATCAAGAGTTAGTTCTTTGCTGTTACTGACCCCCATGAACCTGAACTAGATTAAAAAGATTTTATAATAGATTAAGTGAATGGTTGATTTTGTGTAAAGTTTGCTACTGCCTATGTACTTGCCAGTTGGACTACATGACAGCATGGCTTCTTCTTAATAGATGGTTGCTCTTTAAGAATATGCAGGATGCCCATTCTGATAGCACTTAAATAATGAGGTCAATATCCATAATGTTTAGCCTTTATCAGAATGAGATACATAATCATTTTTGCAGGGATGATAAAAGCTGGCATTTTGCATGTCCATGCTACAGCCAGAGGCATATTCAATATCCTTTGCATGTCCACATTGTTAGAGACTTCTTCACAATCAACTAATGCATTGAGAGCCCTCTGTTCAGTGTACCAACCACATTTTTGCTGTAAACTGATTTATATAATAACAGTGGTTACAGATAATGAACGGATGGTTAAATTACATAATCTGTAGCCAGGAAGTCCACTAACTATTCAAAATAATGGACCAAAATGGACATTTGCAGCAGTAACTTCACTCTGAAATAAACTGGTGTGGAGAACATCTGGGATTTGAACAATGTTGATTTGTAGAAGCCTTAAGCCGAGTCTCAGTCCACTTATCTGGTTCCAACATCATGCTCCTATTAAAAAGGTTAAAGCAATGACAAATAATGCATATTTGTTTAGTTATCAGATCAGGTATCACAGTCTTGAACTACTTGTGTCATTCCTAAACCCATTTAATCTAATTCATTGTCACTGGCGGGCAAAGACTATTTTGTCAGCATCCCTGGACAAGGCACTACTCCATCGCAGGGCCCACTCACACACATTTCCAAAACTCACATAGGACCAATTTGGAATCACCAATCAACTGAATGTGCACATCACTGGAGAGTGGGTGTCACTCCGTGATGTCCTAGTGAAGACTGTGCTGTAGAAGTGCAAGTGAGGGAAACCATTGAACCAAGAAAAGCAGGGGTGGCATATACTAGAGCAGCGGTTCTCAAACTTTTGTATCTCAGGCCCCCCCTTTTCTACCTGGAATAATTCTGCGCCCCCTGCATAATATAAGATAGATGAGAATAACCCATAATACAACTAACAAAGGTATGATACTCGTGTGGTGTCGAGGTATCCTATCATTTTTACTTCCATAAGATTTGCATGTGTTCAACTAACTTCGATGAAATATTTGCAATTTATTTTTCTTAAAGTGCTTTAATAACTGTTAAAATGCCTTGTGTGGTTTTTGGTAGTAATTCTAATCCCAAAAACAAAAAATTAATTATTTATTCTTATTTAATTATTTTTTTATCTAAAGAAACGATTAAATATGTTTTAATTTTTAAAAATCTCGTAAATGAGGATGCCGATGAAGTCAATCTGCGTGAGACGAACGTATTTTCGTCCGACAAATAATCCAATACGCAGTAAATCATTTAACTCAATTTGGCAATATTGGCTACGCTGCCAATGTGGTGCAGTCGCGTCGCATTATCACCTGATCTACTGTTACCCGAATGTTCGCGACAGATACTGATACGTCTCGAACTTTCTAGATTGAAAATACGCGACAGCAGCAGCAGCGGCACTCATCAGTTAGTCATTAGATCTATGCCTTAGAAATGTTTTACTGTATTTTAATTTTAGTTATAATGCATTCGTTGTGATTATATGCTTGCAAATTTAAATTTGAAATAAAAATGTAAAAAATTAATTTTGATGTCTTGTTCATTTACTCGATGCCCACCTTGTACAGCTTCAGCACCCCCCCCAGGGGGGCGCGCCCCACAGTTTAAGAACTGCTGTACTAGAGGGCCCTTTATTTTGTATTGGGGTGAAAAACTTATGCATTTTGCAGTTTGTTAAATAGAATATTTAATTTGTGTGAATATTAGGACCTTTATAGGATTATTTAGATTAGATGCCAAATTTAAGAAAATAAAACAGAGAAAACAAAACATTAATTTTGAAATTAGCAGGCAACGACCTTCTTTTGTTTTGTACAGTTTATGCCACCATTTGTCTCTTTATTTCAGTGGACTGTTTACTTATTACAGGGAGCAAAGCAGTTGGTTTTCCAACATTTGTTTGGTGGATGTGTGTGTTCCCTCAGTCAACAATATGTTATAGCACTAAAGCCCTATGAAATAAGTATGTTTTAGGAAGGTATTTGAAAGAGTATACAGACTCTGCAAGCCTGATTTCCTCCAGAGTTAAAGTGCTCTGACCACACAAGCACAGACCCCTTTAGTCTTTAACTTGGCTCTTAGAATGGTCAACAGGTTCTTGTCAGAAGACCTCAGGCTCCGTACATATACATGAGGAGCTAATAATAACATACAGAATGTAATCAGGGCCAAACCATGTCCAGAAACAGACTGACAACCAGTGAAGGGATAATAACATAGGTGTGATGTTTTTCCCTCTTCTTGGGTTGGTTCGTTTAGATGCAATGTTTTGTACCTCTTGAAAACTGTAGATTGCCTACTAGTTAAGATGAGTTAAAAAGATCATTGCAGTAACCCAGTCATGAACACACCAAAGCATGCATAATGATTCCCAATGGTACAGTGACCATGTATTTTGGATGGAAGACAGCACCAGGCAATGACTCACAGGTTTTTCGAGAGAGAGGGGGGATACTGGGATGAATGCAAATAAGTTGAAAAATTCTGGTAGATAAATTAAATGTAAAGGTAAACAATATAATGTAATAACTAGTAGATTGTATAAGAATTAATCTCAGATAAACTAACCAGAGTGTGTATGCACATAATAAGATGTGAAATGGATACTTGGTACCTTGTGTTCTGCCATTGGGGAAAAAATGAACAGACTGGTTAAAGGGGCCAATCAGAAAGAGAAGTCAATAGGCCCGCAAGAATCCAAACCAAGAAGACAAGAGGTCTGGCAAGTAAACCGAAAGGAAAGGCAAACCCATAATTTGGGCCAAAACCAGGAAATTAATATACACATTTTTTGTGCAAGGGTTTCTAAATACAGTATATTCCTATAGTCCGATAGTGAAAGATTCACCTGGACTCTATTTATACCATTGTAGAATTGACGTGGATGCATGACCCTGGCAACCACTTACCAACCAGCTTGTTCAAATAAAACAAAATGGCACACAAATAATTAATAACTCGCACATGGAACCACATGCAATTGAAATACTTAACCAAAAAAGCTTCCTTGGCCATAAATAACATTTTTACAGGGTAAATTGTGTTTAAAGAAAAATAAATCCCTCCCAGAAAAAAGGGGGTCATGACACTTTTGCAATACTTTATCATATTTAGTTTCACTGACAAGTAACAAGACCACTGGTAATGATCAGTTGTCTGATTTTAGCTGATGCAATTGTTGTCAGTTTCTACATGATCAGCTGTCTAGGCACCATATAAAAGAAACAGTTTGGAGACACAGTGTTTGATATGCGAGTGCGAGGCCATAGGAGACAGAGACACAACGAAACATCAAGTTGTCAGAGGATGAATGTAAAAATGTAAGCTACAAAATGAAAATGAACCCAGTAGAGACAAGTGTTAAAAGATTTGTGGTGCCCCTGTGTAGGCTTAGAATAAGTGCATCTGGAGTCGTACCTAAATGGATCCGTTAGTGACAAATTGTGACACAGACCAAAATGTTGTTTGAAAAAAAAATGGAAATTGTGGTTTATTCCAGCAATTGGCAAACATATTTACAAAAACAGGTTCTTGCAATTATTTAACACATTTTACTACAATGACACAATTAAAAATAGAAATAAGCAAAAATACAGTAAGTGCAAGTGACTATATTCAATCATTCCAAATCAAGTGGTAATAAAATATTTTTTTAAAAATAACCTGCTTTCTCCTTCTGTTAGCACAGTTTTAGAAGGCCACAAAGAAAAACAATCAAAAAGTGAAAATCAGATGCAAAAAAATAATAATTTAAGACCATTACCTCCACAATACCTCACACTGTTCCATTCCATCTGAACCAGAGTGGTACTGAGGTGTCACCCATTGCATGACTGCATTCGGATCCTAATCTGGGATCCTGAGTTAGTTTGTCATGTGGTGGGTGCAGCAATGTGCTGTATCAGCGCATGCTCCTAACCTCCTCCTCCTCCTCCAATCAGTCGAAGATGAATCTTTTCATAAATGTACCTACAAAAGCAAACAGTAAACTCCTTACTGCTCCCTGATCAGGTGAACACACTCTACATCTTCTCATATAAGTTCGCAAAAATGTGCATGCAGGTGTGCACTTCAACATCACTCATTCACTCCTATCGGTAAATAAATTGCTGAACTTTCTGAACCATGCAAAGAACTCTATTGTAGTCTATACGCGTATGCCGGCACCTGAACTAACACTCCTTGTTCTTCTTCTCTTTAACACTGAATGGCTGCCTTGGTTTTGGTTCAATTGAAGCCCAAAGGCGTACTGCCAAACCAAACCCCAGTGCACTTCTTCACACCGCCATGAGATGTTTCTCGTTAGAGTGCTAACTCCATCTAACACTAGGCAAGTGTATTTACCTTGAATAACTGTTTCTGTTTTTCTAATAAAAATATGAATAGCTATTAAATCAATTTCAAAATTTAAATCTGTGTCAAAAGGCTGAGCAATGGCATTCACTTTAAAAGTGCACCTTAGCTGGATTAAGAAGAAAGTACTCAGGACTCTCAATTTACTCAGACATCTCTCTTGGTTTTACTGGTGGACAATGATTTAAATCATTCAAGTTGTATGCTTCCTTCTATTGCAGCTTCTGGAATTTGATTTGTTGGTTTTCTCTGCAAATAAACATAAGTTTTGATTAACATAAATTTTGGGTATTGTCTCACTGAAGCTGCCTTGTTGTTTACTGACACTAGCAACGACCAGAGATTCGGAAATTCTAGAGGATGAGGGATTTAGATACTTATCCAAGCTGTTCCGCAAGACTGATCCTAATCCTTAGTCACAAGTGATAGATAAGAAGTTTAGTAATATAATGAGCTGTGCTCGTTCATGTTATATCCTTGCAGATGTGGAATCAGATGGTGGTCTGTGATTCTGGTAGGTGTAGGCTTCTGGCCTTTGTTAGGGTATTTAGTGTAAAATCCATTTCATGGTAGCAACTCCCTGTAAAGGAAAGATTCAGCTCTTGCTGAAACTAAGAGCAAGATTGGTCTTAGCCATTGTTAAGGTATTCAGAGGTTCAGTCATTACAATGATGGAAAACTGGGTATGAGACCGGTCCCAGTAGCATGCAGCCTGCCACTGTTAAAGCATTCAGAGGTTCAGTGTTAAATCCTTCTTTTGCAGAAAACACTGAACAGATCTCAGTAATGTGCAGCCTGTCCTTGTTAAGGATTCCAGAAGTGTGTTGTGGGTTTTACATGTAAAACAATGTTAATAAGCTCAGGGACGTTATTTAGGCATTTCCAGGATTACTAGCTCCGCCAATAAAAAAGAACCTTAGGAAGCTAAAGTGCCTTTCATAAACACTTTCACAATAAAACATATTTACTCCTTTAAGAATCAGCAATCTAATCCATGGCCTCTAGGTGGTCTTGTAAGACCTTGCTTCACCAGGCCCGCCCAATAGAAGCTGGAATTAGACACTTGTCTAAAATTTTCAGCCTTTTCAATCAAAAGAATATAAAATGACACTACGACTGAATGGATAAACACTTAATTTAAAGCACGAGTAGAAGGCACACAAAGCCTGATAAAGAGTCATAAGCAACAGTAATGCATTTTTTTTACATCTTACCTTAGATTCCAAATTATCCAAATGGGTGCAGAGGAAATGGTTACAAACTGTGATCCTACAAACTGTGGGATACCTCCATGAGCAAAATAATAGAGAAAAGGCATGACTAACAAAAACAGCTGAAAAAACAAATTCAGACAATTGTTGATCTTGACATGGGGAGGAGCGCCTTGAGCAGAGAGGAGGAAAAAGTACAATTGTTGCTGAGGCAGTGACCCAACACTGGATACAAACCCAAGACACTAGCTTCATGAGGCAGCTGTGCTTATCATTGTGTCATCGTATTTATGGACTCTACAGTAAAAATCAGGCAAAGGCCACATTGGTTCTGAGATCAGTGCAGTACACGCAGGGCTATAAAAGGGAAATTGTTTTCTGCTGAAGTCTCCTGTGTTTTCATACATCAGGAGTAATAATCTTGAATGTGACTTCATATAGCATACGGGATGTCTACTTCTGGATGACCATTACCCTAAATCTTCTATGCTGGTTCCTTCTTACTGAGGTTTCTGGTGTATTGGGATCAGACTCAGGTAGCTCCTTGGCCCAATGGTTGGCACAGCTGCCTATTACCATTTTACCATCTTTATAGAAATGGTGATGCTCAGGTGGGTATTCTGGTTTCCATCCTTACTCTTAAGCTGCTCAAACAGTGACTCAATATGTACACTGTTGCGAGTGTGAGTGTGCCCTCCGATACATAGCATCCGATATCGATTCCTACATTGTACCTGATTCTGCCAGGATAGATGAGAACTTCCAGTTGGGAAATGTGGTGTGGAACGGCAGTTCTGCTTACATTACCTCCTCAAAGCCAAAACAGCAACAAAGCAGCAGAAGTCAATAACAGCATAAATAATAATTTTATACTTAGTTTCTATTGAGTTGTAGCAAACCCCGACTTCTGGAAGGGTGCTGAGGTTGCCAACAGATTTACGCAGCAATGAGGCTGCTATGCTTTTAAAATGAGGGACAGGTGGAATGAGGCCAGCATCTACAGGAATTTCCCCCCCAACACTGGAATATTAACATCACACACTAGAAAAAATAGATTAAATATATTAAGAATCCAATAAGTATATATAACTATTTACAAATACAGTAAAGATAGTTAATGACAAAAATACAAAACAAACTCCTTTAACAACCACCCGCCAGACGATATTTACAGTCCCGAAAAAGTCTTTACTGTAAGTGATGAGTGTGAATCTTGAAATGCAAACAGAGGTTAACAGAAAAGGAGATGTGGTGAAATAATCTCGTTTTGTTAACTGCTTCCTGAAAGAATGAATAATGAACAAAGTCCTACCTCCAGAGTCCAGAAGGTGAATAATCTTTTGAGGCGCACCTCTTGACAAAGAGCAACTGTAGACAGAATTGGGAGAAAGGGTACCCACCGCCGTCCCTGTATCTGAAAGCTATGTAAAATCCTTCTCCGCCACAATGTTCATAAAGGGTTTTTAGGTGCTGCTGATGATGAAGTTTGTGAAAAAAGGAAAAGTCAGAAAGTCCCGCCACAACCTTTGCTTCCAGTTTAATATGTACTGTGCCTACAATTACAAACTACAAATCCCAAAAGTCCTTCCACATTTGTGTAAACCTGTTTAAAGACACATACCCCATATTTACAAACCAGGTAACTGAGCTACCTGTGTTGTTACTAACATTTAACAATCACCAAACAGGACATGTGTCAGGACATATGTGGCAACACTAGAGAACGTTCATTCAGCATACACGCCACATGAAGCTGTGCCAGGAAATCCCCACAGGAATTTGACAAAGGTGAAGCAGCTACAGCACTTAGGAGGCTCCCTCCCTCCCATTCTCTTCTGCAGTTAGCTGAGGTGCTCTCAGTGCTCTAGTCTTCTCAAGTCTTCTCCAGGTGTTATCAGGGCATGCAGATGTTTTAGAGGTGGCAGCTTAGCTTGCCAGGTAGCTTTTAGTTATGGTACTAACACTGTTATTATTTTGTTATACAGCCTTATAAATGTATCCATATAAATTACATTTAGCTTCTTGTTCTAGTTGGAATAACCTAGTATTATTATCATAATCAATGAATGTTCAATAATATTTATTGCTAATCATTTACCCATGATCCCTGTTCTCCATAACTTCACTAGTATATGCAAATAAGCTAATACCACCATCCAATCAATGTTTGGCATCAGTTTTTCTAGCTTAATGTACCAGAAACAGGAGCAAATGTGAAGTGGATAGTCATTAAGTCATTGCTGGTGGTGCACCACAGAGCACAGAATTTATGGAGTTTCAATGCAAGTATTAATGTAAGACCATTACACTGATTATGTCATTTTGTAAAATTGCCTCAATTTCTGGAATCTGTTTAAAGGGTAAGTTTGTCATTATTAAGTCAAAGTTATTTCTTCACAAACATGGTATACAGGCAATTGCCCCGTGACATTGTGTTCTAAAGTTAAGCATTTAATATAAAGTTTTAAAAATATCTTGTTCTCACTGGCACTTTACAAAAGAGGCTAATGGGCATAGGGCATCACCAGAAAATACAGAGAATTCTCCCAAAGCCATTCCAGCACTGTTTTAATTGTATTTGTCATGTTACTGTCATGTTGAAAAATGAACCGTTGCTCCAGTCATTTGCACTCTGGAGCAGGTTTTCTTGAAGGACCTCTTGGTATTTGAACACATTCATCCCTCCCTCAGTTCTAACCAGTCTCCCTGTGAGACTGGCACCCCCATAGCATGATGCTGCAAACACCATGCTCCACTGTAGGCATTGGGTATTAGGCAAGTGATGAGCATTGCCTAGTATTTGCCAAACATAGTGTTTGGAATTCTGCCCAAAGAGATCAGTTTTTGTCTCATTAGAACAGTCAGAGTCCTTTAACTGTTATTTGCTTCTGTCTATGCCACTCTACCATAAATGCTTGATTGATGGAGTTCTGCTGAGTTTGTCATCCTCCCAAAAGGGTCTTCTGTCTTAGCAGTCTCCCAAGTAAGCTCTTTTAAATTAACCAATGGGTTCTTGGTTTCCTCCCTGATCAAGGGCATCATGACCCAGTTACTAAGTTTGGTCGGATGGCAAACTCTAGGAAGAGTTCAAACTTCTTTCATTTCACAGTTATTGAGATCAATGTGTTCCTGGGAACATTCAGAGCTTTAGAAATGGTTCTGTACTCTAGCTCTGGTCTATGCCTCATCAGAATTTGATCACGAAGGTCTACTGAGAGTACCTTAGTTTTTTTCCTGACATGCAGTGTGAATTTGAGACATTATAAACACAAGTGTGTGCTTTTCTAAACAACTCCAAGAGGACTCCAGTCAAGTCCTGGAGTCATCTCAAGAATACTTAGAGCAAACAGGGTGCACCTGACCACAGCCAAGAGTCTGAATACTTACATGAATGAAATATTTTAGTTTTTAAGTTTTAATAAATCTGCAAACCTTTCCGAAAACACATTTTTTGCATTATGGGTTATTGTGCATAGTGTGATGTATGGGTCACTGTCTTGCACCCAAAAGATGAGGCTGAGTCTAAAGACTTCAGGAAAACCAGCTTTATTCAACTTAAAACAGGAACAGCAAGGTTATTTAGTACAGCAAGAGCTACCTCTCTAGTACACACAGACACAGCAAACGGACAAGGCCGGGGCCAGGTCAGTGGCCAAGTTACAATGTTCCCTGCATCACCCATTGGGCAACAGATGCATTGCACATGGAGGCAGTGAGCTTGTAGTTGTCTCTGTGGTGCAGCGAACCTGCGAGGTGCTGTGACCCTGCAGGGCACTGGGAACCTGAGGTTGCCTCGGCGATGGACAAGCATCCCTCGACAGACACGTCAATCACATTTCAGCGTATCACCGCATTGGGGAGGATCTCAAAAGAGTTCAAACATCTCACAATAGAACGATGAGCAAAAATGGCAAATGTAGATGTTTAAAATTAAATCTACAACACAATAATGTATGCCTGCCCATATAAGGCCGTTCTTCGTTGCGGTGTGTTCATTCCTTTCCTTGGTTCGCCAAGGAAGCAGCCTTTTCATAGCTTCTCCACTGTTTTATAAACAAACGACATATAAGGCTGTCCTTTTTCCTTGCTCGCGGGTGAAGGACTGTGCTTAGCATATTCATAAGTGCGGCTGCTGCGGAAATCAGCACGCCTCCCACGTAATTGACTGCCTGCCCATATAAAGCTGTTCTTCGCTGCGGTGTGTTCATTCCTTTCCTTGCTTCGCCAAGGAAGCAGCCTTTTCACAGCTTCTCCACTGTTTTATAAACGAACGACATATAAGAAAGTCCTTTTTCTTTGCTTCGCCAAGGAAGCAGGCTTTTTATTTAATCCACGGTTTCTCCGCTGTTTTATTGTTCATTTATTACGATTGTTATAGTTATTGTGTAGGTTTTATTTAATCCATGGGTTCTCTGCTGTTTTATGGTTCATTTGTTACGATTGTTATAGTTATTGTGTAGGTATTTTACACTTAGTTTACTGTTCAGGTACCCATTTCCTTTATTTAATCCGCGGGCTCTCCGATATTTTTTTGTTCCTTTATTACAATTATAGTTATTTATTGATTCCCTTCTTTGGCTAACTGCCTGCCCATATAAGGCGCTCCGCTGTTTTTTTGTGAAGCAGCCTTTACACAGCTTCTCCGCTGTTTTATAAACAAACGCCATATAAGGCCGTCGTTTTTCCTTGCTTCGCCAAGTAAGCAGCCTTTTTATTTAATCCACGGGTTCTCCGCTGTTTTATTGTTCGTTTATTACGATTGTTATAGTTATTGTGTAGGTATTTTATACTTTGTTTACTGATCAAGTACCCATTCCCTTTATTCTTCCAACTGTACCCCTATTAACATGTCTATCGAGGTGATCACCATCAATCGAAGAACTATCACTTACCGAGTGGTGTCCATGCCCGGAGATGGCGCCTGCCTTTTCCATTTTCTGTGTTACATATTGCATGGACATATCAGGCTCACTTTTGATATCCGCAGGGACATTGTGTCTTGCGTATTAAATGACTGGGACAGGTTCAAAGTGTGGACTGTTGATGGTACAGGAGATAATTATAGTACACGGGAGCACTATATGAATGAAATGCTTAAGCCCTTCACCTATGGTTCTGCATGTGAGTTGATGGCTGCTGCTGAATTGTTTGGTTGTCTCTTTCAAGTGTACCGAAATGGCCAAATATTTTACACCTTTGGAGAACCATCAATGCCTCTTAAACATCTTAGATTCACAGGTGACGATTTAAGTAGTGGACACTTTGATGTTTATGAATATTTCAACTCTCAAAAGCTGGATGCGAAGTTATTGATGAAGCCGGTTGTATGCTTACATCGATTGACACATACCGAATGTCAGTTCAACACAAGTCCAGCTGATTATGACAGCAGCAATCCAAGCTGTGAGAACACAGTAAAAAGGAGACGTATCAGACGTCGTGGTAGATTTTCTGATGCAGCTAGACGGAAGCAACTTCGTGCAGCTGCCGCCAAATACTCGCAGAAAAATCCACAAGTTAATGAACACGCTGTGGCTAAATACTCAGAAGCAAATCCACCAGTTAATAGGGACGCTGTCGCTAAATACTCGCAAGCAAATCCATAAGTTAATAGGGACGCTGTTGCTAAATACTCGCAAGCACATCCACAAGTTAATAGGGACGCTGTCGCTAAATACTCGCAAGCACATCCACAAGTTAATAGGGACGCTTTTGCTAAATACTCGCAAGCGAATTCACAATTTCATAGAGACGCTGTCGCTAAATACACGGAGGCAAATCCACAAGTTAATAGAGCTTCTGTTTCTAGATACGATCCCAATCATGAAAAAAGGCTCATACGAAAACAACAGGTTTGGCTCAAAAAAGCCAATTGTAGATTTGCGTACGACCCAAACATACATTATGAGTCTGACAAAACAGTACACATTGGATCCATGGATGTTCACTGTGACTATTGTCAAGCTCAGAAGTGGAAATGCGAGTCTCCTGGTTTGTGCTGTAACGGTGGTAAAGTCTCTCTCACTCCTTTACGTAAGCTTCCTGACCTTCTTGAGGGCCTATTAAATGGCGAACATCCTCAAAGTGAGCATTTCTTGAACAACATTCAAAAGTACAACAGCGTATTTCAAATGACGTCATTTGGTGCTAACCAAATCATTGAGGGAAATTTTATGCCTTCATTTAAATTTCAGGGACAAGTGTATCACTTGATTGGCAGTCTTTTACCTATGCCAAGTGAGGAACACAAATTTTTGCAAATTTATTTTGTCAGGGACGATGAAAAGGAAGCATAAATCCGCTGCGCTAATTTTTCTGGACTTAACATGCCCCTGGTCAAGCAATTACAAAAAATGCTCCATGACTGTAACACTTACATCCAGGACTTCCACTCCACAATGGACAGTATTTCAGATGATGACAAAGACTTCAAAGTTATCATTCACGCAGACAAAAAACCATTACATGCACACAAAGGCAGATTTAATAAACCCACAGTTCATCAAGTTGGTGTTGTCATCGTTGGGCAAACGTTCAACAATAGAGATATTGTCTTGAAAACCAGAGACAATAAACTGCAACGCATTAAGAAAACCCACAGATCCTATGATGCACTTCAATATCCTCTCATGTTCTGCTATGGTGAAGACGGCTATTCTGTGTCTATACCTCAAGTTCATGCTGCCAGTAAGTTACCTATGAACAAAACCGTCTCTGCAGCAAACTTCTATTCATACCGGCTTATGATCAGACAACATCATGATAATACTATCCTTTTCTTCCGAACTTTATTAAATCAGTTTTTAGTTGATATGTACGCAAAAATTGAATCTGAATGACTAAATTATATCAGACTAAATCAAAAAAAACTACGGGCTGAAAATTACGTTCACTTAAAAGATGCTATTGACAGAAACGACACTGATTTAACAGAACTTGGTCAAGCTGTGATATTACCATCTTCCTTCACTGGAGGACCTCGCTATATGCACGAGCGTACACAAGACGCAATGACATATGTTCGGTGTTATGGCCGCCCTGACTTATTCATCACATTTACTTGCAATTCTAAATGGCCTGAGATCACTGAAATTTACCTTCCACGTCAAACGACCTTATCAGTCCTGTATTTCATCTCAAGATTCGCAAAATGATAGACTTGCTTACAAAGAGTAACATTTTCGGCTGTACAAATTGCTACATGTACACCATAGAGTGGCAAAAGCGAGGTATTCCCCATGCGCACATTCTATTGTGGCTAAAGGATAGGATTAAACCAGCTCTCATCGATCAACTCATCCATGCGGAAATTCCTGATCCACTGACTGACCCTGCCCTACACAAAATAGTAAAATCCACCATGATTCACGACCCATGTGGACCTCATAATATCAACTCACCCAGCATGATCAACAGAATATGCACTAAGAAGTACCCGCTTCCGTTCATCTCAGAAACTCAGACCGGAGAAGATGGTTACCCTCAGTACCGCCGGCGTGGACCTGCTGATGGAGGTCATACAATTAACATCAAAGGAGTAGATATCGACAACAGATGGGTGGTCCCTTATAGTCCTGTGCTGTCCCGCTTCTTCAATGCTCACATCAATGTCGAGTTTTGCAATTCAGTAAAATCGATCAAATACATCTGCAAGTATGTTAACAAGGGAAGTGACCAGGTAGTATTTACAATACAAAATCAAAATGACGAAGTATCTTGATACGAAGCTGGTCGTTACATTAGTAGCTCTGAAGCAGCCTGGCGCATTTTCTGTTTTCCCATTCACAAACGTTTCCCTCTGGTCGTTCATCTTGCTGTGCATCTTGAGAACGGACAAAGAATTTATTTCACAGAAGGCAATGTTGCCGATAAAGTACACAATTCACCACAAACGACCCTTTTAGCATTCTTTGACCTTTGAAAACACGATGATTTTGCTAAACAACTTCATTATAATGAAATTCCATCATATTATGTGTGGGCAAACAACATGTTTCGTTGAAGGAAACAGGGCAACCCTGTACCAGGATATTCGGGTGTGAAAAAGGATAATGTACTGGGACGGGTCTACACTGTACACCCGAATATCTCTGAATGCTACCATCTTCGACTGCTGCTCAACAAAATCACAGGTCCCACATCTTTCAAATCTCTCAGAACAGTTGATGGTGTCCTACATCCGACCTATAAGTCAGCCTGCAGGGCACTCGGTTTATTACATGACGATATCAACTGGGACGAGACTCTACAGGAAGCTGCTCTATCTCGCTCACCTCAAAAGATCTGTGAACTGTTTGCTGCCATGTTGCTGTTCTGCCAAATGGAAAACCCCTTAAACCTATGGGAAAAACATAAAGACAGCATAGCAGAAGATGTTAGGAGACAGACTGAAAGAGATCATATATGAACAGAAGTCCACCAGTGGTTAAATTTGATCTATAACAAGTGTCTACAGTTGCTTGAAAACGACGTAATTGCTATTGGAGGTCAATCTCTTCATCATTACGGTTTGCCTTCACCTTTAACAGAACTGGCACAACTTACGTCAAATCCCGAGTACTTGAAAGAGACATCTTACAACACTTCGCAATTGGCCAATATAGTCACAAATAACGAGCGGTTGCTAAATAGTGACCAAAAGTCAGTTTATGAGCAAATCATGAGCAGCGATGCGTCAGCCACTGGCATGGTGTTTTTCCTTGATGCTCCAGGAGGAACTGGTAAGACATTCCTAGTAAACCTTCTCCTTGCAAAAATCCGAGCAAAACATAACATTGCCATAGCTGTGGCTTCTTCTGGCATTGCTAACTCTTCTAGAGGGTGGCAGAACTGCTCGTTCAGCTTTCAAGGTGCCTCTGAACCTCAACCATACTGAATCCCCCATGTGTAACATATCAAAGCAGAGCAACATGGCTGAAGTGCTGCGACATTGTCAGCTTATTGTCTGGGATGAATGCACTATGGCACACAGAGCAGATATTGAGGCTTTAGACAGGACCCTCCAAGACATCCGAAACACCAACAAACTTATGGGAGGCTTGACAGTGTTGCTGGCTGTTGACTTCCGCCAAACCCTACCAGTCGTGCCCAGAGGAACACGCGCTGATGAAGTTAAAACATCTCTGAAATCTTCATACCTATGGCCACAAATCAATGTTGTTACTTTAAAAATAAACATGAGAGTTCATTTGAAAGGCGACAAAAAAGCCGAGGAGTTCACTGCTCTTCTGATGAGTATAGGTGATGGCACCTTCATACAAGAAAATCGTAAAATAAATATTCCTACAAATCTCTGTCTCATCGTGAATACCTTACAAAGCCTTCTTCAAAATGTTTACCCCGATCTATGAAATCTCCACCAAAATGACGTCTCATGGTTAAGAGAAAGAGCTATCCTGACACCAAAAAATGACATAACTACGACTATAAACCACATTTTACTTCAAGAACTACCTTCACAACCAAAAACATATCAATTTGTTGATTCAGTTGTAGAAGTAGAAGACGCGGTACATTATCCGGTAGAGTTTCTCAACATTCTAAATCCTCCAGGCACTCCTGAGCATAATCTCATTTTGAAGGTTGGGGCACCAATAATGTTACTGAGAAACTTACAGCCACCGAAACTTTGTAACGGCACGAGACTTCAGGTCACATCTCTACAAAACAACCTAATTGAAGCAACTATTTTTACTGGCAGTGCCTCAGGTGACACAGTTTTTATTCCTCGCATCCCCATTATACCATCTAATCTCCCATTTCAATTCAAACGCGTTCAAATTCCAGTAAGGCTCTGCTTCGCAATGACAATTAATAAGTCTCAGGGACAAACACTACAAAAGGTTGGCATTGATTTGAGGCAGGATTGCTTTTCACATGGCCAACTGTATGTTGCATGCTCAAGAGTAAGCTCAGCGCACAGCTTAGTCATATTACAACCAGAGGGCCGAACTGACAACGTGGTATACAGAGAGATCCTTAACAAATAATTTTTTATATATTTTCCCTCAGTTTAAAAATGTTTACTTTTTGCGAAGCGTGGGTATTTTGCTAGTAATGAATAAATTGCGGATCAATAACACATACAATACATACATCCTCTTCAGATCAGATCGGATATCACCACTCCAATCTAGAAAGCAGGAAAATAAAAAAGAATGACTCTGATATACTGAACTATCCAACGGGCAGCGACAGTTTGACATGAAAATTAATTGAGGAGTACATTCATAAATATCTGAGCTTCAACTGCTCTACATAAAGGTAATTGACTAATGTTAAGTAAAATAATACCATTATTACTTAACAATACTACTTTTCTCCCTAACCACTTTTAACTTCAGGTCTCTTTTTTTCATAAGACTGCTTACTAGCAAATTTATCTATTTAGTACCTGCAATGCCTCTTACTACTTAAACAAGGGTTCATTTTTGAACAGGTAGGCACCTCTGTCCCACTCTTGTGAGTATTTTGTTTTCAGCTGAGCACAACACAATGGCTTTTCTGATGGAGGCAGCCTTCCTCTGTATAATCCCATGGAGAACAAAAGTGAAGCCAAAAAAGACTGTAGGAGTATGTTCTGGGAGCAGTCACGTGATGCAATGTGTTCATGTAGCCATTATGACATGACACAGATGCAGCTCTTCCAGGAAATGAGAGCTCTGAAACCTCACATTATATATTAGGAAGGAGACACTGTTTGATGTCAGAAATTGGCTCAAGCATGAAACACTGCTTCAGATGCTGAATAAAATAAATCCAAACTGATTTGCCTGATTCACTGGAATATCTTATCACCACTCTTGTTTTCTACCCAACAGAGCAACTGCTGCCATAGTTTCTTATCTTGACGCCCTTAGATCTTCGTGCCGAGTTGGCTCTGCTCCAAAGCTTCTGATCTCTGATTCCTGATATAATGTACTGTTTTTGTTGAGATCCACACCTTCCTTCTTTAGAGGGCATCCCAGGTTAGGGGATCTGTACTGCTGTATCTTATAATCACAAGATTTTTTTAATGACGGCCACGTGCGCAATATCATCTCAGCAATTTTGTGGCTGAATGGTAGAGTCAGTGTTTATTGAGTGCTTTGAGTAGTAAGAAAAGCGCTATATAAATGCAAAGAATTAATTATTATTAATAATTATTATTATTATTTAAATGAAACACAAGCCACCACAGCAGAGGAGGCCTGCTTTATCTGTGATCTCTCTTCAGACTAAGGTGCCTCAACTCCATAAAATTAAGGATTGGCATGTTAAATTCATACTCATTCATAAAATATTATATAAAATATTTTATAGCCAACAATACTGTATTAGACATCACTGAAGCAAAGATGTGTGAACAACCTGGAGCACAACAGTTCATTTTCTGACCCAGCTTCCCTGAAAGCAAACCATGCCATTAATAAAGCAATCTAGACGAGAACAGGCCATTCAGTCCAACAATTTAAAAATGCATACATGTGTCTAGGTGTTCGCCTTTCGTCCACACTACACTGTCATTTTTAACCACTAAAAACTAAGACATTTAATAACATTCAACAGAGCAGTAAACTTCTGAAAGCCTAGTGTTAGCATTTTGGTGTGGATGGGCGTAAATGCAGTTTTCCAAAAATGATTTTATAGCTCTTCCATGATTAGATTCTGCTTATTACATCTTATTTGCTGATTGGTCACCCTACAAAGTTGAAAAACATTTTCCAACATAGCAGGCAGGGCGCTTGTTGTGCTGCTTACCTGTATGTATCTAAATTATGTTTATTGTTTTATTTTGAGGGCAGCATGGTGGCGCAGTTAGGAGACCCGGGTTCGCTTCCCGGGTCCTCCCTGCGTGGAGTTTGCATGTTGTTCCCATGTCTGCGTGGGTTTCCTCCCACAGTCCAAAGACATGCAGGTTAAGTAGATTGGCGATTCTAAATTGTCCCTAGTGTGTGTGCTTGGTGTGGGTTGGCACCCTGCCCGGGATTGGTTCCTGCCCTGTGTTGGCTGGGATTGGCTCCAGCAGACCCCCGTGACCCTGTGTTCGGATTCAGCGGGTTGGAAAATGGTTGGATGAAATGGATGTTTTATTTTGAATGCTGCCTACATGCGTAAAAAGCTAATTACTTACCCATCGCTACAGTTTTGCAGTTAAACCTGAAGCTGAGAGCATTACCGTTGTAGTGAAAAATTCAGTGCTCCCAAAAATCAGACTGTAAATAATTCAGTTGACAACATCTTATCAATGTTTATTACTTAAAGTTAATCTGTTTAGTAAGGAGGAGCGCATTCTGCAGCAAAATTAATAACAAGGTGTTAATGAAGTGAATGGTTGTAGAATGAAGCCAAGCACACAAGAATACTTGTCAGAGATACGATTCAGTAAAGTGGAAAAATAGAAGCAAGCATTTATTTATTTATTTATTTCCTTTATTGAGTTAGTTTTTAAAATATTTTTGGTACAAGATGTGCTCCGATTACTTCAGACTGCTTATAATCAATCATCTTGAGAACGAACATGGAGCTAAACACTTTTTTTTTAAAACGCTTGAACATTCGCTTTGTTTTTATTTAATACTGAGACATCCAGCGGCAGTTCTGAAGACTGTTACTTTCAGCTGTAATCAGCACATTAACATGACGCAGGGCTCCTTAAATAATTTCTTTCTTTTTCCATGCAATGAGCACTCTGTCAGAGTCCTGTCTGCACTGTTAGTTTTGAAAGTGCTTAAAGCAAACGGGAATCTAATTTTCACAGGGCTCTGAAATTTTCATTACGCAGTCCTTTCATGGAGTTCCCACTGAACATGCGTCACCGTTATTTGCATTTTTGTGTGTTTCAGTATGGATAGAAATACTATTGTAAATGATCTGAAAACTCTAGTGTGGACGAAGATTGCTTTCATTTAAAAACAAAATGTGCTAGTGTGGACACAGCAACAGATAGAGAGTATCAAACCCAAATCTTCGGATAACAGTGCTAACCTCTGTGGTATACAACGCCATATGGATAAACATCTCTTTAAATGTACACCTCCCAAGCATCTACCGCACAAGTATTAGTTCAATACTACAATTATTATTGTAGTTTTGGGACGGTAGAACTGAAAGTTTACAGGTGCCGGTCATAAAATTAGAATATCATGACAAAGTTGATTTATTTCAGTAATTCCATTCAAAAAGTGAAACTTGTATATTAGATTCATTCATTACACACAGACTGATGTATTTCAAATGTTTTTTTCTTTTAATTTTGATGATTATAACTGACAACTAATGAAAGTCCCAAATTCAGTATCTCGGAAAATTAGAATATTGTGAAAAGGTTCAATATTGAAGACACCTGGTGCCACAATCTAATCAGCTAATTAACTCAAAAGACCTGCAAAAGCCTTTAAATGGTCTCTCAGTCTAGTTCTGTAGGCTACATGGGGAAGACTGCTGACTTGACAGTTGTCCAAATGACGACCATTGACACCTTGCACAAGGAGGGCAAGACACAAAAGGTCATTGCTAAAGAGGCTGGCTGTTCACAGAGCTCTGTGTCCAAGAACATTAATAGAGAGGCGAAGGGAAGGACAAGATGTGGTAGAAAAAAGTGTACAAGCAATAGGGATAACCGCACCCTGGAGAGGATTGTGAAACAAAACCCATTCAAAACTGTGGGGGAGATTCACAAAGAGTGGACTGCAGCTGGAGTCAGTGCTTCAAGAACCACCACGCACAGACGTATGCAAGACATGGGTTTCAGCTGTCATATTCCTTGTGTCAAGCCACTCTTGAACAAGAGACAGCGTCAGAAGCGTCTCGCCTGGGCTAAAGACAAAACTGCTGCTGAGTGGTCCAAAGTTATGTTCTCTGATGAAAGTAAATTTTGTATTTCCTTTGGAAATCAAGGTCCCAGAGTCTGGAGGAAGAGAGGAGAGGCACAGAATCCACGTTGCTTGAGGTCCAGTGTAAAGTTTCCACAGTCAGTGATGGTTTGGGGTGCCATGTCATCTGCTGGTGTTGGTCCATTGTTTTCTGAGGTCCAAGGTCAACGCAGCCGTCTACCAGGAAGTTTTAGAGCACTTCATGCTTTCTGCTGCTGACAAACTTTATGGAGATGCAGATTTCATTTTCCAACAGGACCTGGCACCTGCACAAACTGCCAAAACTACCAGTACCTGGTTTAAGGACCATGGTATCCCTGTTCTTGATTGGCCAGCAAACTCGCCTGACCTTAACCCCATAGAAAATCTATGGGGTATTGTGAAGTGGAAGATGCAATACGCCAGACCCAACAATTCAGAAGAGTTGAAGGCCACTATCAGAGCAACATGGGCTCTCATAACACCTGAGCAGTGCCACAGACTGATCGACTGATTGGCTTTCTCTCTTTCTTTCCTAGGTGACGAAGAGGAAGCGGAAGTAGAAGCAGACAATGGCCGACAGTGAGATGAATCGCGCTGCCGTCGTCGTCGAAGAACTCCAGGCACTCAACAAACAGATTCAGAAACTCCTGTCCAGACGAAGGTACCTCAGAGACTTGAAGGCTCGGCTGCTGGATAAACCATCCTCGACATCTGAAGTCGACGTAACATCAACTCCACCTCGTGCCGCTCAATTCCAAGGGCAAGTAAGCTTCACCCCCGCGCCTCGTAGGAGCAACGACAACGCTGATGAAGACCTCGGCGGGTTTCAGCTATGCAGGCGGGGGTTCAAGGCTAGAACACCTCCATCGGCACAGACGAGCATCCCAATCCAGAACTAGTTCGACCCTCTCCGCGTCTCCAGTTTGCCTTCAACTCCGGGTGATGTAATCGTGGTAGGTGATTCGATTGTACGAAACTTCAATATCACATGCCCTAATCGAAAATCTTTTGTTTCTTGTTTTCCCGGTGCTCGAGTCTGAGATGTGATGAGACGGGCGCCGACCATCTACGAGAAGCAGAAGAGGGCAATTGGATCCATTATTTTACACGCCGGCGTAAACGACATAAGGCACCGACAGTCGGAGGTTCTCAAGGCTGACTTCGCAGCACTAGTTAAAGACATGAAGGAGAGGACCCCATCGACAGAAAAATTTTCATCTCGGGTCCACTACCTCTCGTCAGACGATCAAATGAATACTACAGTCGTCTGCTGGGTTTAAACAACTGGCTGAGAGGCTTCTGCGAGACTCAAGACATCGGGTTTATAGACAACTGGGACCTTTTTTTTTGGGAAAGGCCGCGCTTCTTCAAGCGGGATGGACTGCATCCGAATAAATTTGGCGCCCGGGTCCTCTCCGAAAACATCGCTAAAGTAATTCGTCTATCTTGACTGTCTATTTCTACTTTAAACCCCTTCCGTAATGCTACTGCTTTGATAGGACATAATGGCTTAACACAGTCTTCCATTAAAGTGCACAACATTAATAATCTAATAACCAATCTTAATGCACGTAAATAATCTAGACAGTGCAGCATAAACACCAATAATTTAATTGCAATTACTACTTTAGATCAACAATGCATCAAAACTATAAAAAACGATTGTAGATTACATAAAAAATACGCACAGAGCGGCGTTAACAAAAATAACTTAGTTTTTGTTCCAAATACCAATAACGCGCATAGAATTCAGCTCTGCCCCTCCGAAACATTAAATATGGCACTATTAAATGTTAGAGCTTTAACTAACAAGACATTTTTTATAAACGATCTTATTAGTGATAGAAACATTGATTTTATTGCACTAAGTGAAATGTGGCTTAACTCAGACGGCGCGGCTGTTTTAATCGAATCTGCGCTTCCGGATTACAGTTTTACTCGTGCTGACTGCCAGGGAAAAAAGGGGGGCGGCTTGGCAAACATTTACTCAAGCCGGTTAAAATGTAAAGATGTTAGTTTTGGTAAATTTAAGTCCTTTGAGTATCTCGCCTTTGCTATTCATGGAGATTCTCACGTTCTAGTATTATCCGTGTATAGACCTAATAAATATAACACGTCTTTCTCTGAGGAATTCTCTGACTTAATGTCAATTTTAATCACGAACTATGACACACTCTTAATAGTTGGCGACTTTAACTTTCATATCCACAATCAGTGTGACCAAAAAGTAAAAGAATTCATGAACCTCCTGTACTCTTTTGATTTGAGACAGTTCGTTAATCAACCTACACATAAAGAAGGTCATACGTTAGACTTAGTGATAAAGGACTTAAAGTTGATATGAAGCAGGTCATTGATATCGGTCTATCAGACCATTTCCTTCTACTATTTAATATAGAAATAATGATAGAAAACATTTATGAGAAGCATATTGTTAAAAAACGCTTCTTTGACTCATCAGCAGCTTTAAAACTTACAAACATTCTAAGCAATCAGTCCGTTTATAGTTCCAACTATAATAGCGAGGATAATGCAAATAGTAAAGTGGAAAACTTTAATTCTAAAGTAAGAGCTGCTGTTGACATAGTTGCACCTGAAAAGACCGTTAAAAAATCTTCTAGCATTGTTATTCCATGGAAGACCCAAAGAGTGTCTGATTTAAAAAGAACATGTCATAGAGCTGAGCGTAAATGGAGGAAAACTAAACTAACTATCCATTATGAGATATTGAAGGTTAAAATAACAGAATACAATAACACAATCTGTTTTAAGAGGTGCTGCTATTTCTCTAAGATTATAAATAACAATGCTAGTAATCCCAGAGTCTTATTTTCTACAATTGATCATCTGTTAAACCCAGGTAACACAAAGGAATGCCCCCAGAATACTTCCAGTGAAACCTGTGAGAACATTGCTGTATTTTTCAATCAAAAAATTAATGATATTAGAGATAACATAGTATATCTCCCCAACACTGCAGAACCTCCAAACCCCCGGTACTCCATTATAAACAAATTAAACTCTTTCACCAGGATAGATTTACCTGAATTACATAGTATAATCTCTCAACTGAGACCCTCCACCGTCCTTGACCCAATACCAGCAAGGTTTTTCAAAGAAGTATCAGGCGTGCTAATTGACAATATTCTTGACATAGTTAATTCGTCATTAGATACGGGGGTCTTCCCAGACTGTCTTAAGACTGCTGTAGTTAAACCCCTGCTCAAGAAAAATAATCTTGACCCCTCTGCCTTTGAAAATTTTAGACCCATCTCTAACCTGCCCTTCTTAAGTAAAATTCTAGAGAAGGCAGTCATTATGCAGTTAAATGACCACCTCAATAAACATGCTATTCTTGATAAATTTCAGTCAGGTTTCAGAACAAATCACAGCACAGAAGCTGCACTCGTTAAAGTAGTAAATGACTTGCGGGTAAATGCAGACAGAGGCCATTTATCTGTTCTCATCCTCTTAGATCTGAATGCCGCTTTTGACACCATTGATCACAATATTCTTAGAAATATTCCTTAGTCCTTAGTCAATGGGTGGGCCTCTCTGGCAATGTCTTAAATTGGTTTGAATCCTACCTGGCAGGGAGAAAATTCTTTGTGAGTTGTGGTAATCACATCTCAAAGACACATGATATTCTATATGGTGTTCCACCAGGCTCTATCCTGGGTCCGCTGTTATTCTCAATCTATATGCTTCCATTAGGTCAGATTATCTCAGGTTACAACGTGAGCTACCACAGCTATGCTGATGACACACAGCTGTACTTATCAATAGCACCTAATGACTCCGACTCTCTCGATTCACTAACACAATGTCTTACTGGTATTTCTGAATGGATGAATAGTAATTTTCTCAAACTAAATAAAGATAAAACTGAAACTTTAGTAATTGGCTATAATGGATTCAATGAGGTTATCAGAAATAAACTTGATGCATTGGGATTAAAAGTTAAGACGGAAGTAAAAAACTTAGGGGTAACTGTTGACTGTAACCTGAATTTTAAATCGCATATTCATCAGACCACTAGGACAGCATTTTTTCACTTAAGAAACATAGCAAAATTTAGACCTCTTATATCATTGAAAGATGCTGAGAAATTAATTCACACTTTTGTTTTCAGTCGACTAGATTACTGTAACGCACTCCTCTCAGGACTACCCAAAAAAGACATAAATCACTTGCAACGAGTGCAAAATGCAGCTGCTAGAATCCTAACTAGGAAAAGAAAATCCGAACACATCTCTCCAGTTTTGATGTCACTACACTGGTTACCTGTGTCATTCAGGATTGACTTTAAAATTCTGCTTATGGTTTATAAAGCCTTAAATAATCACACTCCATCTTATATATCGGAATGTCTGACACCCTATATTCCAAATCGTAACCTTAGATCCTCAAATGAGTGTCTCCTTAGAATTCCAAAAGCAAAACTTAAAAGAAGTGGTGAGGCGGCCTTCTGCTGCTATGCACCTAAAATCTGGAATAGCCTGCCAATAGGAATTCACCAGGCTAATACAGTAGAGCACTTTAAAACACTGCTGAAAACACATTACTTTAACATGGCTTTCTCCTAACTTCACTTTAACTTAATACTGATACTCTGTATGTTCAATTCATCATAATAACTATTCATAGTGGCTCTAAAATCCGTACTGACCCCAACTCTCTCTTCTGTTTCTTTTTCTGGTGGCCACCACCACCTACTCAAAGCATCATGATGCTCCAGCATTGATGGACTAAAAGCCAGAAGTCTATGTGACCATCATCATCAAGTCCTTCCATGAGAACCCTAAATACAAAGAGGACTGTTTCATTTATGTTAGGTAGATTGCCCAGATGGCACTGGGTGGTCTCTTGGTCTAGAATCCCTGCAGATTTTATTTTTTTTTTCTCCAGCCGCCTGGTGTTTTTTTTTTTATTTTGTCCACCTTGGCCATCGGACCTTACTTATTCTATGTTAATGAATTTTGACTTATTTTTATTTTTTATTGTGTCTTCTATTTTTCTATTTCTTCATTTTGTAAAGCACTTTGAGCTACTTTTTTTTTGTATGAAAATGTGCCATATAAATAAATGTTGTTGTTGTTGACTCCCTGCCACGCCGCATTGCTGCAGTAATCCAGGCCAAAGGAGCCCCAACTAAATATTGAGTGCTGTACATCCTCATACTTTTCATGTTCATACCTTTCAGTTGGCCAACATTTCTAAAAATCCTTTTTTTGCATTGGTCTTCTATTGATATTCTAATTTTCTGAGATACTGAATTTGGGACTTTCATTCATTGTCAGTTATAATCATCAAAACTAAAAGAAATAAACATTTGAAATACATCAGTCAGTGTGTAATGAATGAATCTAATTACAAGTTTCACTTTTTGAATGGAATTACTGAAATAAATCAACTTTGTCATGATATTCTAATTTTATGACCGACACCTGTATAGGCATATAAAGTCATTATTGTCATGTGTACAATGAAATTCTCACTTTCATGTTCTAATCAACTATCAACACAATGCCACTCAGGGCAGTTTCACCATTTACAACATAGATAATGATCCAAACATGAAGAACAACAGCAATAATATTCATAATTATTAGCAAATTAGCATAAACATGGCAAATTAAAATTAAACAATCAAAATAGCAATAGGATTGCATGCTAAAAAAAGTTCTCCATAGTCTGTCACTGGAAAAACTGTCTGAAGTCCTGCATTAATTGGATAGTGGTATTCCATTATTTGCATAGGCGAGGGTACAGTAAATAAGAATTATGGGTAAATATTTGAAGGCAGTCATTATACATTTCAGTTTAATTGAATTATGTGATTATTATAAGGTTGTCAATTTGTTTCTTTAATTTGATTTGAAATATATATGTTAGGGAGCTGCTACAGAATGTTCTAATTCAACTGATACCATCATTGTACGGTACCTATTTGGATGGTGGTATAAATAGAGACCTAAAAATTAGTTGCTGTAGTTGATGGTTTCATTATGCGGTTTAGAAAACTGTTAAATACATTATAAATAAATGAAGCCTGTTTATATAGTCCAAGTTATAGGTGCTTTCTAAAATATCCCCCTAAAACACAATTTGCTTAGTTTTGTCAACAGACCCTCAAATTGTAAATTAAGTGTTTTGTATCCAAACCCCAGATATTTTGCTCTTCCCAGTCCTGGTTGCTCTCTCGTGTCCCCTGGTTTCTATGTACAATGATTCTACTCAAAGCAAAGGGTTTAGTGCGGCACCATTTACAACTTCAGCTAATGCAGCAGAAATGTCGGCCCTGTTGTCATTCACCGTGATTAGTGAGCGTAAGTAGATTAAGTTTAT
>JANRMT010062813.1:93150181-93190155 GCA_026402145.1 Polypterus bichir lapradei
AGTGAGGGCTTTGCCGTTTATTAGTATAGATACCACTGTTAAAACCAACAAATAGTACATTTTTCCTTGCCTCCACTTGGTATTCACTGAAATTCTTTTATTTTCCCTTGTGCTTTTGCCATTGCCTTTTCACAGAATGTTGAGCTTAAGGGATATTTATATTGATTTGCATATTCAAAGAGCTGCAGTGGGCTGGCGCCCTGCCCGGGGTTTGTTGCCTGCCTTGTGCCCTGTGTTGGCTGGGATTGGCTCCAGCAGACCCCCGTGACCCTGTAGTTAGGATATATCAGTTTGGATATGGATGGATGGATAATGGATAGATGGATATTCAAAGAGGTGTAACTCTGGGAGGAGTTTGGGGAGTGGCAGCAGGCGTGTGCACGTGTGTTACTTTTCATGCTGACCGGGATTTATAGAGCGGAAGAACGCGGAAGTTGGCGAACGCACAGATTGATGCATCTGGATTTTTTTGTTTGTATGCACATTTCCGCTTTTGTCCTTACACCATGTTTTAGTGTGAATTCTACGCATGGCATTATGCATGAGGCCCCTGGTCATTATTTCAAATCTTTCTTGGTGTTCTTTAGCAGAACAGTAACAGAGTCCACTATGAATGCAGTGTTCGAGACCAGGGTCACTAACAATCTTAGGGCTCGTAGCTTTTTTTTACTTTTGTTTAGTTAAGGATTTTCTCAAGTTTGATTCTTTTTTATGTCTTAGTCATTTAACTGTTATAGATATACAGATTTACTCCTTATTCTTTTCTTCTGAAACTCTAAGTTGTACTGCAAATTCAATTTTGCACAAATCACATTACTCATTACAACTCCCAATCCAATTTCTAAAAGAAAAATGGTAGCAGTTCTTTGTACTAGTCATTTATCTCTCTCTCTTGGCATAACAATTAGATGTTTGTTATCTCTGTATATATAGAACAACAAAACATCTAGCACCCGTACCCGTACCTGGGAGTAATGACATCTGGCATCCACAAGAGGGCTGGAATGTCTGATGAACAAAGGCAACAAGACAAGGAAAGAGGGACGTGAGGACTGACATAACAGAGGTTCCTAAATGCACATTGTGATTAAAACAGATAAACATACCATTGTACCATTGTGCACATTTCACTGAGGAGGCATTTTGCTCTTCTAATGTCCTTATATATAGAACAACAGAACTGAAAGCAGGCATATACTTACTGTACTTTTTCACAGCATTGTATATCTGAAAAACAAAAAACAGATAAAAATGAATAGCACATAAAAAATGACAACTGAGTTAGAAACACTGTTGCAGCCTTGGGGGTCACATCATCAAAGGAGAATAAGAGGGTGAGAGAAGGGTGAAGAAATTCCAGGAAAATGAAAGCCAGACTAGATTTAAAAGATCTGAGAAGATAAAACAGTTAAGAGCATAAATGGCTGTCCATCTGTTGCGAAATGTGAAAGACAATTTAGCAATATGTTTCTATCCCAGTGATTTATAAAGGCACACAATTAAAGGTTTGGCACACCCAGTACTGCTAGAATTTGGATTGATACCCTGAGACCTGGAATGGGATAAGCATGCTAGAAAAATAGTGGCTGGATGTTTTGTAAAAGTAAATGAAGTTTTTAAAAATAATAGGACATTTACATCTGACTGGAGTCTATTAATATATTTTTTCATTTGTTTGATCAGTTTGGAAATGATTTACAGATGGAAAAGGCACCACCATATTTCAGGACAACTTTTTAATCTTAATGTCATTGACATTACCCATTACCTGCAAACCATCTCACTGCTTCACCTGCAGTATGTGGATTCTTTCTGCAAGAAATACAATTAACAAGGTTATTGGATAAGTAAGTGGCCTCCTGGTTGATATTAAAATGCCTAGGAGGATAAGATGTGGAAGGACTGTCAGATGCAAAGTGATGAGATACAGTGGCTTCTGTTGCATTGTGCAAAAGGTAGGTTTGCATAGTGAAGAGAACTGTGGGCAAGACGTTAGCCTAGACAGGGTGGTTGGCTATAGAAGAAAATGAGTGGGTCTGTATAATTGGGCTCTGAAGTCAGAAAATGATGTTTAATGATACAAAACATTAAGGGGGAATGGGAAGATAAGTGAAACATAGGTTTGGTTCCTGGAGAATACTGTAAGAATGGCTTGGATTTTGACCAATTCAACAATGTGATTCTAATTTGGCGAATAACAGAGAGACATTATAAAGGCCTTGCTGTTGGTATAAATAATCCCTAGTGGCTTGAAACAATTCTACTGAATAATTAGTTGTCTAAAATACTTAATGATAATGTGTCAGAGAGCCGATATACGCCATTGTTCGTAATGGTCATCAGTTTTTTTTTTCATTCTCTCCACCTCTGCTACCTCTATTGGGTCAAGTGCATCACATAACTGAGCTTATCCTCCTTAATAGGCTTTTTGATTCAGTGGGGTCTCTTGAATTCACATTACCAGCCCAGAACAGTTTACTGACTATTACAGAGTTATAGAACCAGTAAGGATGTTACTATCCACATCAATCGAACACTTTCTCCTAAGAAAAAAGAGTCTGCTCTACTCTTCATTATGTAATAGCAGATCAGTCCTGTTTGTCGTTTATATGGATCCCCAATTCCATGTAGCAGTGTACCCAATGTACACCCACTCCCTGAATAGTGACTGGGCATTGAGCCTTTTTGGTGTGGTGAAAGTTAATAACCAGTTCCTTGCTTTTGCTGATGTTAAGATCCAGATAATTCATTTTGTACCAATAAACAAAGTTCTCCACTTCACCCCTATATTCTGTCTCATCCCCCTTGTCAATACACTCCACAAGTGCAGAATCATCTAAGAAGTTCTGCAGGTGATATGACCTGGTGTTATATTTATAGTCAGAGGTGTACACAGTAAATAGAACAGGAGACAAGAATGTTACTTATGGTGCTCCAGTGTTACAACCATTTCAGAGACACAGTCCTTGAGCATCATAAACTAGAGTCTGCCTAACAAAGAGTCCATTATTCAGGACATCATAGGCTCATCCACCTGTATACTTCGCAAGGATGGTTGGATGGCACTGAAGGCGCTGGAGAAATTAAAGCCCATTATTCTCACAGTGCTGCCAGCTTTGTCCAGATGAGAATAAGCCTTGTGGATCAGACAGATAATTGCATCCTTCTCTTCAGGCTTTGTCCAATAGGCAAACTGCAGTGGATCTAGGTAGTTTACCACAAGAGGACTCATAAATTCTTGGACCAGTCTCTCAAAGGTCTTTTTGATGCAAGACATAAGGACCACTGGTCAGTAGTTCTTAGTTGAAGAGACTCCTGCTTTCTATGAAAACTAGAACAATATAAGATTTTTCCCACAGCTGCTGCACTTTCAGGAACCTTAGGGACAGATTAAACATGGGACAAAGGTGGTCAACACAGACCTTAACAACTTGAGGACTGACTCCATCAGGTCCTGTGCTTGTTCCTGTGTCTTATGACGGTCTGAGAGCCTCTTGATCCTGGATGATCACATGAGGACCAGATGAAGACACACACACACATTCAGCCATGGGTTCATTATACTTATGTGCATAAAGTGATTAGTGTTTTAATTAAAATCCAATAAAATGAAAAGAGGCAGTGCATCAGATCATCTTAGAAATAAATAATCTATAAAAAAGTGAACTGTGGAGGTTAAAATCCATAATAGATAAATCCATAAAAATGAGATTAAAATCCCTTCCAGGAAGCTGTCCTTTAAAATTCCCCAGCCCTGGGGCATCCCTTTAAAACCATCGTCTCTCTGGCTTAACCTATTCGGATCTCGTAGCAAGGAGAGACATTATCGGACAGGTGTAGACAACCCACAGTTCCTGCTTCGGTCCCCACCACCCATCCCATGGCATTCCACAGGGCGCCGCCGAGCCTCCACTCCCACTGCCATTCCCCAGCCTTTCGGGGAAGTCCTCTGGAATATTGTGGTTGCTCCTGGCTGATCAGCTGGAGCAGCCTTCAGCCTCCTCTTGAGTGCCAGCCACGCCCCAATACCTGGGGCTCCATTCCCGTCCACCTCCCTCCTCCCTTTTGTCCCAGCTTTCTCTCACTTGCTTCAGCCCTTCTCTCCATCCTTTAATCTCTGCTCTTGTTGTCCTTTCCTTCATTTCATCTTTCTCCTTTTCCACACCAGCTCTCCCTTATGTGCCTCTGTGGGCGCAGTGCCTCAATCGCGAACCATAGAAAGCCAATGGAGCAAACCCTCATGTGCAGGTGTGCTCCGTCTCAATCATTCCACCAACCTCCCACTACTGCATGAGCATGCACGCCCACAAAAATCAAGGCTGCTATTTAATTATTTATTTATTTAAAAACTGACAACTTGTTGCTTAGCCATGGACCCACTATTCCACAAGCCTCCACAGTTGTCTCCTTGGTCATAAGTTATGGACAGCCCATACTGATCTTCAAAGGTAGACTCATCACTGGCCATACCAGCTGAAGTAGTAGGAGTTGTTGATGTAGTAGGGATGGTGTAGGGGACTGGCCATTGGAAGAAGAAGGGAGTGGTGAGAGTGAAAGTCTATTACAAATGTTAGTTTTGTCCACATTCCCTTCTAGCACCTGAGCCCTGGATTGCTTGAGTCCAATAATCATATCCAGTCCATTGAAAACATCTTTTGTGTTATTGTGAGTGAGTTTATTTTCTATTTTATCTCTGTAAGCTCCTTTTGCTTTACTCAGCTATTTCTTCAGCACTCTGTGCATGCTGTTCAGAGCCTCTTTGTCACCAGATTTAAGTGCTGTATTCTTATCATTCACAAGACTTTTTAACTCCTTTGTAGTCCAGGGGTTGTTGTTAGGAAGGCTGTGCACTGTTTCTGTGGGTACAATAGTGTGGACACAAAGGTTAATATAGTCTGTGATGCAGCAACTGAAACTGTCAATATCATCCCCATGTGACTTGCACATCATTTCTCTGTCTGTCATTTGGAAGCCATTATTTAACCTCTGCATGTTAACCACCTTTTCCCACCCTCTCAAACGTATGCAGTTGTTAATGTCTGGAAAACATTTGGGACTAAATCACTCAGAGATCTGTACATAGACAACTACTTTGTATCCTACAAACAGTTACACTCCACATTTAACTTTCCAGCAACACATTTCTTTTACTACCTCCAAATTAGAAACTTTGTTAAACAAACCTGCCCAATTTTCATCACTTCCAACCAGCCTCTATTTGGGAAGCTGTTATTTAGAGCCACTTCAGCCTCCAGGGTGCTTCCTTACTGACCTGCTGGTAATTGGTAATTACAGACATGTGTAAAAGTAAGATAGATCAGATTGTTGTGGTGGAACTTTTAAAGGCTGGTGGTTTTCTTTAAAGACACCTTTAACATTTAACATCAGGCAATGTGGTGTAGTGGTTAACCCCTTGTTGCCTAAATTTATTTACAATTATATAAAAAAATAAATTATTTGTGTTTTTGCTGTCAAACAGACGCTAAATTAAGAAGTGTCTAGCTGCAGCCTGCAATACCAATGACATAGATCAGGTAATGCCCACAGCATCAGTCACAAAACGCCCTTTTGGGTCAGATAACCCTCCTACAACCCTAATCTTAACCATAGTGTAACAGGGCCCTAATGTTAATCGTAGTCTAATGTGATGGGTGTTACATGACGTATTTTTGGGCGTTACATAACTGACCTCATAGGTACTGCGGTCTGCAGTTACACTTTGTTAAAACTAACTAAAGTGGAGATTGTTAATTTGAATACAGCACACAAGCAAACAATAAGCTGGTATGTATTTTTTCTTACCACAGCTTACCTCAACTTTGGACACTTTCTCAAAAGTAGCCAAAATCCATGTGCATAGCCATGCCAACACTTCGCTTCCATCAGGTGGATGTAGTTTCCACTACGACTGCTAGATGGCGTGACCAGTGCTTCCAATACAATCCTTGGTACGTATCGAATGCACATGAACTGGCATTGGTGGGATACATATGCCACCTCGGCTGCATTCAAGCCAGAAGTGGTCTGAAGCGATTTCACGACAGTCGTCTACAAGGGGTTAAGGCTTTGTACTCAAACCCTGAGGTTGTGGGTTCAAATCCCGCTGCTGACAATGTGTGACCCGGTGCAAGTCACTTGACCTGCCTGTGCTCCAATTGAAAAACCAAAAGAAATGTAACCAATTGTGTCATAAATTTTGGAAGGCGTCAGCCAAATAAGTAAATGTAAACATTTGAATAAATCAAGTCCGCAGTGTTATGACTCCTGTCCCAACAAACCTCAAAAATGAATTCAGGTCTCAAAAATAAATGCAAAAGGATAGACCTGCTCTCTATACAAGTCTGGGCCCAGTGTGTAGACTTCACCGAAGGGATCGTAGCGCAAAACTCAAATGGTAGGAATCACAACACAGGAGTGGAATATGACACATCCTGATGCATGTTTGTTATAGTTCCTTCTAAATTCACATGGCTGAAGTCACCACTTATTATAAGTGCAGGGTTGGAATGATTCATCACTAGAGTGTTGGTAATCGAATATATGATTTTGGTAAACAGCTGATACTTCCAACCATCAGTGAGCAGTTAGTTGACATTCTCTTTTTTAATTTAAAGAAAATCAGTGGGTATATCCATATGCAGGTAGACTCCAGCAGGATCCTGTATGGGTGGTAGATAAGAACATGAAATAATAGATGGCTGGAAGGCTCCAGAAATTATTTTTAGTACAAATTCAGATCGTAATTCGCATGACAAACTCATTACCACAGGCAGTAGTCATCCATCCTGCAAAATACTCCGGCAAATGTTATAAACATCAGTGTGAATTTGAAGGGCATCCATTTGAATACAAACAGGGAGACAAATGTGGTCCTTTTGTGAGAAGAGAACATTAATTTTATGAAAGAGCAATCATAGACAGTGTAATGGCTTTATGGTTATTAATGGGTAAATGTACATAGTATACTTTGGTCATATTTTGTGAAGATGCGTTGCTCTTTTGTACTTAATTTTACAGTAGAAGAGACAGATTTAGAATTTCTAATGATGTTCTAATAAATGGAATTTGCTGCAAAAGGCAGCAACTTCCTTGGGTTTATTGGCAGTGTGGTTTTTCTATCCTGTTTATATGATGTTCTGAAATCTTTCTTTGAGTCTGCAAGAGAAATGATCTAATGAGTATTTGATGTCCTCATAAGGGAAAAAGCAGTGGCAGCCACAAGGTGCATGTCACACTGCGCAAACATACAGGTTTACAGATTTATTTATTTTTAAGTGGCAAGTGGTTTTCCAGTGGCAATCCAAGAGAGTAGTCAGACAAGTTGAGTCAGTAACAATAATTATTTGTATAGTATTTTTAAATATTAACTGAAACGGAAAATGGTTCACAATAATAATATCTAACAAGTCTGCAAAAGAAAGGGAAAAAGCTAAAGAACAGTTATTTATAAAAGGTTATTTCTAACTGCAAACACATACATGGGCATTTTATAATCCATGAATGTGTCACTATTAACAGAATACTCTTGAGGAGCTTTCTACATCCTGTCAGCATCATAGGTGGCTGCTGTGCACTTTGACCAGGTGACAGTGACACACAGCACTACCACTGAGTACTGCAAAATGATACACAAAGTAGTTAGTAGTGACCAGTCTATAAAATGGCAAATAAAAGAGAAGTTTTTGATAACAGCCAATCGCTGTCTTCCCACACTGTGAGGGAAAAATCAAATTGTGAGGAAGCCCAATTATACTAGTAAATATTTTGCATGTTTTAAGTGTTCAGCTGTACCGGTCAGGTGTACTTCTAATGTTAGATTTAAGTGCCTTGAGCATGGGAAAGGTGCTATATAAATAAAATGTAACATTATTATTATTAAGTTCGTCAAAATGACCAGAACTAATGGGGAAAGCAGAAATCATAAGGGGAATAAAGAGGCCAAAAACCAAAAGAAGACCAGAAAACAAAGGAATTACTTTAAAAAGCTACTATTCTATCTGGTGTTGGTTGCTGGTTTGGGCCCAACAGTGCTGTGATGCTATTGCCAGCCTGAATGTGATTAATCAAATCTGAGACTGCAGCATATGCATTATGCTAAGCATGTTGTTTTCCTTAGGGGTCTTTCATTTCATAGTTGTTTGCCCCGTACTTTTGATACTCCCCACTCTCTGCTCTGCCTTAATTATAAAAGTAACATCCAACTGTCCATTTTTTATGAATGCAGAGTGATGGTTTCAGTAATGTGCGGCTGGGAGGACCGGGAGTGCCAGCCTATCCAGAGCATTATCTCCCCCGGAGTGCTAGATGACAGCCCCCCTGGGTTGCAGTGGTGCCTAGGTTTCCCGCAGATCTTCATGGGATTTGGAGTTTGGTGCAGCCCTGTTGGGATCCATGAGTACCGCCAGGAGGTGCTGTAGCTGCTGCTGAGCCCTACAGAGCAGCTCTTTTGCCACACCAGGAAGTGCTGCCAGAAATGGGTCATCAAGCACCTGGAGCACTTCTGGGCGCGTTATAAAAGGAGCCAGCAGCCACTACTCGAGGAGCCACAGTCGGGAGGAGGGAAACAAAGCTTGCAGAGGAAGAGTGGAGACGAAAAAGAGAAAGGAAAAGAAAAGAGAAAGAAAGTATTGTGTATTGTGGTGTTGTGCCTGTGGGAAACAGGGAAGACGTTACACATAGGTGAAGAAAAATTATTAGTGTTCCTCCTGTGTCTGTCTGTGTCAGGTTAAGCGCTGGTATAACACCATCTATTGTCACAAATGATAACACCTGAAACAAAGAACCAAGTTTTGATTGTACTCTAGTGCACTGCAATGCACACTAATGTCGCAAAGACAGCTTTACCAGTTAACCCTTTCTGCATGTTTTGCTGCTAGAAAACTCACATAGACATGTAACGAACCCCAACTTTTGGGGTGTGATGAGGTTGCAAGCAGATTTTCTTAGCAACTGTGCCTCTGTGCTTGTAAGATGAGGCCAACCCGTTAGCCCCTGTGAATGCTGGCCCCGGCACAGACAGACGGACAACATTTTTGCACCCACACACTGTTTATTTTACAATATATACAACTGTCACGTGCACTCACAACCCCAGTGCCTCCAGCACCGATTCCCCCAATGTCCAGGGCTCACAGTCCTTTCGCCTTCCTGGCCGCCTCCCGTCCTCTCTCTCCAGCTCAGTCTGCTGCCTCCCGACTTCCACTTCCTGACTGGAGAGAGGCGGCCCCTTTTATGGGGACCCGGACGAGCTTCAGCTGCTTCCCGGCACCTGACGTTGGCCACACCCCTGTGTGGCGGAAGTGCCGGCTGCGCACCTGGAAGCCGTCCGTGCATCCCCGGTCGTCTTCCCCCCGGCACTTCCTGGTGTGGCGGAAGTGCCGGGCTCCCGGGATAATTAGGCACTGGGGCGCCGCCTGGCGGTGGCCACGGGTCCCTGCAGGGCTGGGCTTCCAAGCCCTGTACCCGAGGCCCCCTGCATAACCAGGACGGACGCCCCCACTCGGTCTGGAGGAGGCACAAGCCCTCCTCATGTCCTCCTGGGCGTCCCGGCCGGGCTCCAGCCCCGGCCGGGGACCACACCCCACACACTCGATCACCAGCAGCAACAAGAACCCCTTATTTGAACAGAGGAGGATTGTCACTGCCATCAGATACAAGGAAGGCAGTGGGCAGATTTTCCATTCCTGTGCTCAATTTCTATTTGTAGAAGAGGTGCACCTCAGAAGTTTATAAACTTTCTGGATACAGGTGGTAGAGCTGCATTATAATATCCATTTTTGGGAAGCAGTTTAGAAAGAGGACTATTTCATAATATCTTTATGGCAAATAACTGTTCATTGTGGTTTGGGATCCATAGCCACTTTTACATTAAATACTTTTTGGACTGTACATGGTATTCGGGGGAGTGATACGAGGGTGTACTTTTACATATTTATTATTGCTTTTAGTTGTTGTCTTTGTAAATAATTGGATGTATATGATGTGTACTCTGTCACATTTATCTTGATATTTTTCTGGTGTATTTGTCTAATATTCATATGGTGGGGTGGACAAGTAAGCAGGGCTTATGTGTCAGTCTAATTCTGCTTATTCCTAAATTTACAAGCATAGTGACATGATTGCTATGCAAATCTGTTTGCAAAAATGTCACCCCCCAAAATTCAGGGTTCACTACAGACTTAGAAAGCACTTGCAAAATCTTCTAAGATGGTGACCTGGCCAGAAATAGATCAAATGTCTCTGAGGCTGGAAGAAAATAGAAGTTCTTTAAGAAATAATGCTTGGTACGCAGAGGTGGTGGACTTCATATCCCTGAGTTAAATATGTAATTAGTGACCATGTTACTTTTTTAACTATACGATACATTCAAAATTAATCAGCACTAGCTAATTCAGTATAAGTCATTTTTTTCACAGTTACTTAGAGCAATTAAATATTATTTTTTCCATTTAGGTCATGTAGAGAGTACCTCAAACTCGAAACAGCTCCTCCAACTTAGCTAACAGGCTAACCTCTCACGTAGGTTCAACAAATCCTGGAAATTAGCAAGTTAAATGAGTTCATGGTAGCTCTCTAGTGAACGTTTCTCCCTTGAGATTTAAAGAATTCACCTTTTGAGAGTGTTTTTTTTTTCCCTTTGCAGTAATCAGACTTATAAATCTTGAAGCAGCTCTTTTTCTTCTGTTGCTGTACTGAGGGACGATCAGCATGCAGACCAGTGGAAGATGTTATCACTGAAGCCAGCCAGCTCCCCCAAGGCAGACAAATGGATATCCAGTCTTATCAGTCGGCAAACAAGTAAAATGAAATTCTTTTTTAGTCAAAAATTATTGCAACAAATAATGGCTTAAAGGTGACCATCTATCTGCAGGATAAAAAAAAGGTGAATGACAATGGGCCTGATAGTACTAGGGTGTTGTACCGTGTTAGCCATTATAAATGTAGAGAAGAGCCAAGCAAAATGACACCTTTTATTGGCTAACTAAAAAGATTACAATATGCAAGCTTTCGAGGCAACTCAGGCCCCTTCTTCAGGCAAGATGTAATCATGGGCCTGATAGAAAAAAAAAAAGACGTGAAAGGTTCAAATCCCACTCTCTGTGCATCAGAGGAAATAATTTCACATGCCCTTCTCTAAATTGAAACAAGATACATCACAGTTCACCTTCAAGCTTTTTATCATTAAAGCATTAATTGGCAAAATTATGTTTACTTTTCTTGCAGCACGCAAATCAGGCATACTAAGTGTGACTATGGCTTGGAGAATTGTGTTAATGACTCTGATCAAATGTGTTTCTCGTCATTTCCAAGTGGATGAAATAGACTGTATGTGCATGTTTGAAGTTTCACCTATCTGATGAGGCTCGTAAGGAACCCTGCTAATGAGAATCACAAGGAGGCACAAAAGAACTTGAGTCTTTGCTGGCAGATTTAAGCCTTTGAGGAGCAAATCTCTCAAATCTTCTACATCCTCCGCATGAAATCTGAAGAGATCCCATGAAAACAGAAGGCCTTTTAAAAATAGTTTCCAGTACAAGAGCCTGCTCTGTGCTAACAGCCTGTGAACAAGCTCAACAAAGCTTAGATAAACACTATTATCTGGATCTGTGATAGCCAGAATCAGCCAGGGAATAAGAGGTTGCAACATGTTTCAAAGAAAGTAACAAGAGTGTTCTGGCAGACTTCAGAGTGCAGGAGCAGTGACTACAAGCAGATTGTGTTACTATTGTCCTCAGTCTTGCACCAAGAAAGCAGACCATTGGCTATACCTGGGACAGGTGTCTCACATGTAGTAGGTGTGGAAACTCATCTATTCATTAATTGAACTTACATAATCCAATTTTTTCAGATATCATAGGTACAAGATCCCTAGATTTGATACTAGATGGTAACTAAATATGTAAATTGTTTTCAATCAATTTTGTGATATGTTTTGAGTTCTGTGACAATTATTGCTTAAAAAAAACATGTTAGGAACAACAATTATATAATGAAGGAGCAGTGCACAGTAGCAAAAGCAGGTAAGACCTACACAAAGATCCACATAAAACAGGCCAGAATCCTTACTGGCTTACCCATAAAAGGTCTCACCCCAAAGCAAGTCTGACCACAGGCAAGTGGGAGGCTTCAGGCCTAGCAACCCCTCAAAATGTAGGACAGACTTTTAATATTCAAAAACCATAAGAAAAGGTGGGAGGGTGACCGTAAATCTCCACCTTGTAGATGTAAAGGCAAACAAAGAATCTTTAGAAAAGAGGATATTTATTAATAAAATAGAAAAATACAAGACAGTTGCCAGAAAAGCAATTCTAAGACAGAGAAGTCCGAAAACATTTCCCATAAGTTGAAAACATAATAAAAATAAGCAGCAGAAGTAGAGCAAAGACAATACTCAAAATACACTGCAAAGCAAATTCACATGATCCACAGGGGGACCCGCATTCCCTCCTTGCCTTAGCAGTGATTCAAGGGGTGGTCCTGCCTCTTTTGGGTGCCAACCTCAAAACACAAGAAACATAATGACATTTAAAACAAGAGCACATACAGTGGTGTGAAAAACTATTTGCCCCCTTCCTGATTTCTTATTCTTTTGCATGTTTGTCACACAAAATGTTTCTGATCATCAAACACATGTAACCATTAGTCAAATATAACACAAGTAAACACAAAATGCAGTTTTTAAATGATGGTTTTTATTATTTAGGGAAAAAAAAATCCAAACCTACATGGCCCTGTGTGAAAAAGTAATTGCCCCCTTGTTAAAAAATAACCTAACTGTGGTGTATCACACCTGAGTTCAATTTACGTAGCCACCCCCAGGCCTGATTACTGCCACACCTGTTTCAATCAAGAAATCACTTAAATAGGAGCTGCCTGACACAGAGAAGTAGACCAAAAGCACCTCAAAAGCTAGACATCATGCCAAGATCCAAAGAAATTCAGGAACAAATGAGAACAGAAGTAATTGAGATCTATCAGTCTGGTAAAGGTTATAAAGCCATTTCTAAAGCTTTGGGACTCCAGCGAACCACAGTGAGCGCCATTATCCACAAATGGCAAAAACATGGAACAGTGGTGAACCTTCCCAGGAGTGGCCGGCCGACCAAAATTACCCCAAGAGCGCAGAGACGACTCATCCGAGAGGTCACAAAAGACCCCAGGACAACGTCTAAAGAACTGCAGGCCTCACTTGCCTCAATTAAGGTCAGTGTTCACGACTCCACCATAAGAAAGAGACTGGGTAAAAACGGCCTGCATGGCAGATTTCCAAGACGCAAACCACTGTTAAGCAAAAAGAACATTAGGGCTCGTCTCAATTTTGCTAAGAAACATCTCAATGATTGCCAAGACTTTTGGGAAAATACCTTGTGGACTGATGAGACAAAAGTTGAACTTTTTGGAAGGCAAATGTCCCGTTACATCTGGCGTAAAAGGAACACAGCATTTCAGAAAAAGAACATCATACCAACAGTAAAATATGGTGGTGGTAGTGTGATGGTCTGGGGTTGTTTTGCTGCTTCAGGACCTGGAAGGTTTGCTGTGATAGATGGAACCATGAATTCTACTGTCTACCAAAAAATTCTGAAGGAGAATGTCCGGCCATCTGTTCGTCAACTCAAGCTGAAGCGATCTTGGGTGCTGCAACAGGACAATGACACAAAACACACCAGCAAATCCACCTCTGAATGGCTGAAGAAAAACAAAATGAAGACTTTGGAGTGGCCTAGTCAAAGTCCTGACCTGAATCCAATTGAGATGCTATGGCATGACCTTAAAAAGGTGGTTCATGCTAGAAAACCCTCAAATAAAGCTGAATTACAACAATTCTGCAAAGATGAGTGGGCCAAAATTCCTCCAGAGCGCTGTAAAAGACTCATTGCAAGTTATCGTAAATGCTTGATTGCAGTTATTGCTGCTAAGGGTGGCCCAACCAGTTATTAGGTTCAGGGGGCAATTACTTTTTCACACAGGGCCATGTAGGTTTGGATTTTTTTTTCTCCCTAAATAATAAAAACCATCATTTAAAAATTGCATTTTGTGTTTACTTGTGTTATATTTGACTAATGGTTAAATGTGTTTGATGATCACATTTTGTGTGACAAACATGCAAAAGAATAAGAAATCAGGAAGGGGGCAAATAGTTTTTCACACCACTGTAAATATATGTAAACATATCAAAAACAGTAATACATTAATCACAACAACGAAATGATAAATGAACAGAACAATACTAAAAACTGTGGTGGGCTGGCACCCTGCCCGGGGTTTGTTTCCTGCCTTGCGCCCTGTGTTGGCTGGGATTGGCTCCAGCAGACCCCCCGTGACCCTGTAGTTAGGATATAACGGGTTGGATAATGGATGGATAGATGGACAATACTAAAAAACATATGTAATAAACTAACTGAAAAATTAACAAAAAAGGCAAAGAAAAGAAATATAAACATAAGCTGGGGAAGGAGCTCTGTCTAAAAGAGACTGGGAAAGAAACAAAAAAGACAACGAGTCTGGTGGTTAAAGAGAAAGAAAGAAAGAAAGAGCTGCATAGTGGTGGCAAGCAGTCAGGCAATGGCCCCGGGTGGAGTGAGCAAGCAGTACTCCTGTTGAGCGCCCAAGGAGCAGGAATCATCTACCGCTCCAGTAAGCCCTGAGGACTGTAGCGGGTGAAAGGAGCAGGACTAGTGGGGTTTCTGCTGAATGCTGAGGGGTTGTGGTTGGGACACGAGCCTGATAAAGTGCAGACTGCACTTATCGGCAGACATTTCCTGCTGTTGAGCAGACCACATGGGCAGGAATGTGGATTAGAAGGTTCCACCAATGCTTGAGATGATTTTTAATAGAACAGATCCTGACAGTGTTTAACTTTTGTTTTTTAAAACTATTTATTGGATTATTGATTTGCTTTTTCACCTAAACAAGTACACTGTTTTCTGATTATTTATTGACTTATTTGTTTATGAAACTGTAGTACACTTTATTTTGGGGACATTTTCTTGTTTGAACATAAAAGCACTAAGCTCTTTCCATCATTTCTTGCTCTGATATATGTATTCATTGCCCAGTCCATTTCAGTTTATTGACTATTGATGTCCTGGGTTCAAGGAGGTTATGCCAGCTACAGGCAAACCAGGCATCACAAAGTTGAGTCCTGCCTTTTGCCAAATGCTGGCAAGAAAGGCTCTTTCACAAGAGCCTACATTGAATTAAGTGGGTCCTCAAATTAAATTTACTGTGGATAACAAGAGGCTTCACATGGCAGTGAAGTTATGGCAGGTGCAGTTAGAGATTATTATAAGCTCAAGCTTTATCTGTTACACCTTTAAATAAGTCTGCTTTAGTTAAGATGGTACTTAATGTACTCTTTAAGTGTCTTTACCATGGTTCTTATTATGCAGCAACTCTGAATTAAATGTGATTTTTATCAAAACAGACTTGTATGAACTCTCTAAAATGGCACTAACACCATTTATCCATCCATTTTCCAACCCGCTATATCCTAACTACATGGTCATGGGGGTCTGTTTGAGCCAATCCCAGCCAACACAAGGTGCAAGGCAGGAAACAAACCCCGGGCAGGGCGCCAGCCCACCACAGGGCGTACACACACACCCACACATCGAGAACACACTAGGGACAATTTAGAATCGCCAATGCACCTAACCTGCATGTCTTTGGACTGTGGGAGGAAACCGGAGCAACAGGAGGAAACCCATGCAGACAAGGGGAGAACATGCAAACTCCACGCAGGGAGGACCCGGGAAGCGAACCCGGGTCTCCTAACTGCGGGGTAGCAGTGCTACCCACTACGCCACCATTAACCCCATTTAACTATTGGTAAGAAAAATATAAAATAAACTGTACACTAGGGTATAAAAAGGTTTGGTATAAAGTCACACAAAAGAAAACTGGGGTAAGGGATTGATTCATTCACCTATAGTGATGGCTCTTCAAAGAACATTGATTAACGCAAAAAAGATGGGGCTTCATGGAAGACTGTGGATGGAGAATAAAAAGGATTTACTGAGAGTGCCCCCTTTCTGCTCAAGGTGGTATTACTATGATTTGAGAGCCTTAAAGATGTCCCCTATGCCTGTGTGTGTGACACTACATACAGCAGAAGATCTCTTTTGAATGACTGCTGGCTACAATTGTATAGTTCACTCTATAAAGTTAGTTACCGGTACACAACTTCTTGGCATTTGCAACATAATAAGTATATTAAAACAATTTGAGAATGATTTGAACAGCACTCCCTGTTCTTGTTCAACAACACAAGGAGTATAAAAGAGGGCTAAAATCTTACTTTGTAGGCATTGTCATTTATGCAAAGAAGGCAATTTACACCCAGATCTCTCAGCGCGAGTGATGACAAGCTGAAAGGCACTCAAAGAGAAACAATGAAAAGCCATAAGAACAGTTGAATAGAAGCCCGTCCTCTCTTTACCCAAAGGGGTCCGTAGGCGAGTTTAGGGAACAAATAGCTAAAAGAAGGACCGAAAAAAACTGACCTACTGCCTACTATAATTGAGTCTGTAAAATCTCATTCCCCACATACACTCTTTTCAGGCACACTAGCGTGCCTATTCTATTAAGATCAGGTCTGAGAGATTTGGTATAATCAAAGGTCCTCCTGGTCCTCTATAGTTTTCTGGGGGTGGGGTTTCCCAAAGGAACAGCCTGATCCTATCATCGTAATTGGATAATGTGGTTGTCATGACTACTATACATTGACTATGACATCCAATTAATGATCTAGAGCCCTGGATTTTACTTCTTTCTCCCTGGACATTTGCTAGCATACCATTCATCACAGTCCCGCTTGTTGTTAACACAAGTTTGATAATAGGATTACTTTCACATAGCATAGAGTGTACAGTTTTAAAAAAGGCAAGCCAAGCTGCAAATTATGCTATTAGTTTAAAAATTGTCAGTACTGCATAGCAGTATGTTGACTGGGTGATCCATACTACACAATTATAATCCAAAAACACTGCTCATATTGCCAAAAATGATACATTTGAAAAAAGGGCTCAGTACTACAGATGGGTATCATTAACGTTATAGCAAAATATTACCCATCCTTCCACATTTAATTGCTTTACATTCAGTTCTGGGCTCCTTTCCTGGCAATACTGTGGCACAAGGCAAGTATCAGCCCTGGATAAGATGCCAATGCATACCATTATATATAAAAAAGTATTCTAGTGTGCTTCATAGAGCACCCTACAATGATGGGCTCTGTGAGTGGCACCTTGAAAAAAAATTCTGTACATATCTATATAACTTAAAAGCGTAGCTACCTGAAATAAAATATCATAATATCTACATGCACCTCTCTGACCATTTCAACCAGTCAGGATAGAGAAAAGCAACAGATAGGAGCCTGGGACCCCACCAATAGGACACATCATGGCAAACAAAATATTGGGGAACAGCTCAGTCAGTCTCTGGACTTTGGGAGGACTCTGGAGCTCATGAAGCAAACAGGTCTGAGCACGGTGAAAAATGGCACTCTGCACAGTGGCAGCAGAAATTAAGGAATTCACATTTCTCTCTTACTGGAAGACATTTTCTCACCATGTACTTGAAATTGAGTTTGGAAAAAGCGGAAATAGAAAATTACATCAAGTCAGTCTGAAAATACCTCAGCACTATTTTAAACAGGCTTAGCAGGAGGTAGCCTCGTTTCAAAGCACAATATAAGAAGACTTGCTGTCAAAAAACTGGCTTCATCGAAACATATTTCACATGGAATAAGGCATTTCAACTGAAAAATTAGAAATGTTACCCCCTAATCATTTCAGACACATATGATGTGAATAGACAGAATAAATAATTAAAATTAGGGAACACTAATTCACATAGAATAAAAGTAAGGTCCGATGGCCAGGGAGGAAAGAAAAAACAAAAAAAAAAAAAAAAACTGCAGACGGCTATAGAAAAAAACAAAATCTGCAGGGGTTCCAGGTCACGAGACCGCCCAGCCCCCTCTAGGCATTCTACCTAACATAAATGACCTCAATCAGTCCTCACTGTATTTAGGGTTCACATGAAATAACTTGATGATGACGGTCATGTGGACTTCTGGCCTTTAATCCATCAATGTAGGGACATCATGGTGTTTTGATCGGGTGGTGGTGGCGCAGGTCGCCACCACAGAAAACCGGAAAAAGAACAGAAGAGAAAGTAGGGATTAGTACAGATTTTGGAGCCACCATGAATAGTAATGCAATTAATTGAATATATAGAGCATGGGTACTCAATGTTTTTGAATGCCGGTCCACATTCAGTTCACCACCAACCATCGGGGTCCGCTATAGCCAGGTTTACCGTGTAGGTCTGTAGGAGGCTAGTAATAGATTCAACGCAAATGATAAAATTTTTACAGAAGACCAAGACATGCACAAAACATGGAAAACAATTCAAAAAAGTCACATGACTACTTGCAATTAACACACCAATTACAACAGTTGGTACGTAAATGATTGTCACTCAGTGTGAAGTGTGAAACTGTTGTTTCGATTTCGTAATGGCAGCATAGTTCGGTGAGTAACCAGTCAGTGCAATTCTCATTGCATTCCTGAGGTTCTGGTCGGTAATTACACTTCAATGTTTCATCTTGATAGTGTTCATAGTGGAGAACGCACACTCACAAGAATATGTTGAACCAAAAATAGTGAGCACGGAAATCGTCAGTTTCTTTGCAGCAGGATACTGAGAATCTGGAACAAACTTTGACCAAAAAATTGTTATGCCGGCTTCGTTCAATTTTGCTTTCAAAACGTGAGAAGCTTGCAAATCAGCTGCTTCCATTTGCAACAGTGACGGGTTTGAGTTAGGAAAAATTGAGGCAGCCACAGATGTCCATTCACCGTCAGGCTGGACAATGAAAGGATCAGCAACAAACAAAAACACAGGCTTCAGTTTTCTGAAATCCTTAAAACTTTCATCAAACTCGACCTTCAAATGATGTAGAAATGTGGAAATCAACTGAAAACATGTCTGTTGATCAGCTGTCACGCAACTCTTAAGGTTTGGGAAATGCAGCATCTTGCCACCTTCCAAGTCATTGATGAAAATGCTCAGTTCTGTTTCAAAGGCACAACATTTTGCTTGCAATTCGACCACGGTTTTGTCTGCACCCTGAAGTGACAAATTCAGTGTATTTATATGTCCCATAATATCAACAAGAAATGCCAGCAGTGCGACCTTGTCACTCACTGTCTTGAATAAATGTTAAAAATTCTGCAGCTTTCTTTGTATTCAAGGACTACAGGAAGTCAGCTACATCTTCACGGAGATTCCAGAACCTTTCCAACACACGGCCCTTAACCATCTGACGTCATTGTGAAGCAGCAAATCTCCAAATTCTGCAGACATCTCTTCAAGAAAAGAACGAAACAGATGATGCTGCAGAAACGAATTACATCGTAAAAAATTCACTAATCTCACAAGAGTAGACATCACTTCCGCCAGTTCGTCACAAAGTTTTGAACAGTGGGCCAACTGATGAATGATGCAGTGATAAGCAACAAGGATGGGCTGAAGTGCCTTCATACGAGTGACAAGTCCTCTATCTTTAACAGTCATTGCTGGTGCCCCGTCTGTTGTAAGGGAAACCATTTTTGTTACATCCAATCCAGCTGCGTGCATAAACTGCAATAATGCTGAAAACACGTCCTCACCGCGGGTCTGTTTTGCTAGCGGTAGTAATGTCAGAAACTCTTCAACAAAATTATCGCCATCAAAAAATCTTGTGAACACACAGAGTTGAGACATGTCCGTTTTATCAGTGGATTCATCGCACACGAGAGCAAACAATTCAGCCTTTTTAAGATCTGATATTAACTGACCACTGACATTGTCAGAAAGGTCATCTGTACGACGACTAGCAGTACTGTCTGATAATGGTATCTGCTGAATCAGTTCAACACACTTTTTGTCGCTAAACAGAACCGAAGAAGCAGACATCATGCATTCTTTAACAACCTCTGCATCAGTAAATACTTTATGTCTGCCAAGAACCCAAACAATGCATAGCAAAGCTTCTGTAACATTTGATTGTGTGGTGGTCACTTTCATCATCAGTGATGAACTCGCTACCAACGACGACTTAAGGGCGCCGATCTTATGCGAACGGAGCTCTGACTTTGGTGGATAATTCGCATTGTATTACTTGGCGTGTTTCATCTCAAAATGTTGTTTTACATTGCCGCTTTTAATCACGCTTACCATTTCCTGGCAAATAATAAAACAACAATAATTTTGGTGCTTTTATATTCGGACTTTTGACTTACGCAAAAGACAGTCGCGGTCCGCCAAAAACGTCTTGGTGGTCCGGATTGTTTGAGTTTGAGTACCCCTAATATAGAGCATCAGGATTTAACTAAGATGAAGCTATGAGAAAGCCATTTTAATGTAATGTGTTTTCAGCATTGCTTTAAAGTGCTCCACTGTATTAGCCTGACGAATTCCTATTGGCAAGCTATTCCAGATTTTAGGTGCATAACAGCAGAAGGCCGCCTCACCACTTCTTTTAAGTTCAGCTCTTGGAATTCTAAGTAGACACGCATTTGAAGATCTAAGGTTACGATTTGGAGTGTAAGGTGTAAGACATTCCGAAATATAAGATGGAGCGAGATTATTTAAGACTTTTTAAACCTTAAGTAGTATTTTAAAGTCAATTCTAAATGACACAGGTAAACAGTGTAGTGACATCAAAACTGGGGTGATGTGCTCGGATATTCGTCTCCTAGTTAAGATTCTAGCAGCTGCATTCTGCACTAGTTGCAATCGATTAATGTCTTTTTGGGTAGTCCTGAGAGGAGTGCGTTACAGTAATTTCTCAGCATCTTGCAATGTTATATCAGGTCTAACTTTTGCTATATTTCTTAAGTGAAAAAAAACTGTCCTAGTGATCTAAGTCAATAGTTACCCCTAAATTCTTTACCTCCGTCTTGACTTTTATTCCTAATGCATTGTTTATTTCTAATAACCTCATTATATCCATTACTAGCAGAATACCCGCGCTTCGCAGCGGAGAAGTAGTGTATTAAAGAAGGTATGAAAAAGAAAAGGAAAAATTTTAAAAATAACGTAACATGATTGTTAATGTAATTGTTGTGTATATATATATATATATATATATATATATATATATATAGCAAAATACATATCTATATACATATCTACATATACACATATATATATATGCATACCTATCTACATCATATATACACACACATATACATACATACACAGATACACACATATATATAATTTGTATGTATGTATGTATGTATGTGTGTGTGTGTGTGTGTGTGTGTGTGTGTATACACATACATACAAACATACACACAGGTATATATAAATATATGTGTATATATATATGTATGTGTCTATATGTGTGTGTATAGCTTTGATCACTGAGTGCAAGGGAAAAATAATAAAATGTAGTCTATAAGTTATTAAACAGTAAAACATTAACGTTTTAAGAAGTAAAGGTACATTGAGCACTACTGGAGTGGTTGCGGGTAAACTACATTTTAAAGACGGTATAACAGAACAGGGAAGTAGTACTAACAGCAGCTAAAATGTATATGGATCATCTCTCGGTAGTAGATCCCTTTTGAAAGGCGCTACACGACGGCTGTGGTATAGAAATTACATTTTCTATGTGAAAGTCCAAATTTCTGCCTCTGGTAATGTGCCTTACCAGCAATTAAAGAAAATTAGTTTTGTGTCCTCTGCAGTGTTAAGAGAGAAAGGCTTTGGTTTGGGATAAAAGGAAAAAAGGTGTAAAGAAAGGAAAGTTGCCTTTTTCTTTTATATAGTATAGAGCAGTGATGGCGAACCTTTTAGAAACCGAGTGCCCAAACTGCAACCTAAAACTCACTTATTTATCACAAAGTGCCAACACGGCAATTTAACCTGAATACTGACAGGTTTAACCTGAAAACAACTCATACATTAACATCTTTTGTCTTAAAAGAAAAACATAATAACAGAGCTTTCAATGATACAAACAACTTTTTATTGAAAGGTAAAAGTCTGCATTCGGTATGGTTTTGAACAATTAATGTGATTTTTGCTGTTGTATGCATGCTGATAATTTGTTTAACCTTGGCTCACACTTTGTAAGTTTGAGAGCAACACATGCAGCACTCAGGTCATCTGTTAGTCTGTTTCTGGTGTCAGATTTGATAGAATTCAGCAGTTCTCAAACTGTGGGCCGCGCAAAGTAACAAAAAAGGGGGCACGAATGTTGCCATATGTGGCGTAAGTTCGGTATTCGTAGGGAAATTTTAAACTTGTAGCGGTGTATTGGCAGCAAAAAATATAGGAATACATTTTATTTGGGTTTCAAAAAAACGTTTGGGGGTCGCATTTAAAACTGTTATGAAAACTTGGGTCGCAAGTACTTAAAGGTTGAGAAACGCTGATATAATTCAAAGCATGAAAACAGCTGCTCACAACCATAAGATGTTCCAAACAAAGTAAGGAAAGCAATCCCAAGTGCCTTCATTGACTTAAAATTATTTGGCAGAGAATTCCACACTTTAAGGATTCCATTTTCAGAAGTAACTGTGCTGTCCTTTGTCATCCCTTCTATCTTCTCAAGTGTTTCACGCAGGTCTTTCACATTAACCCCCGTTTCCATTTCCATTCCCTTTCCCGTGTGCGCGCTCGCTCTCTCTCTCTTTCTTTATCCCCTTTCCATCCACCTCACGTTTCTCTTCTGTATTACGGGGTCGTGGATCAGGTGTGGCGATTAGCATCTCCCGGCAACAATTACAGATTCGGACGACTCCTCACCTGTGCGCTTAAGCGAGGACCGCCCGCATCACAAAGCTCCCGGAAACCGCTCCGGCCACTCTACCATAACCCCCTTTAAGCCGCGAGTGCGGCGATTATCTATTAAAACTGGCCTTTTCAATTTTGAGCTGTGGACCAGCTATACCACATCCCCTCCAACTCCACCACGGGAATCACAGACTCAACAGGCTGCAGTCCGTGCCGCACCCTCACGCCGCATGTGAGCCGCCCGCCTTACCCCAGACAGGAGAGGGTGGAAGCGCTCCCATTGGGCTGCTGGGCAGAGGGGCGGGTGATGTGAGAAAAGTCCTCCGGCGCACGTGAAGAAGGGGAGCAGCCCGGTCCCGCATCCCTCTGGCTTTATAGTAACGAACTCTGTGCTGGGTTGAAGGCGCGCGTGCCCACAAAGAGGGCTCTGAGTGCCCCCTTTGGCACGCGTGACATAGGTTCGCCACCACTGGTATAGAGAGATGTGTTCGCTGACGATATGAGCGCCTTTTGGGGACAGTCGCGGTGGGTCTTGTGCAGACTGGTGAGACGTCCCAGCTATTAATCGGCTGTGATGGCACTGTCAGTCCTTCACTCCTGTGCGTGTCTTCATAATCCGAGCTGACGACCTCATAATCGTATACGTGCAAAATAAAGTGCGAAGCGCCTTAATATTATTTTGCCGCAGAAGCGCAGTCAGCGTTTGAAAGGCCGGCACAGCTATGCGCGCGCGCCGGCTGCTCGACTTTTGTAGGGCAGGAGACGCCAGTTTTTGCAGACACGTTCACATGATCAAAAGTCTCCGCGCTCTTTGGAGGTCATTCATATACAAAATACCCGCGCCTCGCAGCGGAGAAGTAGTGGGTTAAATAAGTAATGAAAAAGAAAAGGAAACATTTTAATAATAACGTAACATGATTGTCATGAGTGTTGCTGTCATATATATGCCTGCCTAAATAAGTCACCCTCGCTTCGCTCTTACTTTTTTACCGTTCATTTAATCATGGCTAGTGGCGGAAAAATTATAAAATGGAAGGAGGATTACACTGAGTATGGCTTTACCAAAACAATTATTGATGGCGAATTGATTATTCATAAAGCTTGAATTGGTGATCTGTTTTTGTGTGTTAACCTCATATTTTTTCATACTTCTTCTCAAACCAAGGTGGTGCGAGGCTAAAATGAATTGGGATGCGCTGATCAATGTAATCGGTGTACCAGGAAATCATGCATTGACAAAAGTTCCCCTTTGATTGTAATGCAAAGTGTGATTAAATGCATTATTTTTTAACGCGTTATGGAGCACATGCATCGAAGCTTCTCAGCTGTGCTTGTGCTAAGAAAATTAAACATTTTAAAAATAACGTAACACGATTGTCAATGTAACCTTTTGTAAGTAGTGCCTGGAGGATTCAGTGTTGAGAAAGTCTAGAGACAGCGTGTGTATTAACTTGGTGGCAGTGTGACGAAGTTGCTTCGGAAGACAGCGTTAGCCGCGGAGCTCAGCTGAGAGCGAAATGAGGTAAATGGGAGGGGATATGATAACGTGACTCCTCCACCCGCCTTAACTGTCAATCCCCCACAAACACAGTCTCTCGGAATTTGCATAAGCACACCCCTTCACCTGCAATTTTAACTTAGTTACAAAGTGATCAAAACTCTCGTTTATATCCTGCGTTCTCTCATTAAACTTGTATCCCGCATTACCGGTGGGCATGGAAAACACCAGCGGCAGCCTGTCTATTAACTTAATTTAAAGTTTAGGTTTATACCTTTCTTTGTTTCCGAAGTAGCTGCAATGATGAATATGGTAGTATATGTCAGTCGCTCGCTTCTTATTGTTTCGCTGCCTTCTCAATTATATAATGCATGTTTTCTTCAGCGTATTTTGGAGCTCTTCCTGGTTTTCTACATAGTGCGTTGACAGTCAGTTAACGTGATTACGTGGGCGGCGTGATGATGTCACACGAAACTCCGCCCCCACGGCGGTCAAGCTCAACTCCATTACAGTAAATGGAGAAAAATACCTTCCAGTTATGACCATTACGCGTAGAATTTCGAAATGAAACATACCCAACTTTTGTAAGGAAGCTGTAAGGAATGAGCCTGCCAAATTTCAGCCTTCTACCTACACGGGAAGTTGGAGAATTAGTGATGAGTCAGTCAGTCAGTCAGTGAGTGAGTGAGTGAGTGAGTGAGTGAGGGCTTTGCCTTTTATTAGTATAGATTGCCAAACACTAAAATTTTTGTTTTCTCTTTATTTAGTTTGAGAAAAATACTATTCATCCATTTAGAAACACAAGTAAGACATTGTGTTAGTGAAACAAGAGTGTTGGGGTCATCATGTGTTATTGATAAATACAGCTGTATGTCATCAGCATAGCTATGGTAGCTCACGTTATGTCCCGAGATGATCTGACCTAACGGAAGCATATAGATCGAAAAGAGCAGCGGACCCAGGATAGACCAGGCTCAGTCTTATGAGTAGAGTTGACCTAATGACAAACAGATTGGGTCGGGGACTTCCAGGCTGCATGTTCAGTCTTTACTTTTGACTTGCTCCATGATTCTATGTCCAAATTAGCAATAGATTAAGGGTCCTCAACTTGAACCTGAAGGGCTACATATTTACTGCTCTTAACATCTGGATGTTCCCAATTTGTAATATTTGCAATAACCAAATAAACAATCCTATGAATTATGCTGATAATTACTATTTAATTGTAATTGCAATTTTGCATTAAGTGTAATTAACATATAATTGCAATAATTATTTTTTATAGCTGTAATTACTATATGACTGTACTTGTTACTTGTAAAATAGCACACTAAGACCAACTTCATTTAGTTCAGGTATGCAGCAGGGTTGTGCACCTATCCTGGCATCACCAGGCACAAAGTGTGACCATCCCTGGGCAGGAAGCCATCTCATCACACTTGGGGATCAGTCTGGCATTGCCAGTTAACCAAACAAATTGTGTCACATTGGAAATGTGACAGAACAACCTGGCAAATGTGCCCACAGAAATGGGTAAAATGTGCAAAAACTCCTCACAAACAGCAATAGGGTGCAGGATTTAAATCCTGGGTGGCTGATCTTTCAACTTATTATTTGAAATATTTGAAACAGAAATACAATCAAAATTATAATAATAATTACAATTGCAAATTGAAATAGTTATGATTACCATGGGGTCTGGAATTTACTGACATCCCATGCAGGGAGAGTTCCTGCCTTTCATGCCGCAATGCTTCCAGGACAGGTTATGGCACCCTGTGACCCTGAGTTAGATTAAGTGGGCTTGAGAATGTTATGTGTGTAATTACCATATAATTGTAGTAATCATTGTAATAGCTGCAACTACAATTTAATACTGAATGGGTTTTAGAATGATACGTATGTTATCGTAATGTAGATTGACTGGTAGGTTGAATGTAGGTTGACTAGCTATGTTATTTGTTGAAGACAAGTAGTAGGATATATTTTAAAATGTCTCCTTGTTCTTTGTTCTTTTGTCCTACGTGTACATTCATCAGCATACCTCGTGCACCTTTCCTTGGTATCCTTGTGTGTCCCAACCAGTGTTAGTTGGTATTTCATCTCTTGAGCATGTTCCTGTAAATCCTGGTGCTCAGATACTGTCATTTTCAGGTATGTTATTTGCCTCCTGTCCATGCTTTGAGTACCATCATTGGTAGATGGGCCCCCGTCACCGCTGTGAAAACATCATTCTTATTCTTATTCTTGCAAAAACTACCCACCTTCATAGATGACTTTCAGCATTCTTCTTACACCTTTCCTCTGTGTCCTCCAGTGTCTCTCTTACCCATGTCTCTTTGACTGAACAACCAAGGCAAAATTGACCTATCAGACTAAAGCTAAACTGACCAATTGTTATATCTCAGCCAGGGTTCCTCCACTAGCTTGAGCTCAAGGTCTTGTTTTAGGTCTTTTTTGTTCAATTTTAAGTTGTTGAAGCATGTTAATATTATTTTGTTTATAGCCTGTTTTATTTTCTATGCCTGTGACATCTCACATGTGTTTTGTAGGGGGTCAACCAATCACCACCAGGAACTGCCTGTACCTGGTAAATCAGGAGGGTTTTTCACAGTTCCTGACGGTTCATTTAAAATGTGCTTAGGAGTGCTGAATTCTTGTGCTTTTTCTGAATTTAGTGTATTTTATGATTTCGTGGATTTTTGACAGTTCCCTCTGTATTTCTTGGGATTTCATGATTGGACATTTATTCACCTTGGATTGCCTTCCTGGCAACTCCTTTTTCTCATTTTGTGCTGTATAGAGCTTCAATGTGTAACAAAGTGTTTGAAAAGAAATGTTTTATTTTATTTAAGATTCCTCATGGCCATTTTTGTATCGAGATGGGGTTTTCGGTAGGATTTCCACTTTTTAGTGGCCATTTTTAGGATTTACACGCTTTGGGACTCCCAGTCAAAACCCCAATCAGATTGCTCAGAGGGATTGGACATACTCACACTCACACACACTCACAGACAGCAGCATTTTATTGTATACTGGAGTTGATTACTACACACATATAATAGTAATAATCATTCTTTAGCTATCATTATCATTTATAACTATTTGCACTGCAAAAAGTCCCATGAAAATTCATTAAATTGATGTGCTGTATATTTGTGCAGTAAAAACAATTGATTCAAATAATGGTTAAAATGTGTTTAAACTTATAAATTTATGCATATTTAGATTTAAGCAATGTTTTATTTTTCAGTATCAATTAGTTGTTTCAATCTGCAAGAATATTTTGTGGTGTGGACAGTAGGGGGTGCTCCAGCTCCCTAAACACCCAACACAAGCAGGCTCTGGACACAAGTTAAAAGCACAAAGTCATTTATTGTGGGAAGACTCTTCTCACAAGCATTTCCCACCACCACAGCCACAAGTACAATAAAGCACTGTATAGCAAACCTCTTTTCTTCCTTCTCTCACTGGTCTCTGTTTCCTCCACTCCTTGTTGCAAGCATTGCCCACCTTCCTCCCAACTCTGGCTCATCCCTGTGAGGCAGGCAGCTCCTTTTATCTAATCCCCAGGAGTGTTTCCAGTGATATGATGCTGCAGCTCCGAAGCTTCCAGGTGAGGTTGGAGCCCTACAGAGTAGGGACTCCCAAATCCACAGCTCCCCCTGGTGGCCCCAACAGAACACAACACAGCTACAAAACCTTGTGGGCACCCAAGCAAGGATCCGAACCCAGCCTCGCCGCCATCTAGCATCCTTACACAAGTCTTTGTCTCCCCCTGTCCTTCCACTTCAAGGGCATCCCAGCCTGGGAAGAACACAGGCTGTCCTTCACAGTGGATAGTTTGTTATATGGCCATAGAGTCACAATGATGCTGTATTAAAAAACTGAATGTTTGAAGAAATATTGTATTTTAATGTAAACATACTGTAGCAGCCATATTTTATCTAAAATTTCTAATCCTCTCATTTAGTTTTGTGTTATATTTTAGTAAAAGAATTACAAAATCCTAAAGCTAAACACTTTACCATATTGTTCAATCTAATAGTAATGCCAATTTCATGTACTTCCAGCATTCATTTTACTGACATAAACAGTTGAATGGCCTTCTGTGCCTCTGACTACTTTGGGTGCTTAAATGACTAGCAGTTCAGCTCAGCTAATCACATTTTGGTAACAATTTTGCAATGTGGCTGTGACACCCCACTACTCTTTATTTGTTAAACATATTACTGCATATATAAAAAGTCTCATTTGGCTGGAGGACCTTTTCAAATTAAGGCTTGAAATCTTACTGTCTAGAATAGTTTTACAATATTAACTTCTTTTAAAGCCTTCCCAAGAAATAGATTTTTCAGTTTCAGCTGTTCCTTCTTTTAATTTTACATTAGAACATTGGAACATTAGAACAATCTAGACAATAACAGACCATTTAGCACAACAAAGCTCACCAGTCATATCCACTTGTTCTTCTCAAAAAACATCAAGTCTAGTTTTGAAAGTCCCCAAAGTCTTACTGTCTACCGCGCTACATGATGGCTTATTCCAAGTGTCGCATCATATGATAATGTTTAATCTAATTTTCTATGCATTTTCACCACTGTTCAATATGGGGTTTTTTTATGTAATGCTTCATGTGAAATTCACTATATTACGATGTACAGTGGTGCCTTGGTTTGCAAGCATAATTCATTCCGGAATCGTATTTGTAATCCAAAGCACTCGTATATCAAAGCGAATTTCCCCATAAGAAATAATGGAAACTCAGATGATTCGTTCCACAACCCAAAAATATTCATATAAAAATTATTAATACAAAACATAAATTAAAATACATAAAACAAATTAACCTGCACTTTACCTTTGAAAAGAATCATGGCTGGTGTGAGGGAGACGAGAGAGAGGAGTGGCGGAGGAGGGTTATTGTGTAGGACAACTTTCACTATAACTTACAGAATCACTGCTATCTGTTGACACACTGGAATCTTTTTCTTTTTTTGCAACTTTAACAAGGAACCTATCCAATGGCAGTTGCTTTTGCCTCCATTTGAGGATTTTTCGGAAATATGACATTGCATTGTCATTAAACAGATTCATCGCTCACACACAAAATAAAAAACGCTTTACAGCACACACACGTGGTCTCAATGCTATAGTAAACAGTATCCGCTCGTACGGATGTTGACTATACAAGTGAGGACGCCGACTGAGACCGAGCATGGGAGACAATTACCCACAATCCTGCAGCGAGAGAGAGAGAAGAATCATTAGCTCAGTTGCGATCACGTGACACTTGGAAGACAGCGTATATGTACTACTCATATTGCAAGACCTCGCTCGTTTATCAAGTTAAAATTTATTGCAAATTTTTGCTCGTCTTGCCAAACACTTGCAGACCAAGTTATTCGCAATCCAAGGTGTTACTGAGAATGCAAGCTCTTTGTTTTCACTGCACAAACCCCACCTGTGTAGCACAGAAGCCCTCCAAGGCCATAAAGCTGCTCTGCCAAATTGTCACCCATATTGTTGCAGGCATGAAACACAAACAAAGTTTTTGCTAATTTTTGTTATATACTAAAACAGTAATATACAGCATGTCTGATTAAGATTAATGGGGTGCAAATTAACTTTGCAGAGCTCTATAAGAATACATTTTGCCTATTTATGGTGTTATATATGTCTTGATCAGAAGGGAGCTGTGTGGCAATAGTATTTTTTAGCATGCTCAGTAATACCCTGCAGTCCTGTCAACAGGCGCCATATCAGGATGTTATGTAGCCTTTGAGGACACACTCCACTCTGCACCCGCAAGGGTGGTGAGCATAGATGGTGGGTGACATCTGGGTTTTCCTCAGACATTTGAGGAAGTCAAGGCATTGGTGAACCATCGTTGATTATTATCAAGATGGGTTGTGCACACTTCAAATGACATCAAGACAATTTAGAGATTTCAATGTACACGGAAGTTTAGTCTACCTCCTACTTCCTGAAGTCAGTGATCAGAATTTTAGTTTTGCTAACATTAAGGGAGAGATTGTAGTCCTGGCACCACTTTGTCAAAAGACATACCTGTTCTGTGTAAGCTACCTCATCACTGTTTATGATCAGGCCTGGTGTTGTCATCAGCAAATTTAATAATGGATTTGAATCTGTGTCTAACAGCATGAAGCACAGCAGTAGGCTCAGTTCATTACCCTGTGAGGTAACGCTGTCAGTCTGGACGTGCTGTAGGTCAAGACATGATGTCTAGAAACAAAGTCTAGAAACATGGCGATTAGCTTTGATGGTACAACAGCCAGGAGTTGTAGGCTATACTGTGGCATAGCAGTTTTAATTATTTATTCCTATCCATCCAACCCGCTATATCCTAACTACAGGGTCACGGAGGTCTGCTGGAGCCAATCCCAGCCAACACAGGTCGCAAGGCAGGAAACAAACCCTGGGCAGGGCGCAAGCCCACCGCAGTATTTATTCCTATGTGTCCCTTTTCTCCTCAACCAAAGCCAAGGATAATTAGCTGTAGCCAAGTACACTAGATACTGTATAATGCAAAATAATGGCAAACAACCAGTGAATAAGACATGAGGCCATGATTTTGGGTCTAAGCCAGTGATAAAGCAGCAGACATTTTTAGCAGTGGGAGATCAACTATAATATCATCCCTCACTTCAATGTTGGCTTTTTCTCAAAGACAGAATCAAATTCTGTAACTAGTTTACAAAACTATAAATTCTTACTTAGCTAACGTGCCATAAAATCTTGCTCTGTATGGACCAGTCAGGCTCTGGGATCTTCTGAAGGGGAATAGCTAGAAATTCCAAAGTCTCTTCTACTTCACCCTTGTAAAAGTTTTTCTTTGAGGTTCTTGTAGGACCTTCCATCCAACAGAAAACATGAGTTTTATTCTGCTCCGTGTATTCATTATTTGGTATCTACCCGTCACGTGCTGTACATAGACTTAGAAAGCATGCAGACTCCTTCTCTTTCTGCACACTTTATTGTGTTGCAATGACAAAATAAAGTTTTCAGAAAGGTTTGCAAATTAATTTAAAAAGCAAAATCTGAAATCTTCCATTCCTATAAGTATTCAGACCCTTTTCTGTGACACTTCAATTTGTGCTCAGGTCCATCCTGTTTACTTTAATTATCTTTGAGATGTGCAAAGACCCCACAATAATAAAAAAAAACATTAAGTCCAACAAATTCTCTGCAGACCTCTGCAACAAATTGTGGTGAGGCATAGATCAGGGCAAGGGGATAAAACCGTAACTAAAGCTCCCAGAGGTATGGTGGCCTCAATAATTGTGAAAAGAAGAAGTTTGGAGCCACCAGGATTCTCCCGGACTTGCCTATCCAGACAAATCGAGTAACCAGACAAGAACAGTTTGGCTTGTGAGGTGAGCAAGAGTCCACTGGGTCACTCTAACAGACCTTCAGAAGTCCTTTGCTTAGTTGAAAGAACTTGTCAGAAGGACGACCATCTCAGCATCAATCCACTGTTTATGGTAGAGTGATTGAATGGAAACCACTCTTGAGTAAAAGGCAAATGAGAGTTTAAAGGACTCTGAGAGCATCAGGAAAAAGATTTTCTGGTCTGATAAGACAAAAATTGTACTCTTTGGGCAGAACTCCAAACATTATGTCTGACAAAGACTAGGCACTGTTCATCAACTGCCTAATACCATACCTACAGTAAAAAAAGGTGGTGGCACCATTATTCTGTGGGGGAGCTTTGCAGTAGCAGGGACTGGGAGAATTGTCAAAATTGAAAGAAGGATCCATGTGGCCAAATACAGAGAGGTCATTGAAGAAAACCTGCTTCAGAGAGCAGGCAACCTCAGACTGGGTCGACGGTTCACCTTTTAGCATAACAATGACTTGAAGCATAAAGCCAAAACAACATTAAAATGGCTTCTGGACAGGTCTCTGACTGTCCTTGAGTGGTCCTGTCAAAGCCCAGACTTAAACCCCATAAAACATCTGTGGACAGATCTGAACATGGCAGTTTACAGACATTTCCCATCCAATCTAACTGACCATGAGAGAATCTCACGGAATAAGAAATCCAAATCCAGGTGTGCAAAGCTGATACAGACTTACCCAAGAAGACCTAAAGATGCAATTTCTGTCAAAGAGGCTTCTACAATGCACTGAACTAAGAGTCTGAGTACTTCTATGAATGTAAGATTTCAGTTTTTGAGTTTTAATAAACTTTTCTGAAAACATGTTTTCACTGGAGTGTAGATTGATGGGAAAAAATGACAAATTTGTTAATTTAAAATTAAATCTGGAATGCAATAAAATGTGCAAAAAATGAAGGGGTCTGCCTGAATTCATTGTAAGCTTTGTGCATTCAGCAGTATTAAATCCTAATTTGGTGGCACGTCATTAACATTCTCTTCATGGTGCCTTATGTTTTCTGCGTGTTTATGCTTAAATTTACATTTTCAAATCATGCAATTTTCTGCAGAGCCTGGAGGTAGGGGACTAGGACGGGGATCATAGTGAACCTCTTACTGCCTGTGTGATGATGAACAAGTCAAGTTAACTTGCCTATGTGCAAAATTAAAAAAAAACAAGTATTAAGCCACTGCCACATGGCTTTGTACTTGTAAAGCACACTGGGAAGGAGTTTCCCATGGAAAGGTACTCAATAAAACAAATTCTGTGCTCATTGATATTATTTTCACTTTGAGCCCCTTCCATCGGCATCCAAGGCATTTCTCATGGCCATTCCTGATTTTTTTTTACTCGTTATTATAGGCAGAATAGCACAGTGTTTGGTCAGGGTCCTAGATTTGTGTCCAGTCATTGTTTGACTGAAGATTGCACATTCTTTCTGTGTCTATGTAGTGCCTTCTCTGGGCATTCCAGTTTTCCAAAAACATGTATGCTATTGTGGGTTCCAATAACTCAGCAACACATTGTTTGTAAAAGAGTAACTCTTTACTTGAACAGTCGTCGATATGTACAACAAATTCTGCAAACACATCAATTCCTACTACCACTTCCTGTATGTAAATTAAGACAACACTATTAGCTCTCAAGTTCACAGATCAACATCAACTATCATTACAAGCGGATGCCATTTTCCTTTTTATTTTAAAAAAGAAGATTCTTTTCTGAGAAGCCCTCCTTCCCCCACCCCTCTCTCTCTCTCTCTCTCTCTCTCTCTATCTCCTTCTGTCTCTTGCCGTCTTTAAAAATAATGAGCAGGAGTGCAATACATGCTAGGGAAGCTGGAAAATAAAGCAGGAATCTAGTTTTTTTATTACACTATTTACTTAGTTACCTTTGAGTCTCAAAAAACTAACCTTGAACTTTTGATAATGATGTCTGTAACATTTACTGTACTGTAAGAGTGCAAAAAATTGTCCCCACACCCAGCATATCAGGTGTTCTGTCTGTTTTCTCATCTTAGAGCAATAAGGGAGGGGAACAGATGTTGTTTCTTTATTCTGTTTCAGAGGAGCCCCCTTCCCCCACCTCACTCTCTCTCTCTGTCTGTCTTTAAAACGGAAACTTGCATTCCAAACAGTTCTCTCTCTTTCTGTTGCTATACTTTCCTGCATTTTGGTTCAGGACACATTAATCTGCAGAAGCCATCTGGGAATGGAAGGGTCGTCAGCATCTTGTTACTTCTATTTGGACTGAATGAAGACATGGCATATCCAGGATTTACGATTCTTTGTTTCACTATATATTCCTGTTAATGGTTTTGGTGAAAATAAATATAATTTTTAAGTAAAAGTTTAAAAAACTTGACTCTGTCTTATTGGGACTCGTACCTCTGGGAAGTTTATATTGTCATTCCTTGTCTAAATGTGGTCTTTTAAAGGCATGAGAGGACATTCTTGTATATCCCTCTATCCATGGTAAAATGGGAATGAAAGTAAAGACAGTTCTAGTCAGCAATGAGCTTTTCATTAGAGGTCCTTAGGGATGAATACACCACGTATGAGATGAACAGTGAGATAAGAGGTTGCACATAACAAGTGCATAGCTGGTTTTGATGTTTCTTCCTATTTCACATTGAGAAAACTGTTATGGTTCAGCCAGGGTTATAGCCCAAACTATCTGGTGTATTTCATGTTTTTGTCATTAATTTTTGTTTCCATGTTCCATTGGTTATGTTTCTTGTTCTCTTTTATGTAAACTTATGTTACCTGTCTAAGATGTGTTGAAATCTAAATAATCGATGTAGAGCGCAGTGTTAACATTTGCACTGCACAATGCAATGCATATGTCTTTGTTATATGCCATTTGGTTTAGGGTTCATGAAAGAAGTGTTAATGTTTATGATGATGGTGTGATGCGTCTTCTATCTAAACAGATCTACCTAAATGATAAATGAAATGCATTATATTACTAAAATGTGTGTAATGCAGCATCATTTGGAATGACAGAGAATTAGTATCTGGATAAACACAAAGACAGACACATATCCTTTTATTAAGACTACAGGGCTTCGCCCCCTGCTTGCTTCGCTTGCCAACACCCGTTTTTGTTTTTCCGGATACACACTTTTAAGATTTTTTTTTTCTTTGAATTCTTGCTATTTCATTAGTTTCACTTTTATTTCAGAACTTCTGTAAAAACAATATTTGGAATCTTTTGATTCTCAACGTGCTGAATCTTTTTAATGAGTTCAGTGAGATGTGTTTAATGACTTTGTACCATAATTCAGGATAGGTTTCTCTGTTTGGAATTTCAGCACAGACAAAACAATCCACATCATCAGCAGTTAATATTTTTTTTGCAAAGTAACCAATAAATGCATGTAAGGTAAACTCCGTTTTTGAAATTCTCTAGACTTAAACTTCAAAGCCTTACAATATTTACATACTTCTGACATATCACCTATGCCCATATATTCAATCTCTATTTGCCTTTTCATTATTTCTACGAGTAATAATCTCTCTTTCTTTGCGCTAATGTGATGTTTACTTTCTTTGTTTTGACACTGTCATTTTTGTCTGCTTTCATATTCTGTATGTTGCTCTGCATGTGTATCAGGCCTACGTTTTTTTGAGTCTTTTGAATTCCAGTTTTCATTATCTCTAACCTGCTCTGCATGTGTTTGCCCCCCTTCTTTTTTAACCACTTTATGACGTTTTACTTTGTTTTCTACTCTTTGTCTTTTATTTCTGACTTCGCTTTATCCTGCTTTTTTTTTAATGACACCTGGTCCGTGGTGATTATTTTCCCTTTTTCGAGTAATAATTTCTGTTTGCGCTTTTGCAATCTTTACTTCCTTTTTTTATACTTTATAATTTTCTTACTTTCATATTCTTTAACTTTCTCCACATGTGTATCACACTGTTTTTTTTTTTTTTGAGCCTTTGGAATTCCACTGCTTTCATAATCTCTGACCTGCTCTGCATGTGTATAGCACCAACGTCCCGATTGAACGTGCCTTTTTTTCAATTCCACTTGTTCCGGGCTGATAATTACTTTCCTTATTTTCTGAATTTGCACCTAGATTATTCTTTTTGTTTGTTGTCTCTCCAACGCTTTTGAATCTCTTCTCTCCATGCTGCTTTCTTCTTCACTTAGTTGTCTACGTTTCATTTATAACATATTGTTCTTATAGGCTTTATATGCGCTGTGAGCCCTGGATCTGTGTGTGCTCAAAGCCAAAACACGACTGAGTGTGTTGCTGCCTGTGCTCTTATTTGGTTGTAAGTAGGGCATGTCTTGCAAGAATTTTGTGTTCTATGTCATCGCGAGACGGTCCTGGGTCAATCTCTTGGCACAAAGCCTCATTTTTAAGGCCCCGCGAGATGCTCCATGGCCAATCTCTTTAGCCTTGCGGGTCTTTTAAGTGTCTAACGTGATCTTAACATGAAGATCACATATCGTCGCCCTACTGTTTCTCTCCAGGATTTTTTTTTATAATAGAGAGATAGAAAATATTTTTCTTTGATTCTGCTTCCTTTAATTATATCATTTGTGTCTACTATGTTCCTTGTACTTTGTGGCTGGAGCCCAAAGAGGCAGGACTACTCTGTTGTCATCACTGAATAACCACCCTGAGCTTTATCTGATGAAACCTTTGAAGTTCATTATGCGCATTTATCAGTATTAGATTTTCTGGTGTATTGGGATTTTTTCTTCTGTTCTTGATTTTTGATATCTGGATTATGTATCAGAACTTATTCACCTAAGATTGCCTTTTAGGTACCTCCTATTTTTACATTTTTTGTTATTTTATTAGATTTTCTGAAAACATTTATATAGATTCTGCCAAGGGACTTGTTCTTTCTATCTAAATGTTTTAAACTTCCTTTTCCTTAGAAGGACATTTTTGTATAGATTTTTGTACATTACAAAAGTTTATTTGGAACTTTGGAAGTCAGTTCCTTATTGGTAGGCCAAATCCTTCCTGAGATATCAGGAGGACAGACTGCCTGGGGTGAGGAGACCTCGCACTCTTATTGCTATAGCTGTAATTGTAAATCATGATAGAAAAGAACCTAAGATCTTAGTTGGTACCTTTCATGTTTGGTGGTCTGATAACAGGATAAAAAAACTGTCTCCGTCTACCCCTGTGACTACTGCTAATCCCACCTCCCTTGAAAAGGACTGAGCATCTGTTTGACAATGCAAAAGGCAAGAAAACCAGCTGACCTTGCACAATTCCCACCTACCTTTTCCATAAACCATTCCTCTACAATGCACAGGGGTTTCTCACTTGGGACCCCAACTATCCTTGTATCTTTATGAGCATTTGATTTGAACAAACACATTGTCAAACATGCGCGTCTGTGGATAACCCTCAGGGCTCATTTGAGGTAGGTAATACTGCCCTGGGTCAAGTGGGGGCACTTGTGCTAACTTTTGTTCCCACTGCAGCACAGAGAAGATACCCAGGGATGTCACCCAGGGTCCCCCATTTATACAGCCTGCAGCTGCCAGAAAGAGGCACTCAGTTTGGAACAGACTGCACTGCAGGATGGAGCTCCTTGTAGTCTAAGAGATCACATTCATTTACTTAGCCTGATGGGTCTCTTATTTTGCCTTTACTATTCCTTGTACTTATGTGTATAATGGACATTATTGTTGATTTTTTTTTGGACAGAATTAAACGGAGATGGCCGGGTTGGTGCCCCAACATTTATCTGAGGGACTTGCAATATTTCACTCGAACACAACACACATGCACACAAATATTAATGCGTATCGATGTTTGAACAATTTTTTTCTTTCCCTATTTCAGTAAAAAAGATAAAGCACTTGGTCTTTTACTCACACTTACTTGAACATATCCGGCCCTGAGACTTGACAAAAGAAATGAAAACACCAGGCAAAAATAAAAGCTTGCATTGGTACAATATTTGTTTATTTATATTTCTTTTTCTTACTTTTTTAAAAGAATTATTATTATAGAACATTTCCGGAGCAGTAGCAAAAAAGAAAGCACTCTACATACATTAAAAGAGGTGTTGCTACTACACTGCAGACACGAAGGCAGAGGACGACGCTGGTCAGTGAGCTCCACAGGACTGCAGCCAGTCTCCGCTTCATGTGGGCAGCAGATCTGCGCTGGCGGCCAGAGCTCGACGGAGCCTTTCTTTCCTGAGAGTGTGGGCGGTTTTCCCACTACTTTGCTCTGCCATACTGAATACAGTCCTGTGCGTTGCCACCCTGCGTTATTTCTCTAGAGACGGTAAAGACTTCATTCACTGGGGTTCTTTCTTATAAATGGCAAACAATCTACAGAGCGCTGAAAAGAAGACATCTGACGTTTGGCACATGTCTATTGTTTTTAAAGCAAAAGTGACTTTTGTGGATTTAAATCTATAAGGGAAATAAACAAAAAAATGCTTTTCAATCTTCAGGTTAATTTGTCACGAAAAAATCATTTTGAAAATGAACACAAACTGTTTCACACTAAATGTAACCAAATTTTTGTCACAAATGAATTAATAGCCCTATTTTCTGTTTGCCTTTTGTTATTGCATGTGTGTTACGCTGTCCCAGCCAGATCGAATACAGCAATCGTCGGCTCCCCCAATGCAAAGAAATTATAAGGTGAAAGTGCTGCACGCAATGTTAATTATTCAGGTTACAGTAGTTAAAAAAGGACTGTAACAATCCTACAACACAGTGAACAAGAAGCCCTCAGCTAGCAAAACTAAAAATATGTTTCCTTTTTCTGCAACCCTCTCAATTAACACAGAGGGCATAGTCATAATTCAACAAGAACATTGAAAAAATAGAAGTATATTCTATAGGATAGTTATAGTAATAAATACAGATCATTTTAGGGGGAGGGAGTACTATGTAAATCTTTAAGCCTCCATTTTTGCTTTTCAACAGTCATTAATAGAACATTTGTATAACAGAAAAAAATTCCATTATTATTATGACACTTGGAGAACATTCCAAGATTCAAAAATGTATATATGATGCCACCAGGTCCATTGTGGTTTACACAATGGTGGGAGCCAGCCATGGATTATCAGTGAGACCTTCACATCGCTGGCCTCCGAATACTCAGAACACACAAGTTGCCAGGCGGGGAGGATTCTGAAAATGAAAGGGTGTCCCACAATTTTTCTGGAACACTCATGAATCTGATTGTGCAAAATTTCTTCAATTTTGCTCATTTCCTCGCACTGTTGTGGATAATATAAATCCTCTTCCATCCAATGGACTAGTTCGTGCAAAGAGTCTAGTGGTCTTAGTGGCACTGGCGTTTTAGGACTGTTTTGTTTAATAGAAAAATGATATTATCTTTGCTCCTGTCCCATCTGTAGCATTCATCCAGCACAATATCTTTCAATCTGATATTGTCTAGTGGCAGCTGAAAAGAAAAAAATCTCACAGTTTCAACTGAAAAGCTTATCCCATAAAAATGACGAGTGTGAGGAGCCTTTTGTCTGTTCTGTTAGAAGATCAAATGGCTTTATCAATATAAACTGTGTGAGAGAGAAGAAAAGAAAGAGAAATATTTCAGTCTTGGTGCAGGAGTCCATTTGAGGCGATTCCAAATAGCTCTGGAAACAGAACAGAGACCAGCTCACTTATACACAAATCATCCATATAATCATTAGCATTGTTTTACCTTTTGGCCTTTATATGCTTTTTTTGAGTGTGGTGCTTTCAGTAAAATCTTCACAGTTTTCCTCTCATTGTCTGAGAACACATGAATGGGATTCAGACTTGACTGCTTCTGTTTTGTCTGAATGGCTGAAAAATGGCTATACATCCTAGAGTATCTGTAACTGTTAAAATTCTATATATAGTATATATATATATAAAAGAAAAATATAAACACATACACACTGAATATATATAGATCCACTTTGCAAATTTTGATAGTTAGGCCAGAGATGCTGATGAAGATGCATTTTCATTCATTGAGTCTCGAATATCCCTTCACAGTGAGACCATCTTCCATGGTGAAAGTCATGAGTCTGTTCATGAAAGACAGGGTAGCACGCTTTGGCCATTAGGAGGTGCTGTTTGCTACATTAAAACCGACACGCTCAAACACACAAAGTCACACACTCCACTGAGATAACAGGATCTGGGGAGCAAAGAGGGAGTTGAATTCCTTGTGCTGGTTTTAACCTAAGACTTTGTCAGTCTTAGACTGTAATTACCCTTGAAACAAATGACCTTCTTTCTTTCTTTCTTTCTTTCTTTCTTTCTTTCTTTCTTTCTTTCT
>JANRMT010062813.1:93199835-93239018 GCA_026402145.1 Polypterus bichir lapradei
AAGAAAGAAAGAAAGAAAGAAAGAAAGAAAGAAAGAAAGAAAGAAAGAAAGAAGATCCCAGACAGACTAATTATAATTATTTACATTAAGCGTACGTCTGCCAAAGATCTTAGAGCTTAGACCCCACAATTAACCATTTGGACCACCTGAAAGTATTTTATGATCTAGTCAAAAAATAGTGACCCCCATATAAAAAAGGGAACAGCTATGGAAGAAGAAGAAAAAGTTATGGTGTCATAAATCACTCAGTGTTAATTATTTGGTTTCTGACAAAAAAGTGTTATAGTAGCTGACAGTCAGCTCATCACAGGCAGGACAGGGAGGCAGTGGTCTGCGGGCACTTTATTGGCTGACCTGAGCCATGTGACTGAGTGGCAGCAGGCTGGATAGAGCCAGATGTTTTGGCGACAGCTTCCCATCTGGGGGGGAAGTGAAATGTAATGCATCTTTTGACAACTGTCCAGAAATTTTAAGAAAGATGGCAGAAACTTTCAGATACTGTAAAATTACTAAATAGGAGGCCCAGGTAGCCTTTAGTGCTTGATTTGGTCTCAGTAATGTCAAAGAGTGTGACAGTGGAGAGAAGAAAGTGATGAGGATGGCTGATGTTGACCGTGTTCATTTTGCAGGTGAGCACTGCTTTAACTTCACAAAGACTTGATTCTACCTTCCATGCTCTAAATTAACTATGCTGCAGCAGTGGTCTGAGGCAGAGTAGCAAACTGATTTACAGCACACAATTACCTTAATCCTTAAGATGAAGTACACAGATTTTATGTTTTTAGTCATTACCTGCATTGGAGTGCATTACTCTGAAAATGCAGTGAAGCCAACTATGTTGCTGAAATAAGTTGTGACTGTATGTAGTGTTGCACATATGGCATTCTGCATGTCTGTTTTGCATGATGCTGACCAGAACTGCAAGGTAGGATTGTTTTTGATGTATTATGTAATTTGTCAACCTAAGATATGCATATGCTAACACTGCTAATTTATTGAATATTTCCTAGTAGCAGACAATGAAGCACTAAAGGGACCGTTTGATTACTATAGGTTATTTCACACACTGTATAAGGGTGGTGAATACTTTTAATTAGTAACAGATGATAACATTATCAAGCCTGCCTAACCCAATTCAGGGTCAGGGGTGTTCAAGCCTATTGGGTGCCTATCAAAGCAACTCTAGGGTGCACTCAGTCACACCTAACATGGGGCCATTATTTGAATTACCATTTAACCTAACCTGCTGATCTTTGGACATGTAGGAAGAAGTACAATTATGAGAAAAATCCACATAAACACAAGAAAACTTCACACACTTAATAACTGGGCACAACGCACCAGGTCCAAGTAGCAACGGCAGCTACCAAGTCACTCTATGGAACCTGTTATTTAAACTAATCTAATTAATGAAGCCTAGAAGCTAGCTAGTGCTCAAAACAAAATGGTGCTATATAAAATAAAGGCTATTGTCTCATGTTGAGCCTAGTACAGTGGCTGCTGCTTATTGATAATCACAAGGACTGGTGCACAACTCTCAGTCTGGCCTCTGTCTGTATGTAGCTTGCACATTCTCCCCGGATCCCAGTTACTTCCACATCCTAATGACTTGTACAGTATATTCAGTTAATTAGTTAATCTAAGCAAGAAGAGGCTGTCCTGTAATGGAACAGTGCCCTCCATCCAGAAATAGTGTTTGAGTTGCATCTGCTGCTACTGGGATAGATGTAATGGAATGTATAAGTTCATATTATTGTTTTTTGTTTGTAAGAATCAGTAGTTTTTTTTTGTATTGAGCAATGGTAAAAAAAATCCTATCTTAATACATTTAAGGTTCTGCAATTGTAATTCAACAAAATGTGAAATACGTAAAAGGCTGTGAATGTACCTCATAGCCAGTTTCATGTTAAAACAGCCACTCATGTCTATCAGACAGTGGACCCTCTAATATACTGTATGTATATAAATTTGAATAGGTTGAAGGACTTTAGCCTTGCCAAGTTGCAGATTCATTACGCAGAACTAGTAATGGTGTCTCCCTGAACAAGGAAGTGCTGAGACTGCAGCATCTCTACTTTAGTTGGGAAGATGTTATATTGCTAGCCACAGAAGTTTAAAACCCTCAGAATGGGACATCACCAGGCACTTTTCATTTTCTGCTCCATTAAATGTCTGTGAGCAAACAATAGTTTGTGAAAGCTATATTTTATGGATCAAAAATTGCACATGTGGTGACATCCGGTTACGGCTTTACCTTGTAAACATCAAAGTTGTCTATGATGGCATCGAAGCATGTGTAGAGGTCATTTAACAGAGTGACGACCTGGAACACCAAGAAACAAAACATGAGTCACATTCACAAACTCATTAAGGGCGAGAGGACAGGACAATTCCTACGGGAATCATTTTCCTGTTGATCAGTATTAACATAGACATTTTTACGATTATTATATTTTTTGTGGAATTACCTGCATTGGGGTGCTCTCTGCTGACAATGATGTGAAGCCAACAATGTCACTGAAATAAATTGTGACTGTATCAAAGGCTTCAGCCTGCACAGTCTCTCCTCTCTTCAGCTGTTCTGCCACTGAACTGGAGAGACACAAGATGTATTAGCAGCCTGTCTGCATCTCATTCAGCATAATGACAACATGCACAAAAAAATTGTTAGCAACAAGCCATCTGCTGTCCTCCATTAAAGCACACTTTGGGCGTACAGTAGTGAAGCATGTTCAGCAGCCGCCTAACAGCTCAGTTTCTCAAATTCTGTTCCTACTTAGGGTGCATCCTGTTTGGAGTTTACACATTTTCCCTGTGTGTATGTGAACTTCATCTAGATCAGTGGTCTCAAACTCCGGTCCTGGAAGGCCACAGTGGCTGCAGGTTTTCATTGTAAACCTTTTCTTAATTATTAACTTGTTTTTGATGCTAATTAACTTCTTTTGAATTTTTTTTTAATTGACTTGTTCTTGAAGACTCAGACCCTTCTATTGTTTTTTTTTTCTTTAATTAGCAGTCAAACAATGATGAGGTATAAAATGAGCCAAAACATGACTACCAAACGCTAGAGAGAGAGAGACACACACACACACGCACATAGGCGCGCGAAAGACTCACACACACAGGTGCGGAGAGAGACACACACACACAGAGGCGCGTGCATTGTTGCAATGTTCCTTTTCTTGGTTGTTTATTAAATTACGGATTTTTCAAATGTTCATTTTTTTCCCTGTGCTTAAAACTCATAAAAAAAAGTGTTTTTAGCGAGCAGTTCGTATCGCTATAGCGCAAACTCTTACAGTGTTAGTTTTCTCTATTGTTCAAGGTTTTCTCAGTGTTATTCAATGTTTTTACATTTAGTTTACCATTATGCTGTGAATTCTATGGTATTATTAACTATATTTGTGCTTAAAAATCTTTAAAAAAATATATTTACATACAGTTCATACGGTCTGGAATGGATTAATTATATTTACATACAATCCTATGGGGGGAATTACTTCGGTTCACGACCAAATCGGTTTACGACCAGAGTTTTGGAACGAATTATGGTCGTGAACCGAGGTTCCACTGTATATATATATATATATATATATATATATACACGCCTAGATAATGTACTGTACAAGTACATTGTTGGAGGACCTACTTGCAGGGTTGGATGCAGATTAACATCATACCCTGGATGGAGCAATTGCAGGTTAAGGGCCTTGCTCAAGGGTCAAATGGAGTCAAATGGAGTATAGTCACTTCAAGCATTTACGGGACTTAAATTGGTAACCTTCCGATTTCTGGTGCAGATTCCTAGCCTCAGAGCCACCACTCCACCCAATAGATAGATAGATAGATAGATAGATACTTGCGCCGTATACGCCTAGATAATGTACTGTACATACATGATACAGTATGGTGTGGTTGTGAGTATGAGTGTGTCTCACAATACATTGATGCCCTCCCAACTTCATAGTGAATTAAGAGACTTTGGTAATGTTTTGGTACATATACAGTTGTATATAAATATGTTTTTGTGCATTAGTATGTGTTTTATATTGAATTTGCCAAGTAATTTGTTTTGTATTGTCTAAATGTAATTTTAGAGGAGCAAAGCAAATATTTTAGAGAGGTAAATAGCTGATTTGTTATAATAAGAGTAGAACTCAGAAAAAATCTGAAAATTTGCAAAAGGCAAGAAAAATGTTGAGTAGCAAATAGGGTTAACTCTTAAAATCAAAAATACCTCTAAATACCTTGCTTCATTCTGTCCATAGCAATTCAGTAAACACTCAATAACCCAGCAGGCTCTGCAGTTTCAACAACAGGGTGCAAGGCAATGGTGCACTGTTATTATGAATCTATGTGAATAAACCAGCATGGGAGCTTCCAAAGACAGCAAAATAATTAATGGTGTCATTTCATGTTTGCGTATTGGAAGGACAATTGATTTTACTAACACAGAATGACAGAGAAGCCTTAGGACGCTGGCATTTACTAGCTTGTGTCATGCTTGGGCGCATTGGGGACAGCTGAAGAGTGCTAATGACTGCAGTTCTACTGCTGCACCAGGGGTTAGCACTGTGTTCTAATGCCTCCCTCTCTTTCTCCCTCTGCAGACTGGACCTGCCTCTTCCTGTCAGAAGGGCCAAAATCGGAACAGTGGGACAGTTCTGTTTTGAACTCACATCTGTAGAGACGACTCTGCAATAAATGCATATTTTTTTAATCTTACTGCATCCAATTATATGGGGTGGCACAATTATTCTTTATTGTTGTCCTCTCTTTCTGTTACACTGGTAAAACTTACCTTAATGATGTTTAATATGATTAACAAAGCATTTCTTTTGGATGTGTGGAAAAGTCAGAATACTTAGTGAAAACCCAAGTAGACAAGTTATGAATGTTCACACTCAATACAAGCTATGAATAGGTGAGATGCTCAACTGAGAGCCCTGAGGCCGTAAGGTTGTACTTGTAAATGCCAACCACTGTACTGACCCTATGTCACCCTACAAATATAAAACTCCAGTAAAATTCCATCACGCATAAGAGACTATTCACGAACTGTGGCAGTATCTGGTACAGAAGAGCTTCAGCTTTGCGCTTCTCTTCTAGGTAGGCCTGAGTTCGGTCTTCTACCAGTTCTTCCAGATTGGTGGCATACTGTTCCATTCTAGAAAGAAGATTATCGAGTATGTTTGTACTGATGTCCCTGAAAAAAAAGAGGAAAAATACAGTATATGTGAAACAGTGGATCTTTTTCAAAGTCAGGGCATCCTCTCAATATAATTGCTGTGTGTAGAATTTAGCAAAAAGCGTGTCTTAAATATGAAGAACATTCCATATTTAATTTGCTGAAGAACAGCAATATTTCCTTCTTTTTTATTTCAATGGAGTTATCAGAATCTTTGATAAAGTTTTTTACCTGTTAAATTTACGTAAAAGAATCTTAATTTGACTGAATTCAGGTCGTTCAAAAGTATCTTCTGCCCAGCACCTCTGCATTAGCTGCCCAAGCTCCTCCGTGTGGCAGAGGGAACTCACAAAAGGGCGGAAGTATGTTCGCTCTCCAAGAATCACCTTGTCTATTATCTCTGTTGGAACAGTAAAGAAAGTCAAAGTGTATGGACATTAGATTTCATTGCAAAGGTCAGCCAGTTTAAAGAACATCATAAAATATACTTTAGTAATCCCACTCTAATAATGCAAACAACTACACAAGCAATTTAAAAATGCAAAACCTTTGAGAAGAAATGTTTCCTCTGTTGGAAGTAACAATGGGTGGGTGCTTGTTTGTTCTATAAAGAATACATTCTTGCCTTGGTCTTACTCCAGGCCAGACAGCATTCTCCTCCTTTTTGACATTGTGATGGACAGCCGGCATTTCAGTCTGGCCAGGACATCCCTGAACAGAAAGAAGGAGGTAGAGCAGGTTTTTTAGGACACTACCCTTTCGGGATGCTAGATGGCAACTCCCCTGGATGGAAATGGTTCTCCGGATTCCCTCCGGGCATCATGGGACATGGAGTCTGTTTCTTCAGCCCTGTTGGGTGCCGTGGGTGCCGCCAGGGGGAGCTCAGAAGGAACCTGGGGACTCCTACTGTTATTACGACCCGGAAGTACTTTGGAAGCACGAGGACGGAAGCCCGCAGTACTTCTGGGCTACTTGAGGAGGATGATGTGGCGTTTGACCCAGAGAAGGAACACTTCCAGGTCATGAACTATTTATGAGACTTTGGGAAACCCAGCAAAAGGAGCCGGAGTTGGGAGGTTAGGTGACTAAGCTGCTGGGAGTGGAGGATTGATTATTGTATTGATTATTGTCTATTATTATTTAATATTGGAGAACTGTGGCGAGTGTGGTGCTTTGTGCACTTTATTTGAAGAAAAATATTAAAAGTCTTCTTGGTGCTTTTTACAAGTGTGTCTTGGACGTCTGTCTGGTGGGTTTAGCGGGGCAACAGCACCTCTAGCGTCCACAACATTTACTAGGACAAAGCAGGTTTGAAAAAGAGTGGATGGATAGATGGACTGATGGCTGCTTACACGTACCGCTCCACTAGAGAGTTCCAAATTAACTTACACAATATCTTTAAAAGATTATAGCCATGGTTGAAAAATATAAAAGACTAATGAAAAGAGTTGTAGTGAATCATTTGAGGTACAGGCATTCATACTTTCAAATAACCATGCTGTAAAACTAAACAGGGATAGAATCATCTCACAGCAGACACATACAAAAACACAAAACAAAGAGCTAAACCAAAGCACTTAGGCATCCCAGGCAGGCTATTTGGAAGTATTCAAAATTATATCTCTAACCATTTCAATGGAAGTGAGGTTGAGGAGAAACAGATCCTTTTTATCTATATTCAAAACTTTTTATCTATATTCAAAAGTTGATGGGATTTACATTTTTCAGTAACAGATACACATTGTCAGGCACATGAGCATTGTCGGTGTTCTACAGGGACATTTGAGGGTGCATGGGTGCACATCTCTTACCCAGTTTTCACTTCTACCCTTATAGTGGAGAAGAACACCTTGGAGGGAAGCCATTGACATCACATTTGCCTCATACTTTACTCCAACCATTGTGGTCACCACAGATAATCTATCTGTGCTTCCTAGAGCCTCCATAATGACCATCAGTTGGGTATTTGGCTTGTAGAGTGACAAACGGATAAAAAGGATGTGGCTAGTCTGGGACCTGTGACACATCAGTCATCGCCACATTCTTAACCTTTAGTTTAGAAACGCTTCTGCATTTATTCTCATTAGGTGGTCATTGTCACATGATAGACCACCACTCATGAGGCAACAATGGTGTTCAGACACCATGTCATTTGCTGAATTTTTCAATCTTTTTTTCATTTCATTTAAAATGTCATTTGAATTAGGCATTCAATTTGGATCCAAACACTCCTCATGTCACTTGCTTCTTCTACTATCCAAAGCACAATTTTTTGAATACTTTGTAAAAAAAAACTGGCAAACATTTCCTTCTATTCCCAGTAAATTCTGAGAACAATGATTCACAGGAGTGGTAACAAACAGACTAAGCATGCCCAAAGTGTCTTTTTTCAGTTTTTATTTTGAAATTTTCCTTAACCAGATAAGCTCTTGGAAGATTTTCTTCATACATGGTGCTGCTCCAGCATTAGTTCAGCGTTATCTAAGTACCTGTGGGACAATAAAAACTTCCTCCTGAACAATGGAGCATCTCTGCCAAACCTTGAATCGTGTCACTGTGCTTAGACATAATGTCCTATTTGGCCGTAGATGCCTACCCCATGAGCCCTTGCAATGGATGCCACTCAGATTACAATGTACTTCCTTGTTCTCTTTCTTCTTTCCCTTCACTGCTGTTAAACATGGGTCACAATCTGTAAATACGGGACCTTTAATCAAATTTGCAATTTGTATTGTAATGATTTGAGTTCTTTTTAATTTTTCTCTGCCTTCCCTGAAGTTTAAAAAATCATCTTGGTGTCTTTTTGGGTTTTTTTACACCCAGTGAATCTATTTCTATTATTATTTCTAGATTTGAGCCTCCTTTTAAAAGTTTACTTTTAATTCACATTTAATTCACATTTTTGCTTTGCGCCCTCCCTGGATTTGTCAAAAAACGCTTTAGGGTCCCCTGATACCGAATACATTGATATCTCAATGACAGATGTGTGTTAGTCTGTGCGTATGTGTGTCTGAATGTCACAGTTTCTTGAGAACGGTCTAGAGCTAAAATGGCTGGATGGAAAAATACCAAACTCGAAACTTAAACCTGTTATGAGATAATGATGTGCTGATTAGTTTTTAAGCCAAATCATGCCAGAGAAAGAGGTACTCCAGAGGAACCCTCAAATATTGTAATTCTGCAACTAATTATCAATTCTTCTCATTAAATTCTATCATAATGACCTATTTTATGATCAGAAAGATCAGCATCAGAGCGGTAAATAATTACTGAAATGTTATGCAATAGTTTGGGTAATTTGGTTCCTAGGGTGCAAAGCCTACTGCCTCTCACATCCGAATTTTTTTCATTCTGTTCATCTATGTTGCTGGGTTTGTGTCAGCCATTACCATGACATTGTATCCTAGGATGCATCCGGAGGGTGTGCCTGTATAATGTTTACTCCAAAAAAGTCACTGGTATCAGAGATTGGACAAAGCATAGTAATTTATTTTTCTTGAATTCCTCATTACTGGTTATTTGAAACAAAGCTCTGCCTTTTTAACCTTGATTTTTGGTTCATGAATTAGCTCTGATTTGTATTCTTGTCTTATGCTTTTGACCCTTGCTTTGCTTTTTGACTCCATTTTTTTATCTGACCCTCACTATTTACTTTTTTGACTGACTGTCCTTTTTGTAGACAGTACAGGTACATAGTGTAAAGTGGAAAGGCAAGTGGGTGCTTGTCCATTGTGGCATACTTATATGTCTCTTTCCTATATCCCAGAACTGGGTATTGGAAGTGCTCTTATTATTTTTCAAATCTGGGCTTGAAGTGGCATCCATCTACTTAGTGCTATTTCTGATGAATGTGGCCTCCAAACATTAACTATGTTTCTTTTGTATCCTATCTTTTACCATTTTCTTTAATTTATAACTTTAGGCTGCTCTTAAGGAACAGGGGCTTTCAATTTCATCAGTTATTCTATACAATACAATACAATACAGTTTATTTTTGTGTAGCCCAAAATCACACAGGAAGTGCCGCAATGGGCTTTAACAGGCCCTGCCTCTTGACAGCCCCCCAGCCATGACTCTCTGAGAAGACAAGGAAAAACTCCCAAAAAAAACTTGTAGGGAAAAATGGAAGAAACCTTGGGAAAGGCAGTTCAAAGAGAGACCCCTTTCCAGGTAGGTTGGGCGTGCAGTGGGTGTCAAAAGAAGGTGGTCAATACAATACAATACACAGAACAGAACAAATCCTCAATACAGCATAAAAATAAAAGATTTAGAAGTAAGGAGCAGAATTTAACAGTAGATGATATCACATAATAAGATTTAGATATTTTTAGAGTCCTGGAGACCTCATCCATCAAGCAGCCTCCCCCATTTGGCCATTCCACAGCTGAAACAGTGCTGGGCCAGCCAATCCAATGAAAGGACCCCTCTTTCCCATGATTCCTGCAATCCTCCATCAGGGATGACTTTACCATAGGCAGGCAAACAACTTGGCAGGTGGGCCATGGCACCAATTGCCACATTTGAGTACCGAGAACAGAAACATAATAGGTGAGGGTTAGTATTCAATTATAACTATCATGTTACTTATGTTTTATTGCTAATGACTAACAACAGAGATGCAGTATGTACAGTTAATCAGCAGCTCTAGTCAGAATATGCTAAACTGAAGTAGTGAGTCTTCAGCCGGGATTTAAAGGCTGAGACCGAAGGGGCATCTCTTATAGTAGCAGGCAGACCATTCTACAGTTTAGGGGCCCTGTAACTAAAGGCTCGACCTCCCACTGTTATTTTATTAATCCTTGGAATCATAAGCAGACCGGCATCTTGAGATCTTAATGTGCGCTCAGGTTTTTAAGTCATGATAAGTTCAGGCAAGTAAGTCGGACCTTGGCCATTTAATGCTTTATATGTTAAAAGGAGGATTTTGAAATCTGCCCTAAACTTAACTGGAAGCCAGTGTAAGGATTTAAGAACTAGAGTTATGTGTTCATATTTTCTTGTTCTTGTAATAATTCTTGCAGCCACATTTTGGATTAACTGGAGGCTGTATAGAGAACAGTTTGAACAGCCAGTGAACACCGCATTGCAGTAGTCAATCCTACTAGAGATAAATGCATGAATTAATTTCTCAGAAACCTGTTTATTTAGAAAGCGCCTCAATTTCCTAACATTTTTAAGATGGAAGAAACATGTTTTGGACAACTTTGTAATATGTGCTTTAAATGACATGCTAGAATCAAAAATAACTCCTAGATTGCAGGCTGATTCAGTAAAATTAATTGGGATTCCAACTGAGTTAAATGACAACAAAATATTGCTGTGATCAGCATCATTCCCTCCAACAATTAACATCTCTGTTTTATCTGTATTTAAAGACAAGTAGTTCTCATTCATCTACTCCTTTAATTCGCTAACACAACTAATTAAAGACAACATCGGAGAAACTTCATTTGATTTAAATGAAAGGTATAACTGGGTGTCATCTGCATACGAGTGAAAATTAACATTATGTTTCCTAATGAGAGATCCCAGTGGAAGCATGTAAAGTGAAAACAGTAAAGGTCCCAGTACTGAGCCCTGCGGGACACCATATTGAACTTCTGTGTATAATGATGGAGTACTGTCAGCACATTTCTGTACATATTGGAATCGATTTGATAAATAAGAACTAAACCAAGCGAGCACGGGGCCTGTAAGCCCAACATCGTTTTCTAGCCTGTGCAGTAAAATAGAATGGTCAATGGTGTCAAATGCTGCACTTAAGTCTAACAACATAATTACAGTGGAGTTTCCTTCATCAGAGGATATCAGAATGTCATTTACATCCCGTGTTAGTGCCGTTTCTGTACTATGACGAGTGCGAAAACCAGACTGGAATTTCTCAAATAAATTGTAATGCGTAAAGTGTGACTGAAGCTGACTGGCGACAACTTTTTCTAGTATTTTAGAGAGAAACGGTACATTTGAAATAGGCCTATAATTATTTAGTATGTGTGGGTCTAGGTCTGACCTTTTATGTAATGTTTTAATGACTGACACTTTTAGTGCATCAGGTACTGTGCTATGCAATAATGAATTATTGATAATGTTTAGAATAGGCGCTGCAAGAACATCCATTGCACTTTTTACTAGTTTTGTTGGCACTGAATCTAGGGAACAAGTAGTGGGCTTCATTTTAGAAATTAAAGTTAAGACTTCCTGCTCAGTTACAGGATTAAAATTATTAAAGTGCTGAATGCAATGTGAGACAGGGTCTGCTAAGCTAGTATTTGGTTTGTACTGTGATGCAGAGATCTGGGATCTTATATTTTAAATTTTCTCATTGAAGAAATTCATAAAGTCTGTACTGCTAATATCTGTTGGTATTTTGCACTGTTGATCTGAATTCCCATTTGTTAATTTAGCCACTGTTCTAAACAGTACCCGAGGATTTTTATTATTGCTATCTATTAATGTAGAATAGTACTCTGAGCGAGCTTTAAAGAGGGCTTTTTTATATTTATTAACACTCTCTGTCCATGCAATTTGAAAGACATGTAGCTTTGTTGTTCTCCATCTGCGCTCCAGTTTTCAACACTCTAATTTAAGAGCTCGAGTGTTTTCATTAAACCAGGGAGAGTTTCTATGTGCTTTGATCACTTTTGTTTTAAGGGGAGCCACTGTGTCCAGAGCATCTCTCAAGGTCACATTATAATGTGATGTTAGCTGATCTAAATTGTATTCCACGTTTACATTTGATGTTAACTGATCTAAATGGTTTTCCACAATTACACTCGACTTACTCAAGGTATCTATAGATTTTGAAGCAGAATTACAATCTAGATGTCGCACTGTCTTTGTTTTAATCTGTGAGTGCATTGGCAAGGGCAGGACTAAATCAAATGTAATTAAGAAGTGATCGGAAATAACTTCATTTAATGGAGTAATATTTAAATTTTGAATTTCAACTTTGTAAGTTATAATTAAATCTAATGTGTGGTTATGATTATGAGTTGGACCTTTGACAATCTGACAAAATCCTACTGAATTTAACAAATAAGTAAAACATTTGCTAAAAGTGTCAGTTTCCACATCAATGTGTACATTAAAATCCCCCATCAGTACTACGTGATCATAATTTATAGCCAAATCAGATAAAAGGTTGCTAAATTCAGTCATGAACAATGAACATGGCCCTGGTGGTCTGTATACTAGCACTATAATTGTGTTGGAATCTGTATATATTTGTATATATTTAAAATGAATGCCTCAAAGGATGTAAAGTTGCCTAAATTTTTAGAAGTGATTTGCATTTTGTTACAATGAATTATTCCAAGGCCTCCTCCTCGACCAGAATCTCTAGACTTATGAAGGAACGAGTATCCATCTGGTGACGCCTCAGCTAGGGAAACAGTGTCATATTTACTAAGCCAGATTTCAGTCAGAAGACACTATCTCATCCTCTTGGTCACAGGTTCTTAAACAATGGGACGTAACCCATTTTGGGTTGTAATCTATTTCGGGTTGTAACTCATTTCAGGTCATGCGTTATTGGAATTTTGGTCATGCAGGGTTATGAATCACAATTGTATTCAATGGGAAAGGGTCACACATGGTTTCTGAAATGTCTAGTAGCTTAAGCAAATGCCACTGCTCTGCTATTAACCATGTCTGCAATTCCCTAAGGCAGGAGTGATGAAGATTGGAGACAATTTTCCAAAGGTGAAACTCCCCTCCCCGTTATGACGGTTGGCAGTGATTCTGGGTCTAGAAGACACAAAACAGGCAAAATTGGGTTGCAAGAAAAAAAGTTTAAGAACCACTGCTCTTGATAATTCCTCACTTTCTCATCACTGGGAAACCAGCGTCAACTCAAAACACTTTATTATGAAAGGTGGCTTGCTGCCCATTATCAACTGAATCTGTGTGGCAATGGGAACTTTCTTGTACTCCAACAATGTTGTGGAAGTGTGTTTTTAAAAACATTTCTTTAATATCCAAAAATTCAAATGATCAAAACATGAAACATAAAAGTACCCATCATTTATACACTAACCTTGTTCGAACCTTGATCCTAAATGCCATTTTCCCTGAATGAAGAAGACACAGTGTTCAAGTTCTGGTCTGAAGTATCTGATTTACTTGCATCGTCTCTTTTCATCCATCCATCTATTACCCAACCCACTATATCCTAACTACAGGGTCACGGGGGTTTGCTGGACCCAATCCCAGCCAACACAGGGCGTAAGGCAGGAAACAAACCCCAGGCAGGGCACCAGCCCACCGCAGGGCACACACACACACACACACACCCTAGGGACAATTTAGGATCGCCAATGCACCTAACCTGCATGCCTTTGGACTGTGTGAGGAAACCGGAGTACCTGGAGGAAACCCACACAGACACGGGGAGAACATGCAAACTCCACGCAGGGAGGACCTGGGAAGCGAACCAGGGTCTCCTAACTGCGAGGCACTGCTACCACTGCACCACTGTGCTGCCCCCTCTCATTTCAGTAATTTATTATTTCATGCCCACTTTTTTTTCTCCTAAATCTTTTTTCACTTCATCTTTCAGTTTCCCATTTTGAATTAAAGACAATTGCTGCAAAACATTCTGTATCCTCTGACTGCAACATTTTGCCAGATATGTATGGATTGAGTATCACAATCACCAGCCTTGAACACCCCGGCAGCAAACTTGGTTCGTATTTTTTCTATGCTGTTTCTGCTTGTTAACCTTTTATAAATTAATGTTTTGAACTAACATGCTATTGCGGGTGTATTATTCTTTGGAAGGAAGTGTGAACCCAGACCCCTTAAATGTAAGAATAAATTAAATATATTTAAAACAAATCTATGAACTACCCAATAAATATTGTATTCATAAATCATCAACTAAATGAAAAGTAAAAAAGTATAAAAACTTTTCAAATGTTCTAAACTGAAGTGCTCGTCTTTTATTTAGTGCCATCAGCCTGAGTATTAAACTGGCATAAGGCCGAGTGTCTTGGTGGCACTAAGAAGCTGGTAGCTGGCATAAAGAACAGACAAAGACTTCACACAAATGGCCACTTCAAGATGTGTGTGCATCCATAGAAACAGGGCATGAAGTCAGAAGCTGTTCAGCCCCAGTTCTTCTTGCACTTTCGGCCCCAGACAGGCACTGTTGCATTAGTAACGAAGAGTAAAGGTAAAGTCAGAGCAAAACATAATAGAACTGTAATATGAATGCTGTCCTGTCTAACTTTAACTTTATTAACAAATACCTAAAGACAAACTACACTTCGATACGGCAGGCACACCATTTTTATTTGTATACAAGAGACGGCAGATTTTAGAACAGAGTAACTTCAGTTGATTTATTCAGGGCTGGTTTACTGAGCAGTGATTTCTTGCTACCTTTTTTCCAATGAATAGGAGTAAAACAAAGTGAAGTGCAGTGAATGTTTATGAACCTGAACATTAAATCCTTAATAGACATCTTTATAGGACTAGGTGAAACAAGCAATACTGGGCACAAAAATGACCTCTCCTATCACGTATCAATGTTTACTTTTCATTTTAATGGTGGCACTCATTGCAATTTGCACAGAATATATTAAGCAGCCACTTAGATACAGATGTATTTCATAGCTTAATGTCTGCCGCTTGAGTGAGATGGAATTAATCACACTGTAATTATTGCTGGCTCACTGAATAGCTCTGAGAAACAGCAAGATTAGATGGTAAACTAAACATAGAGATGACATAAATGAAGTTTGTATTTGGGAACACGGTAGTTAAAAAGACGGGATAGGAGACAAATGATGAAATGCAGTTTGTTCCTAATCACTGGCATTCTGTCCGGGATTTGCTTTGTGCCCAACTCTCCACAAATGATAGGTTAGAAAACAGGCAGATGGATTATTTCTAACATTTTTTTTAGTAAGGAGTGGTAAAGTAGCACATTTAAGCAGCATTGTTGCCTCAGATTGTTTAAACCTGACTGAGGTATTGCGTATGTGAAGTCAGCATGATGTCTCCTGTTCAAATGGCTTTCCACTTCAGATTCTTTGTTTAGTTTAAAGACAACTATTAAATTGACTGCTACTCATGAGTGTTTGTTTGTTTTTTGATGGACCTTTTACTTCTCGAAAAACCTCTGGGTTCATGCAACCTTTTTTGACAAAGGGAGTTCAAAACAATGGATGGCTCTGGCCAGGCAATATCATATATGCCACTATCGCTATCATTTAATTATAATGAACATATTCAAGCAAACCCTAGACTCCAGCTCATTTTCCTGTTTGTTTGTCTCCAATGTCTACTGTATTTGTTCATGACTATTATTTTTGCTTCATCTTTCTAAAACTTTTTGCTTCAATACATATACACAATTTGATAAATTCCTATTGTGACACTGCTTTCTGTCTTGGTTTTCTAGAAATTTTTAGATTGTCAAGTTCTGTTTTGGTATCTGCTTTAATTTGTTTCCTGCTTCTATTATTGCCAGTCACAAGCCCAATTCAGATAGAATTAGTTTTACACCAGGAAGTGAGGTGAAGTATTTCTTAGTAATAGTTACCAGAGGGATGCTAAAATTTTAGTCCAGTCCAAATCGCTCATCTCAGTGACTTTTATGGACTACATGTCAGTAAAGATTATGGTGCTTTTAACCTTGGAAAAGTCCATACAAACAAACAGGTTAAACTAGTCCTGTGAGAACTAACATGTCAGTAAAATTCTGTCATTTGAACAATCCAGATGGATCTAAAATTGCAGAGGTTCTCTAGTAATAATTACTTTACTCTGTCTCTTCTTAATGGGAAAGAGTCGCGTTCGGTTTACAGGCAGCTTATGCAAACACCACCATGATCCGTGATTAATTACTCCAAATTATTTTTTTACACCAGAACATGGTGTGCAGTAATTATTACTGCAATTTTAGTCCCATTTGACTCACTCATGTCAGTAACTTTTAATGGAGTGTGTATTCACATTTTAGTAATGGTTACAGAGCCATTTACCTTCTATAAAAAGTCCATAAAGAAATAAACACAGATTAAACAAGTTCCATGTGAATAGACATATCAATAAAATTCTGTCTTTCCCTTTGAAAATGTCATTTCCCCTGGGATTTTGGATGATTTTATAGAAAAAAAGGAGTCAATGCTCTGTGCACCCCTAATTCAAACACATCATTGCCACATCGGTCAAGTAGATGAGTTTGTGGACACATTAGCGATTTGCATGGGATGAAAATTACAGAGGACCTCCAGTAATAATTTTTTAGCCCACCACCTTTCGTAAAACTAATCCTGCTCAAATTGAGCTTTACTCTGTAATTCATTAACAACTGTTTTGTAGCAGCCATGTGATGGGATTGGTGGAATAAAAGAGGAGTTCAGCCATCTAAAAAGCTGTCTAAGCCTTTTGTTTTATTTAGTGTTTGGTGCATTTGAAATTTTGTATTCAAATTTGCCCATCAAGGTACCTTTGATTGTTCTCTGAATGGCTTGTTGTTTTTTTAATCTTATACTTGCTGCTGATAACAATTTCACTTGAGGAAAAATAAAGACTAATTTATTTCCAATTTATCTCTATTCATGGTTCTAGTTTCTATTACTGCCCAGATGACTCACTCTCATTCATGAACAATGCACTTCTCAAGCCACAGGCAGCGGTTCGCTTGTCACCTGTTAAATTTCTGTCTTTAGTATGTTCCTGAATGTCTTAAAGCTGTAGCTTGTCTGCATGAGCATGATAGCTATCTTTAACAAAGGAATTAGGAGATTTTGTGCCCTCATATTTGGCGGAGCTCTGTGCATTCACATAAATTCTGGCACCCAGGTGTTGAATGTGATGGGAAGGCCCAGTGACGTTGAGTTCGCTCATAAACAGTAGTGTGAACAAAGAAATCAAAGTGAGGTATGCCATACTGTGCTTTGATCATTTCATAAGGTACTTGTATTATAATATCAATGTTACTCATTTTACTCAGCTTCAACCTGTTATTTTCAAACATTAATGATGCTGTTCTCCTGATGCAACTTTCTCGTAAGTTAAAAAAAATATGCATTTACACGAAAAGAACATACAGTATGAGAAGTGACATTCATAAACACTTATTGGACATATAATTGGGCACACCAGCTCACAAACACAAATGGCCTCTTCTTCTTCATACAGCCAACCAAGTGGCTGCAATTCAGTATAAGCAAAGCTTAGAATAGGTGAGACTCATCATTTAAGATATCATGACTGTGATATAAATGCTGGTGTCGGATGGACAGTTCCAGTATTTTACAAACAGCTGTCCTCCTGTAATTTTCACTCACTGCACACTCGAGTTTATACTGAATTAAACAAAAAAACATCCAATGATCAGCAGTTCTGAGGGTGAAAACAACTTGTGAATGAGAGGGGCCAGAGGAACCTTTTTTTCAAATGACTACCCTTAAGAAGGATACTGAACCATGTCAGGAATCTCAAGCTGGCTCTGCAAATATAACTGTGGCTTCAGTGTACTCCTGAACATTCTCTACATCTCAGCCTAACAGAACATCTTTGGAATGACTTGGAAAAGGAGATATGCATGAAAGTGTATCTGAAAAATGTGCTGCAACTGCATGACACTATCAAACCAGGACAGACCAAAATCCCTAAGGAATGTTTCCAGCACCTTTTTGATTCTATGCTTTGAGGAAAACTTGTGCTATTCTGGAGCCAAAAGGTGGGACTGCCTGGTAGGGTACTAAATGGGTCATTAGTATTTTTGTTTTTCTTTTTCTCTGAAATCAAACATTTATTTTAAGTGTTTTTGAGGGTTTTGATTATGGTTATGACATTCATTTTTGCAAATTCCAACTGCATATAAAGTTATCTAATTTTTTGGACAGTTTTATCCACCATTTTGTATTTCTTATGATTGGCGCAGTGGGTAGCGCTGCTGCCTCGCAGGTTCGCTTCCGGGGTCCTCCCTGCATGGAGCTTGCAAGTTCTCCCCGTGTCTGCATGGGTTTTTTCCGGGTGCTCTGGTTTCCTCCCACAGTCCAAAGACATGCAGGTTAGGTGCATTGGCGATTCTAAATTGTTCCTAGTGTGTGTGTCCCTGCGGTGGACTGGCACTCTGCCCGGGGTTTGTTTCCTGCCTTGCGCCCTGTGTTGGCTGGGATTGGCTCAAGCAGATCCCCATGACCCTGTAGATAGGATATAGCGGGTTGGATACTGGATGGATGGATTTATATAGCACCTTTCCCATGCTCAATAAGGATGTGTCCTTGGAGGTCATGACCTTTAGGTAACAATGTAATTTAGGAATTTACTTCTTTATCAGGGTTGCTGATACAAACACCTTTTTCTTAGCACTCTTTCTTAAAGTTTTTGGTATTATTTTCTGGTTTTAACCTTTTTGCATTGTATTTTTGACCATGATTTTTGTCTTTCATTTTGGCTTTAATGCTTGTGGCTTTAATCCCCCAGTTTTGATCCTCATTAGTTACTTGCCTATTCTCCCAGTCATTTTTCAAATCTTGTCAGTTCCTTGACATAACACAGGTGTACTCAATAAAATGTCTACTGGATGTACACTCCACATAGGGACACCTCACTGAAGGTCATTTCATTTTAATTAAAGACCCTTTACATCCACGCCGTAGCATAGGATGAGTGACAAAAATCCAATTTTCTTCTCGCTTTAAATTTCATGTACAAAGCAGGTTAGGGGTAGGGTTAGGTTTCAGGAAAGCATTTTATGTAGTGAGGACACAGCAACAAGAATGAATACAATTACTGTAATGAAATGCTCTCCTGCCTACGATGATCCAAAACATTGTTCTGTCATGATCTGTCGATAACATGATGTTACTCCCCCTTCCAGTACACAAACTCACGGTAAAAAATCTACATGCATAGAGCAGAATGTAAGCACTTTTTCAGTCTAATTTATATAACTGATACATTTTTTTATAATTTGTTTATATTTAGACAACACTGCATTAGTTTAGAAGACTATTGACTCTTTTCCACGAGAATGATGTGATGGCATGCGGTTACATATTTGCCCAATAAACTCAGTAATGAAAACAAACAAAATGAATGCCCTGTGTTCTTTACTTGGCTGGTCTGTTTGGACATTTTTTTTACGCAGAACCACAGGCATTTTCTCCCCTTTATTGCAGTCTTCAACTCCTTGACCTTTGGCGTGTGCCTTACACCTGTATTTTGCAGCTTATTCGTATGCTTGTCTTTATGTACCGATTGATGGTTTTGCCTTCAGTCGCTTGTTTATTCTTCTGAACCGCACAATACTGTGAAGAGTATTTAAATGGTTGCTATTCTTTTGAGTTTTCATAAATTAAAATGATACTCGTCTCTAGTCATTCTCTGAAAAAATCTATTCCCCTGTTGAACAAGAAAGAAAGAAAGAAAGAAAGAAAGAAAGAAAGAAAGAAAGAAAGAAAGAAAGAAAGAAAGAAAGAAAGAAAGAAAGAAAAAGCTCAGTTTGCGCAACTATCTGCTTGCTTGTCTGAACAAGTAAGAAATATTGAAGAAAAAAATGCTTTCTAGTCATTAAGATAATTATTACAGAGCTATTTCTTCAAGTGTTATTTATGAATGCAGACGAGACTGTCTGTTTCCCTAATGTGCCTGTTTTCAATCAATAATTTACAATTGTATGGTCAAGAACCCATAATCTAATAGCAGCTATCATTCTAGGTTGTAACATTTAACATTTCTTAATAAAGTTACAAGTGGCACTTATTGATTTGATATTTTTGTTAAATGCAGTTTTATTGAAAGCAGTATACATGTCTGGCTTTGAGTCTCCAACATCTGTTCCCATGCTTATTTAGCCTATAAAAAACAAAGGAGCAGTGCATGATTACTCTGAGTTACTAATTGCTAAAATTCACATACCGAAAGGCATGTGAAAGACAATAAAAGGCACAGGAAGAACTGTTTAAAAATTAAATGTTGTAATAAAAATGTTCATATGTATATAACCTAAAGATGAACATGACGCTAAAATGACTTGTTTAGATTTGGCAATTTGCTTAAAACTCCAGCCAATAAATACGACAGCAGAATTTATGACCATCTGATATGTTGTACAGTAACACAGCAAGCTATTACTGGGAAATGCCACAGAAAGGTCATGTAAAAAAGAAACCTGCATGATCACCAGCTTACTCAGTGCTTTAGTATGTTTATGGAAATAATAAATCAGATTCAGATTATGATAAGGTCACTAGAGCCACTGTTCACACTGGCCACATAGTTCTTTCAAAGAAAATGATGTCAGGATCAGAAAAAGAATACTAGACCTGAACCCAACAAACATGAGGTCAACAGAAAAGAAAGTAATATTTAAAGTGAAGGTTCCCGTGTGCTGCAAAGAGACAACATAACAGCCAGGCAGCTGTGGACACCAGAGATCTTAAAATGGTTTAATAACTGTACTTTCTGTATGGACAGCGCTCAATGAAAACCCAAAGAATATGCATATGCATGCAATCTATTTATTCAATTTCAGACTCAGAGTAGCCACATTTGGATGCAAGATGAAAATCAACCCTGGACCAGGCACCGGCCACTCATACGGGCCAATTTAATGTTAGTATCTCTGGATGAAGGGGGAAAAACTGGAGAACCTACAGAAAACCCCAGAGAAACACAATGAAAAAATGTGCAGACACAAGTTGAGCCAGGATTGGACCTCTGAGAAATCTAATGCATCACCAACATGCTGCCTGCCCTGACTTACTTTCAAAAAATATTGAGATCACTTTTTCATACTGACCCCCACATTTAAGTAAACTGTGTCACACTGTCTTGAAGCCTATTAGCCTACTGGCATGCTCCAATTGGTTTTCTGAATGGAGTCTGAGTGTGACTGTCAAACACTGGAATCCAAGTGAAGAACTTTTAGCTGTGGCTGCTATAGCAACCACAGACATTTTCTAATGACATTTGCACCATTAGTTGGAAAAAAAAAATCCACTTGAAGGCGAGTGACAGGCTCACTGATCTGAGGTTTCAAGCAGTCTCCTTGATCTCAGGTCACAGAGTGACTTCCTGATCTAAGAGCCCAAAGATGAAAGTTTATGACTCATTTGCTGTGCCCTTTCAAAGAGATACATGTATTATACATTTATAAGAACATTATTAAAATAATCCTGGCATAAAAACCCCTCACAAATGAAATAAACTTAAACTTGTCATAATACACCTGTGTTAGTGTCAGAAACAATTAAACACCTGGAAAATACTCCATCCTGGGGATCTGCAAACTGCTTTTATTAAACAGATTCATTTGCACATCTCTTTAAAGGAGCAGCAAGCATTTCATAAATATCTTGAAACACATTTTAAATATTGCTAACTTAACAGGAACCGATTTATATATACAGGTATACTGTGGTGGGCTGGCACGGGTCCCGGGTCCCGGGTCCTCCCTGCATATTCTCCCCGTGTCTGCATGGGGTTTCCTCCAGGTACTCCGGTTTCCTCCCACAGTCCAAAGTCATGCAGGTTAGGTGCATTGGTGATCCTAAATTGTCCCTAGTGTGTGTGTGTGTGTGTGTGTGCGCAACCTGCGGTGGGCTGGCGCCCTGCTCGGGGTTTGTTTCCTGCCTTGCACCCTGTGTTGGCTGGGATTGGCTTCAGCAGACCCCCGTGACCCTGTAATTAGGATATAGCGGGTTGGATAATGGATGGATGGATATATATATGTATAAAATCAAAGATACAGTATGTAATCTATAAGTACCATAAAATATGTCTTTAAATAGGTTAAACTTTATAATTCTTTATAGCCACTGACAGTTTTCAAACTAATTTAAATATCCTTATTTCAGATGAAGAAATGGACTATACAGTAAACCAGATTTCTTGATTTCTTATAGTCTCACCATGTGGATAACGTGTGGAATTAAAAAAGGTACACACAATGTTAGGTTTTATTGTAAAAACTGTACAGTATAAACTGCATATAATATACAGTGTCCTAGTGAGACCACGCCTGGAATACTGTGTACAGTTTCTGGCCATCACAATTCAAAAAAGACCTTGCAATTCTACTGTAGACCAAGCAACCAAGTTCATCTGAGAACTAAAGTGTTTGTCATGCCTTAGTCTCACAGAATTAAACATCTTTAGTGTTGAGCAGAGAACTCTAAACAGGGATCTAATATATGTGTTCCAAATACACAAACAAACTGAAAAAGATGATCCAGCATAATTCTTTCAATTAAAAGATGAATCACGCACATGTGGAAATACATTAGAACATCAGAAAAATTTACACAAGAACAGGCCGTTCAGCCAAACAAAGCTCACCAGTCTTATCCACTAAATTCTTCTAAAAAACATCGTCTAGTTTTGAAAGTCCCTAAAGTCTTACTGTCTATCACACTACTTGGTAGCTTATTCCAAGCTCTCTGTGTAAAGAAAAACTGTCTAATGTTTGTGCCAAATTTACCCTTCACAAGTTTCCAACTGCGTCCCTGTGTTCTTGATGAACTCATTTTAATATAACAGTCTCGATCCACTGTATTAATTCCCTTCATAATTGTAAACACTCTAATCATGTATCGTCTTAATTTCCTTTTGCTTAAACCAAAAATGCTCAGCTCTTTTAATCTTTCTTTATAATTCATCCCCTGTTGCCCTGGAATCAGCCCAGTCGCTCTTCTCTTGACCTTTTCTAGTGCTGTTATGTCCTTTTTGTAGCCTGGAGACCAAAACTGCACACAGTACTCCAGATGAGGCCTCACCTGTGCATTATAAAACGTGAGCAGAACCCTCTTGGACTTGTACGCTACACATTGTGCTATATAACCTAACATTCTGTTAGCCTTCTTAATGTCTTCTGAACACTGTCTGGAAGTTGAAAATGTAGAATCCACTATGACTCCTAAATCATTCTCATAAGGTGTATTCTTGATTTTCAGACCTCCCATTGTGTATTCAAACATAACAGTTTAATTTCCTACATGTAATACTTTACATTTACTAATATTAAATTTCATCTGCCACAAATCTGCCCAAGCCTGTATGTTGTCCAAATCCCGCTGTAATGATTCAATGGATTCCAGATTATCTACCAATCCACCTGTCAGGGTGTCATCTCCAAACTTTACCAGCTTCTTACTGATATTCCTATCCAAATCATTTATATATTAAAAATAGCAGCATTTGTAACATTTTTAAACCTGTTCCACTGCTACTTGACTGTCTCCACACTTAAACGCTTATCCCAGGCTATCTTTCTTAGACTTTGATGAAAAAAAATTGCTCAAGATTAGCCTCTAAAGCCATCCTTTGGAAAGTCCAACATCCTTGCATTGCATTGCACTGGCCACATTATTCAAATTTGACTTTGGATTACTGAAACTAGTTAACTTTTTCTTTTCTTTTGTTAAAAATTAAACGATTTAACTTCAATGTTAAAAACTTCTGGCCCCTTAAGCTCCTGTAATATTCTCCTGCTCAACTGCCTACTGTTTGTTCTTTTACGAGGTTAGCCTTACTTTTCTTTCTCCTCTCCTAACTTTGTGTTCCTTTTTTTCCTCACTTAAAAGCTCTCCATTCACTCTTTTTTTATTCCTTCATATTAATGAAATCTTTACACTGTTGCTCTCTTAACTGCTCTACTTCCAACCATCTAAGAACAGTTCAATTTAGAAATACTCACTTACAGAATATTCATTGCAGGTTAATTTCTTACTGCCTTGTCTGCTCCTACAGCCGCTTGTGTCTTATCGGTATCTTAACACTAGCCGCCTGCCTACGTGCATCAGAGCCCTTCTCTTCACCACTTTGAAATCAACTGCTGCCTTCTTAACCCATTAAGGATTTATTGTTTCTGTTACTTACTACAATGCTGGTTATTTACTTACAGAGATGTCGGTGTCAGTTACTCCTGCTTACTGCCCTGCTTCATCAACACTAGTTTTAATGCAAACAAGAACAAGTACAAATACAAATATAAGTAACTTATCCAAACACTCCCTCAATCACTCAGTTGTATTTGCTCCTATGTGAGTTAAAAAAAGCAAAAAACCCTTCTAAAGGAAAAAAAAGGTTTAAAATTTCCCACATGGCCCCTTAGCAGCAACCAGTTTTTTGGAGCTAAATTTATTTTTTAATTAACTCTCATATCACAAAAAACACAAAACTCTCAGCTGTTTCTTTTTTATTTGCAGGGATAACATTTGTATGTCAGTACCTGACGTCAGCATGTCAGAATAAAGGCAACGTGGATTTAAGCTGGAATCCAGGAAGCACTTCTTTACACAAAGAATCACGGGAATCTAGGATAAACTGGCAAGTCATGTAGTTGAAGTGAAAACATTGACAACTTTTAGTTAGTACAGTATTTGGATGAGTTATTGGGATAAATTAGGTATTAGCTAACCCAAAGGTCTGATGGACTGAATGGTCTCCTTGGGTTTGTCAGTGGAATAGCGTTTGCACGTAATTACTTCTTTGACATGTTGTTAAGCACTTTCAGCTACATCCATTTTATGAAAATTGGGCTATACAAATAAATGTTGTTGATGTAATGATTAAAATTGGATTTGAATCCTGGCACTTTATTGTTATTGTGTAGCTTATTTGCTCTCCATGATTTCATACTAATTATAAACTGTGTCATTCGAAAGTATTCCAATCCACACACATTTTTCACATTTTGTTATGTTGCAGCCTTACATTCACAACCATTAAACATCAAACAACACTCAATACCCCAGAATGACAAAGTAAAAAAAAAGAATTTTAGGAATTGTTGCAAATGTATTAAAAATTAAAAACTGAAATATCACATTGACACAAGTATTCTGGCCCTTTACTTGCTGAAGCCTATTTGACAACTATTACAGCCTGGAAACTTCTTGGGTATGACACAACAAGCATCTCGCATTTGGATTTGGGGATTTTCTGCCATTTTCTCTTCAGTTCCCTTCACTTTCTGTCAGGTGGGATGGAGACCATCAGAGGAAAGCAGGTCTCACCAGATATGTTCAATTGGGTTCAAGTCTAGAGTCTCACTGAACCATTCAAGAACATTCTCTGTATTGTCCCTAACCCATTCCCCATCTTATCTGCTCTTTGTGTTTAGGGTCATTGCCTTTTTGGGAGGATATTCTTAGGTCCAGAGCACTTTGGAGCAGGTTTTCATTCAGGGCATGTCTTAACTTTCCCTCAATCCTGACTAGTCTCCCAATCTCTGCCACTGAAAAACAACCCAACAGCATGATGTTGCCACCACCTATTTTCACTGTTGGAATGGTATTGCACAGGTGATGAGCAGTGCCTGGTTTCCTCCAGATATGATGCTTAGAACTGAGACCAAACAGTTCAGGTATGTTTTCATCAGACCAGAGGATCTTGTTTCTTACAGGCTGAGAGTACTTCCCTTTTTTCAAACTCCAAGTGGGCTTTTATGTGTCATTTGACTACTCTGCTATAATGCCCAGATTAGTAGAGTGTTGCTGTGATGTGTGTTCTTAAGGATGTTTCTCCCATATCCACACTGATTCTTTAGAGCTTAGTCAGTTCTTGGTCACCTGTCTTAGCATGGCCCTTCTTCCAAGATTGCTCTGCTTGGCCTGACAGCCAGCTCTAGGAAGAGTTGTGGTTGTTCCAAACTTCTTCCATTTAAAAATTACAGTGGCCACTGTGCTCTTGGAAACCTTCAATGCTGCATATTTGTGTGTTTCCTTTCCCTGATTTGGGCCACAGTACAATCCTGTCTTTAAGCTCTGCATGCAATTCCTTCATCCTCATGGTTTGTCTTTTGCTCGATACACATTGTCTGCTGTGCTTTTCCTAATCATCTCCAATCAACTGAACAGACCACAAGTGGACTCCAAATAAGGTGTAAAACACCTCAACTATCATTTTATAATTATCAGTAGAATGGGATGCACCTGGACTAGATTTCAAGTGTCAGAAGAAAAGAACTAAATTCAATACTGAATCAATGAGGGGACAAATGATTGTAGATGATTATACCATAAGGCTGCAACATAACAAAATGTGTAAAAACTAAAGGGGTGCTGTCAAAGTAGGCTTCAGCCCAGTGTGGTCCTTAACTGAATTAAGCAGATTTAAGAATGTTATGTTATTGTCTGATTACAGCATGATTAATTGCCATTATTACACCATACAGGGAAATGATTCAGAGACAATCAGGATTTGAAAAATGGCTGGAAAAAAACAATTGACTGAATTTAAATAGAAAAAGAAATGCATTAAATCTTTATACAGTCTTTATGTCCATGTTGATTAATGACAGCTGTGGGCTCTAAGCAAAGAAAAGCCTCTACTGTCATATTATTGTCACTATTCAAGAAGTGGCTATAGAGGTGGTCCACTCCTACAAGTACTTGGCGGTTCACATTAATTGAAGGGTTGGATTCGTCTCGGAATACAGGGGAACTGTATAAGAAATGGTACAGCACTTTCTTTTTCCTAGAAGACTGTGTTCCTTTAATGTGGGAATTGACATGCTACACAACTTCTATAAATCTGTGATGGCCAGTGTGATTTTCTATGCTGTGGTATACTGGGCTGGCAACATCACTTCAAGACAGGCCCACCAAATCAACAAGCTAATTACAATGGCAGGCTCAGTTATAGGAAACACTGTGGACACTCTGGAGGTAGTAGGGAAGGAGAGAATTAAAATAAAATCGAGTTCCATTATGAACAACGCTGCACATCCTCTATGTGACACACTAACACAGAGGACTTTCAGCTAAAGAATTATTCAGTAGAAGGGTCTCAATTAAAGTTACTTGGGCTTCTTTATATCAACAGCAACACATCTTCATCATGCCCCATTGTGATAGCCAAGTCAGAAGTTTTCTTTCTTTTTAATTTTCTTGCTTTATAGTCATTCTGGTGTGTGTTCAGACCAAAGTGTTTTTGTATATTTATTATTTGTTTATTTACTTAATTACACATTTATTTATTTAAAGAGCTTTTCTGAAAAGCTAAATTTCCCCAAGGGACAAATAAATTTCTATCTCTCTGTCTATCTTTCTATCAACACCATCCAACCTCTGCTCCTTAGGGACAAGCTAACAGAGATGGGAGTAGATTCATGCCTGGTGGCATGGATCTTACAGAGAGACCTCAATATGTGCATCTTGGGAACTGCAGGTCTGACATTGTGGTCAGCAGCACAGGGGCGCCGCAGGGAACTGTACTTTCTCCGGTCCTGTCCAGCCTATATACATTGGACTTCCAATACAACTCGGAGTCCTGCCACATGCAAAAGTTTGCTGATGACAATGCTATCGTGGGCTGCATCAGGAGTGGGCAGGATGAGGAGTATAGGAACCTAATCAAGGACTTTGTTAAATGGTGCGACTCAAACCACTTACAGCTGAACACCAGCAAAACCAAGGAGCTGGTGGAGGATTTTAGGAGACCCAGGCCCCTCATGGACCCCACGATTATCAGAGGCGACTGTGTGCAGAGAGTGCAGATCTATAAATACCTGGGAGTGCAGCTGGATGATAAATTGGACTGGACTGCCAATACTGATGCTCTGTGCAAGGGAGGACAGAGCCAACTATACTTCCTTAGAAGGCTGGCGTCTTCCAACATCTGCAATAAGATGCTGCAGATGTTCTATCAGATGGTTGTGGCGAGCACCCTCTTCTACGCGGTGGTGTGCTGGGGAGGCAGCATAAAGAAGAAGGACACCTCACGCCTGGACAAACTGGTGAGGAAGGCAGGCTCTATTGTAGGCATGCAGCTGGACAGTTTGACATCCGTGGCAGAGCGACGGGCGCTGAGCAGGCTCCTGTCAATCATGAAGAATCTACTGCATCCACTGAACAGTATCATCTCCAGGCAGAGGAGCAGCTTCAGCGACAGACTGCTGTCACTGTCCTGCTCCACTGACAGACTGAGGAGATCTTTCCTCCCCCACATTATGCGACTCTTCAGTTCCACCTTAACATCATACAAAGTTATTGTCTGTTATACCTGCATTTTTATCACTCTTTAATTTAATATTGTTTTTTATCAGTATGCTGCTACTGGAGTATGTGAATTTCCCCTTGGGGATTAATAAAGTATCTATCTATCTATCTATCTATCTATCTATCTATCTATCTATCTATCTATCTATCGTAACCAATCAGGATGTCTATTTGTACTGATATCAAATACCATTTTAATATTTAGTGTTTCAATGCTAAATCAAGTACAGGAATGAGAAAATTAATTAAATATAAACATGTACTAGTTAAAGTATACAGTCTTTACCACCCCTTAATAAGACAACTTAATTTCACAAGTGTCATACCAAAAGTAATGAGCATATTGAACTTACAAGATATGCTTTAAGATATTGCCATGAACATTATTGTAATGTGTAGCTCCATCTATCACCTCACTGAATGAAAAATGGTGCCACTTGACTCAGTCAAATGTTCAGATCTGATTGGCTGAGAAGATGTCATTTCAACAACTTACAGTGACTACATATCTTGTGAAGAAGGAAATCCCTAGGGCTGACACAAACATAGAACTTCCACCTATATATGGAGGCACCTGCATAGCATCTAGCAGTGTTAGACATTGGGTAAAGTATTTTAAAGCCAGGAACACAGGGAGCTCTGTAGTGGCCCACTACAGCTGCCTCTGCTAAGAGCAAAGGAGAATATCAATGAGCTTAGCAAACAGAGATGTGTGGCAGTCGATAAAATTAAACAGCTGCAGGAGATCTTCAAACTACTTGACAGATCACAAAAATTCATCACTTGGGTTGCTAGTTGTGTAGAGAAGTAGCAACAGAATGTAGATTTGATTCACATTGTAATACTATATACATTCCATTATTGAATTGTAAAATTAATATGCTTATTTCTTTTGAAACAATATTCATAGCTTCATTACTAAAATATGATTGAAAACATTTGCTGTAAGTAACATTCACAATATTTGGTGACATAAGAAATGAAATGTGATTACAAACAAGTTGGACTGACAGGTGAAGTCAACATTAATTGTTTCCAGTACAAACTTCAGAGTCACCCCAGCTTTATGATGTCTATTAAGACCAACAGTGCAAGGAGATGTGGAATCCTACTGTGATGATGCTGCTCATCACTCCTAATTCCTGCCTTTGGAATTGTACAGACATGCACAGGATATAGGTTTCATTTCAAGTGGAGTGCAGTCAATCATATCACCATTTAGTATCACCAAGGGTGTAAATACATTAGGTGAGTTAAGAGTAAAGCAAACATTTGAGTCCAATTATTAATGTTGAGATCTGTGCGGAACAGCCAGTAAGTGGAAGAAACTTTACAACTAACACTTTTCTCTCTACAGTGTTTTTTTTTTTTTTTATACAGCATAGTGTGAAATCTGCTACAAGGGACAGAATCTAAAACAATGCTGTTAAAGCTGAACCCTAAACCCAGATCACCAAAATAACAGAAAATGATTTGATCCACAGGTTTTTCAAATTTATTTAAAACAATATGTGTTCTTTTTATCAAAAACCAAATTAATTTGTTAAGTATTTGTACACATTACTGAATATTTTACAGGGACCAAAATGCACTGCAACACTCTGCTCCACCACCTCCATCATAAAACGTGCATTCAATACTTAACCTAATTTCTTATCAGAGCACTGTAACTACAGTCCTCAGCTTAATGTCAACTTTGCCTTGAAGGTGGACTCATTTCAATTCAATTTGTAGATCATTTCAGAGGGGGTAAGAGGAAAATGGATTTATTAGGTAAAATCCTTGCTGATTTATTTTGCGGTAATTTCCAAACTGTATTGAAAGGCTTAACCAAATCCAGTCCTACTTTTTGTTTAAGACTGTGGATTTTAGGGACCTCATTTTTTACCTACAGTATATAACACTGAGATATACTTTTACATGGATTGAATAACTAAAACTGAATAAAGTTCTGATTAATTCCATTTTGTTCTGTTGGCCTCTTTTTGATTTCGCCGGCATGCATTATGTGCATGCAGTATGTCCATTTTTGTTTTCATTATAAATCTTTTACAGCAACTGTAGTGTTTACTGTGCATTTTTCACAAATAATCAAGGAGAACAATAGTCAGAAAATATGATGGGCTATCTCACTTTCTGGTGGCACTCAAGTGAAATGTGTAAGGAACACAGGCTTTCTTTGTCTCAAAACACATTTCCACAAGAGACAAAAGGAATATTAATTCAAAGGATAAGATGGGCCACGCTGCCTTACAGGAAGCTGTGAAAAGGATCTTCGGGGTTTACGTCAACACAACATTCTCATTTTCTAGGCAACAGGCCAAAGCAAATAAAACACAAAACACAAAAGGATTTCATCTTCTTTTCACACTCTCCAGTGTAATTTCTTTAACATTGTAGAATGCCCAGGAGGTAATGCACAGCCATTTGGACTACATCATCAGAATGGTGACTTCATCTGCCTTTGACAATAGACTTCATCTGCCTTTGACAATAGACTTTGTTATAACCAGCCATGAGAAACCCCAAACTTTATTTTCTCCAGTAAGGGTACAAACTAGAGGTTTTGCTTTTCTCGTCTCCCATTTTAACTGCCCATGTCTCAATTATAATGTTAATGCTATCCTCTTTTTGTTCAACGTAGTCGGCATGTTCATGTATTTAAATGCTATATGACTTATAGTTTGCTGTTAATGCATTGTAGATGTGGTATTGTTCTTATCCTCTAAGCCTATACCGTATGAAGCATGCTAGAAAAAAATATAAGGAAGTGAATTGAAGTTTCCTTGTTCAACATTTAAAACTGATTGGATAGCAAAATTGAACTGGAATAAACATGTATGATAATGGGTGGATGAATATCACAACGATAAAAACTCTATTGTTATACAACATATATTACTTAAACTTACCCTTATTTCTGTTCTAATTTCTAATTGGGTATTTTGCATGAATTAGGTTACTTTTTGTAGGATATGATCTGTGTTTCTGTTTTCTACTGTACCTTTGGGGCTCAGTGGTGGTCCCTCTATATAGAAAGGTCCATTTCTGAAAGCAATCTCGTGAACAATGATTCCAAAACTGTAAATATCTCCTTTCTGTGTTCCCTGTGGTGGTGGGTTCTCCATCCGTAATAACTCTGGTGCCGTCCAAAGTTTCTCTAAAGGAAGAAGAGGAAGATATCCTATTAAGAATTGTCTCAAAGAGGCTTTAGATCATACTGTAGCTTAATACATTAGGAGTCTAAAACAAATACACAGTCAGCTTACATCATCCTAATGGCAGACAAATGCAGTAAAACAAAGTATAGATTCATTTTCTTAACACACACTGGTCATTATACAATCATGAAAAATCAGAACCTTTGATGGAAAACCAACAGGCACAAAATAGAAATCTTAGATTGGACACCAGGACACATCCACTAGACCAGTTTAAGAGAGACAATGAGCCTAGCACACATATCTTTTGGCAGTGGAAATAAAACTTGAGTTTTCAGAAAAAAAATCTGTGGAAGCACAAGATAACTGTTTAAACTCCAGAGAAATAATAACAGGGATGGGATTTGAACCGAGGTCTCTGAAGCAGTGATGATATAGCATTAATCATCATGTCCTGAATTTACCCTCAGCTTTGCTTACATAAATCAATCTAGGTTAGGTTAGGAGCACAGACTGATACAGCGCATTGCCGCACCCACCACATGACAAACCAGCTCAGGATCCCAGATTGGGACCCGAGTGTAGCCATACAGCGGGTGACACTTCAGCACCACACAAGTTCAGATCAACACTGTAAAAAAATAAAGGGACAGAAAGACAGAGCTTACACCTCCTTGCTGATAAACTCACAATGACATAAAACAGATGACTCTCAATACATATTTGTTGCTTTCCTTGTATTTAATAGATATAAATACAGTATGCACAATCAAAGACTATACATTGTAACACTACTCATACTCAATTCTAGCAAGTTCACAACGCAAATTAAATAAAATACTGAAACAACAAAAACAAAATAGTAAGAAAAATCTAAGAGTCTACTGCTGTCTTCAGGTAAATCAGATAAATCCAGCACTACGAAAAGGCATCTCCAATTAAATCTGATCGAAAGCTGTGAAATGAAGTGCCCCCACCCCATTTCTGTATAACAAGTTTCAGTAGCAACTTCAAAAGTAAGAAGCTTTAGACAAAGTCAGTGGATCGGGAAACTTAAGTGAGGTTTTCCTTATTAACCAAAATACAAAACAACTCCCAGTTCATGAATTTATAAAGATTTCCTGTACCACTTTGGCTACAGTGGTGAATGGCCTGCTGCATGAAGTTCCCCAGTCTCTTAAATACAAACCACACACACCTCCTTGTTGTATTAGGCTAGAAGATGAGGCACAGGTACTATTATACTAATATACATAATGAGATAGTAAGTACAGTTTCAAATCATTTCTGGATTACAACAGTGCCACTAAACTGCCCATAAAAAATATGAAAGATAATAATGTACTTGAGCTTACTGAATTCAGAATTCTGCATGAAATCAGTAATAATAATCAGCATGATTATTATGATTAGCTTTTAGTAAGAGGATAAACCTACTTGCATAGAATGAATGGGTGTCTTCACAGTCAGAGGCAGTGCGGACACTGGCCAGGCCATAGTCTGTGATCTTCAAAACAAATCGGCTGTCTACTACACAGTTTGAAGACTTCAGGTTCCCATGTGAAACAATCACGCTGTTGTGAAGAAAGGCCATGCCCTAAAATAAAGCAATGTTCACATGTAAAACAATTTAGTAGCTGACCTGGAGGAGACTCTGCGAACCAGGCAAATAAATGTCCATCTTTCTGCTCACCTACTGCCCACTAAACTACAAAACCTGCCATGGACAATCATTTTTCTATCTTGTCACCCCATCAATACATGTTCAGAAGAAATAAGTACTACAGAAGTTTGCATCAGTGTTGTCCTCAGGCTATTCTTTGCTAAACTCACTAACAAATCCCCTCTATTAAACAGGGTTTTTATGTTATGACATACCAGATCTTTGTTTTTTTTATATACTGTATATGAAAACAAATATATATATATACAGTATATATATATATATATATATATATATATATATTATTGCATTTCAGAAAAATATAAAGAACACAATTCTTAAAGTTACAAAGACTTCAAACTAATGTGACAAGGTAAAATAAACAAGCAGATTTTAGCAAAAAAAAGGAAAACTGTAATATTAAAGACTTTCACATATGTGTTTTGATGTACTTTGTGGTTTGACACATGATGATTCCATTTTCAAGGTTTATTTTTTATTTTGATTTAGTTTGACAAAGTTAATTTTCTTTACCGTTTTGATTTTATGGAAGTGTCACATGACAGCGATCATTGTGCCAGTGATGTCATGGCCGCATTCATTCTATATGTTACTAGATCTCCTGGTGCATGCAGTACGTGCAAAAGTCTCCATTAGTGTAGTTAGTTTAACCTTCAAGTACACCATACCAATAGGTAGGGTTTTATTTCTGGTTTTGATACTGTCTTTCAGTTTTCATTCTTGCTTTCCTGGTTATTTTGATCTGACATTTTTGATCCCTTGCTTTCCCTAACGATGTCTCTGGTTTGGTTAATCATCATTAATCATCTTCTATTATCTTTTTTATTAAACTTTGAGCAAATTTGAACATGAAAATATGCATACACCAAAATCTCTGATTTTAAAACCTGGCATATGCACATTTCTCCCCAATTTATCCATTTGTAAATCGCAATCATTTTGTAACTGTCCTTTAAACACCGCCTTGAAACAACCATATATGGACTATGCTAATCAACCTCATACAAATATGGATCATCATTGGCTAGTAGAACAGCCTTACACCTGATGCATCAAGACACCTGTGCTCGAAGAGTCCTATGGTGTGCCTCTCCTCTGTGCTCTGGAAAAGGCATAAGGAGCCAATGTCTCCTGGCACATGTAATGACATGAATTGTATAGGCCACACAAAAAACTTACCATTAGGTCAGCCATCGTGTACAGCACCACCGGCAAATTATTTTCCAATACTACTTTGCCTCGAAAAAATGAATCATAGGTTGACCCAAGCCACCAAGCCACAATGTCTCATCTTGGCATCATGGATGATTTGTGTGTTAATGGAATATCACTGCTTACAGTTAACAAAAGGAGAGTCATTCTTGCTAGGTGTCTTATTTGCAATATGAGTGCAGCCATTTGCTTTGATTACGTTTAGAAAACTGGACACTGTTGCAAATTTCCATTGAACATTGGCAAAAACACATTATGTTTTATGTATGTGTACTCATACCAAAAGAAAACTGAATGTAGCGCATCATTGGTCAGCTAATGGCTTAGCTGAGATATTCTGGCCCTGTTGATGAGTTCTATGAGAAGTGACAACAGGTAGTCAATAAAATCTTACAAAAAACAAAACAGTTCTACATTGTAGAATTCAGAGTCTATACCCATATTCATCACTTTTGAGGTTTTATATGTTTGTCACATTAATTAAATTATAATAACGACTCTGTGATATGAATATTATACATGTGAGCATTATTTAGCTGGTTTGGCTGCATTTCCATGCTTGATCAAGGGTGTCATCATTTCCCAGTTTGTCCAGAATATTGCGTACGCATGGGTCAGAGTCCCTAAATATATGCTTCTAAGTTCTCCTTTCAAGATTTCTTTTATAAATCCCAATGCTTGAGTGGAAAGTTCCATATGCACAACTCAGGCTCTTTTTGTGCGTACACAAATTTGATATATTTGACCCTTCATCTTTTTTTTACTCACAATAATCCTAGGACCTTTAAAATGTCGTGTAACAAAAACAGCCAAAAAAATTTTCGGAATGAGTTGCTAAAATTTTTATCGCAAACTACAACGCTTTCATAAAAGCACCACACTACTGTTTCATTCTTATCTAGAAAAATATTTCTTATTGGAGTATATGAAATTTTCTTCATGTCTTGCATTACACTGGTTGCCTGAGGAGGCTCTTCGGTGTCCAGAGGCAACACCATCTCCAGTCATATTCCCAAACCACTTGAGCTGATCCAAGCCAGGACCCATTCCAAGGTCACAATGGATTCAAACAGAGGACTGAGTTTCACAGGTTCTGATCTCATCAACCTTTCTGACAGTGTCCCTGTCTCAGGTCTGTGTTGCCCCCAGAAAAGTTTTCACACCAAAAATGCCAAATACAAACTTCTAAACTTCTCCTTCTTTATCAAACAACTCCCCTTTACATTTAAGAAGTTACAGAAAATTGCTTTAATGATTGCAGAAAAGAACACAACTTTCAGCTTTACATCTACATAATCCCATGTGAAAGTATCCAGCCTTCTCTAAGAGTGAACTGACCATCAACCCTGTTACAAGAAATGCTCACCTTCACTATGTCATTAATCAAGGAGTATCTGAACATCCAGTCCAAGTTTATGCTCTCATTTTCCATAATATCCTGAAAAAAATATTTAATTATCAATTACATAAAATACTGTAAGACATTACATTCTCAAATCTTTTTAATTCAATTCAAGCACATGGCAGGGCAGAGACTATCCTAGTAGCACTGGGCACAGGACAGCAACCCCTCATATGGCTCCAGTCCACTGCATGGCTGAACCATTGACACACCAGCACTCACATTGGGGTCAATTTAGAGTCACCAGGTATCCTAACATTTAAGTCTTTTAGGACGTGGGAGAAAAATCCTGCATCTGTAAATTAGCAGTATACAACTACAACCGACTACTGACATTCTTCAAGGAGAGTAATAATATCACACATTTTTGGCAAATCATTGCTTTATTTCATGCATTTCTGTTGTTTTACTTATTTGGATAATTTAGAATTATTTAATATGACATTAAAAATAATATCTCTTGCAGAGGATGCCAGTGAGTGTAATAAATAATCATACCTGGAGACTGCCCCTGGGGCAGTATTCTGTAATAATGCACATATTTGGCGGGTCAATGCACGCACCAATGAATCTGGTAAGATGTTCATTCTGGACATCACGCATCTAAAACAAAAAAAATATACATAACTAATATTTCTTATAATTATACAAAACATATTCCGACTAAAAACAGTGGAGGTAATACAATTGAATGAAGTCTACATTAGGGTTTCGTCAGCCTCTCAATACATACATGTTTCAGCTCAAAGAGGACCTTCCTTGTCAGTTCTAGCCTTTTCCGGTTGATGTATTTAATGGCGACAACATTGCCCTAAAAAGAGAAATTAAAAAAGATAAGCGGATATTTTGCATTAATAAGAATGAAAAGAATGTTGAAGGGAACAAAACCCATCCCAGTAACATGATATAGTAATGGTATGAAACTGGGCACCCTCATAAACACATCCACACTGATTTAACCTTGTGGCTCCATTAAGAGGGAAGGTGGGCATGGGCAGAATATGCAGACTCCATAAACCAGGTACATGAAACTGGGAACAAAATTTGAATTACTGCTTTGTCAAACTCTCCAAACACAAAATATTTTGAACTTATTTTTTTGAAAATATTTATTATCATTTTTCTAGATCACTAATGCATCACGATTGGGGTTGATCACAATATGACTCTATTCTTACTCCACAACATTTTCTTTGGAAATATATTAAGAATTGCCCCAAATTCTCAAGTTGTTATTTCTTTTTAATATTGTGCATCCTGCAGACCAGGAAGTATAACTGAGAATGAGAACCGTTTAATGAAACTCAAAAGCTGCATTTGGCTCCTTGCAGATTGACTTACTGCATAAGCCACTGGACAGTGGACAATTCCCTTATTTGACTTGGTATTCTCTCTATATTTATTGTGACAGTAGGCCCTACTGCCCTACTGTTGAGATACTGAGTAAGGTGACCTCCTGCTTGTTTTTTGGGTGTGGGGGGGGGGGGGGGGCCCGTTACCCTCATTTCTGTCATAGCTGATTGAATAGTTTCATCATCCCCTCAACAGGCTCTAATAAGGCACATAAATCTCCTGTTTTGTAATTACTAGGATGTTCCCAAAATATTTAGGCCCTTTTTCAACAGTGAAATGTCTAGCCTAAAACTATGTACTAAATTCTATTTTCTTCAACAGAGGAGAAACTCATGAAAACTGACAAACATGTCAGCCATGAGAATGCAAAGGACATCCCAAGTTCAGTTCTGGAGGGCCACAGTGGATGCAGGTTTTTGGTCCAACCCGATTTCTTTATAAGCAGTCAATTATTATTCAAGCAAAATGTTTGCCTTTATTTTTATTAACTCACTTGTTAAGATTTCCAACACATAATTGCTTCTTTTATAGTCTTAAACAGCTGTGATCTCTGTTTTTAATTGCTTCTTGTTTTCTTAACCAGCTGGCAGTTAATAATGAGATGCAAATGAATAAGGAGCCAGCAGCTCACCATCAAATTTGGTCCCATCAACACTACTGTTTGTGTGTGTGTATGTGTGTTTAATGAAGTATCTGCTTTAATAAAATATTTAGCAAGAAATGGAATAACTGAAGGACTGAAAATAACTAACCTGCTCAGAGCCACAAACTATCTGGATGATACCTCATAAAGAAAGCATCAATATAGTAATGAACTGACGTGGTAGAAAGAAAGCACTAGTAAGACATAAAATTAGATAACAAATTCTGCTATTGGCAAGGATTAACTTGTATGTAAGGAAATGGGTTGGATCAAAAAATGCAGTCACTGTGGCTGTCCAAGTCCAAACAAGGGAAACTCTGGTTTAGGAGGACTCATGTAACCCTAACCCTAAATATCCTGAACTTAAGTACAAAAAAAAAAAATTTGTCTTAATTCACCACTTTATTAGAATACAACCCAACACAGCAAAATAAGGAGAGAAAAGAGATAGAAAGGTATGAGACAAAAAAAACTTAAAACACACTTTCCAACTGGCTTAAACATGAGGGGACTTCGGTGATTTAGCAGCCCAAAACAAATTGGTGTTGATGGCCCATTGCTTCTGGGCACCCATAGGACCAAAAACAAATAGCTCATGTGGTAGCATTGTGGGTGGAGCCTATGGGAATCTTGTCTTTTTCCCTAAACCTAAGCCTAACCCAGACCCAAAGTGGCTGAATTGAATAGATGTCGTTTAACTGAGCAAACTGGCACTAATCATTAATTTAATATACTACAGTATGAGGAAACCAAGAAATTAAGTGGTTGCTTCACCAAAACTGACCCTAGATGGTCACTGGATGTGTGATGAGTAAATAAAGGGCACCTTATCTAGTATGGACACAGAATTTTTAAGAGTAGAATAGATTTGAGATACTGTAGTTTATATATAGACTGACTGAGCAAAGACCTCCTGAGACTGACAAGAAGCCCTTAATGATGTGGGCATCATTAAGCTTTTTTGTAGTTTGATAGAAGACAACATTTCAGGAGATGTGAGTGTTGCCACTGACCTCTCATTATTAACTCCAGATGTTAAAAAGAACTTTCTTTAGTGTCTAGTAAGTAAGTTTTTGGTGCATTTTTACATGTTCTATATAGCCAGTGTGATTTTCTACACAGTGGTATTCTGGACCGGTAACATCACTTCAAGAGAGGCCCACTGAATCAACAAACTAATTAAAAGGGCAGACTCAGTTATGGGACACACTCTGGATCCAATGGAGGAAGTAGTAACGGAGAGAATGAAGACAAAATTGATGGCAGTTATGAAAACTGCTGCACACCCTTTCCATGACACACTAACACAGCAGAGGTGTATCAAGAAACCCTGCTGGAGCTCCTTCATACACCTACATCAATAAGTCTTAATAAAACCTCACTATGACTGCTCTCTTATCATTAGCCAGGTTTCGGTTCTTTCTTTTTTGTAATTCTTGTGTGTGTTTGAGGGGGTTGCTATTGCTGCTTGTTATAATATTTTTGTAATACTTGTATAAATTTCCCTTTTGGAAAAATAAGATACAGTACTATCTATCTATCTATCTATCTATCTATCTATCTATCTATCTATCTA